>OY744538.1:81508511-81528511 GCA_963556195.1 Sepiola atlantica | reverse complement strand
TGATGAGCCAAATGGTGACAGCCGATAACTTCGATACGTTGCTGCGGCGTATTTTTTTCAGTTATATTTTCAAGAAAGATTGAAAAAAAAAAAAAGAAACGAAAAAAACATAGCAAAATTACTGTTAATAAATAATTTTTTGTATTTATTTTTTTAACAAAACAATGCTAAACAACTGTTAATAAATAATAATAATAATAATAATAATAATAATAATAATAATAATAATAATAATTAAAATAATAATAATAATAATAATAATAATAATAATAATAATACCTTTTCTTTCTATCAAGCGGTACACAGCTCTTCGTAATTCATTTGTTTTTCTTTTTTTCTTTTTCTTAAATTTAACAGGAAATAAACATGCACTGGCTTTGATCAATTACTTCTGGCTTTAATCAATTTCAATACTGATTAGAAAAATTGTCGTCTGGTTACTGACAGCTTGGGTAATCGCTCGGCATCTCTCTGCCAACATACGCCTCGGCATTTCTCGGGTGTTTACGTTGCATGCCTGAACGCTGCCAATGCGAAGTTCACAGAAACTGGTTCAGGATCGATAGCAGTACCCGAAATTCTTCTTTTTTTTATTTCATTAAATTTTGTTCTCTAGCGACATACTAACACACTGCTTCAAGGAAAAAAACACCCAGACAAGACAGCATTTCTTAAATTTTCATTTATGCATTCATACGAGGAAATTTGCCTGATAAATTTTAGCTGATCCACAGCTAAGACTAAACTATGTCTGCAAATGTGTAGCCAAAAATGTTTGCATGAATAGTTTTAGGCCAAATAAATATACATCTTCATTTATTATTGAGCACTTCCATGAGCAAGGTTTCTTTCCAAGAACTAGAAAATTAAGACAGTTACACCGTTGGGTGTAGGTTGGCAAAGTAAGGGCAGTGTCCAGTGTCCAAGTGAAGAAATGAAGTAAGAAAGTCAGAAAGTTCTTTGGATGCTGAAAGTCTACGAGCAGTTTATCTTCGAGCGAAGATAGCCGGTGCTCGGGAATCCAGTGGATAGCGGCAGAAGCGGGGAAAGGGCGTTTTTCTTAGTTGCTTTCAGGAAACTCTTTGCTCTTTTTTTTACCCCCATTGCATAAAACTAAATTAAACTAAATATAGCCCACATTACCCAGCCTTACACCTAGCAGCTGTGTTCCAAAATTTATAATGATCAGTTTATTAGTTTAGGCGCGAATCCTACACATAGAAATCTATAAACATATAAACATACCTAACTTTATATGAATAGATTACCGTTATGTACAGCCCCATCATGTTTTCAGTGCTGAGAGTCTCTTAAGGTCGATCCGACTCTTAAGTAGGAGTTGCGCTCATTTTCTTATTGTACTTAGCATATCACAGTGCCAGGCACACCTACTTGACATTGAACAAGAAGCAAACTAGCCATTGTGAGAAGGTGGATAAATGTCCACACACACACACACACACACACACATACTACCACACATACTTGAAAGATTGGTGCAAAACAATATTCACACTTACTGTCACGCTGAAACTCATCTACATCTATAAAATTTTGTCGGTCAGATTTTAAGAGTTGGACCTAAATATCCTTTAAGCTAACAAATCAAACTTTGCTCCTAACTTGCCAATTTTCACTTGTTATTATTGTATCGTGTTATTGGCAACATAATAAAATACTTTGCTGCAGTTTATTTACAAAAATACTTAATCCAGCCCCGACAATCTATATCATGAACGATTTTTAGCTAATCGCCGAAACAAACTAAAGAAAATCAAAATGAGCAAGGGCCATAACCCATTTTCAAAATTAAAAAAATTAGTTATGGCCCTTGCTCATTTTAATTAATTTTTATTGTGAAGGAGACAACTCTTCATTAAATAAATGAAAAATTGTCTCCTTTACAATGAATTTTTTTGTCCAAACAAAATAAAGCATTCAAAACTAAAATAATTTCACTGCAACCCGGGCAATGCCGGGTAGGTACATCTAGTAAATACTAAATTCTTCTTGTGGAAGACTAAACAAATTTTGAATGTATGTGTAAAATTGTTTGTTTATAGTTAATAGATTGCCTCTCTTGTCTTCTGAATTAGGATGGTTACCTGAGCAACGCCAAGTTCGAATCCTGTCAATTCTATAGCACATCTTTTAATATGGATGTTTATAGCCATCACGTGATTCCTCCTGTAAATAGCTAACTCTAGAAACAATTGGGGAAAGAATGCCAACAGAATCGAGCCGGTCAAAAAGTCGTACGATACCGATTCATATGAATCTACGTTTTATTACAGGGTCTTAAAATGATGCACATTTTTAGAATCAGCATGATTTTGTTTCTTTTACTTACGTTTTACCTACGTTTTACCAATGAATCTACGTTTTATTAAAGGGTCTTAAAATGATGCACATTTTAAAAATCAGCATAATTTTGTTTCTTTTACCTACGTTTTACCTATGCTTTACTTATGAATCTACGTTTTATTAGAGAGCCTTTAAATGATGCACATTTTAAGAATCAGCATAATTTTGTTTCTTTTATCTGCGTTTTACCTACGTTTTACCTATGCTTTACTTATGAATCTACGTTTTATTAAAGGTCTTAAAATGATGCACATTTTAAGAATCAGCATAATTTTGTTTCTTTTATGTACGTTTTACTTATGCTTTACCTATGAATCTACGTATTTTATTTGTTGTTAAAGGAACCATTTTAATTTAAATGCTTTGAATCAAATGTTTTTTTTGATGCACCGAAAAGTTTCAAAAGATGATTTTTTTATATAACAAACAACGAAACCATTATTTTTAACCGATTTCTTGTTTGTTTCTTTTTTCAATTTTTTTTCAATGTTTATTTTCTTTTTAATATTTTCTGGGTTAGGGCTTAGGGTTAAGGGTTAGAGTTTAGGGTTTAGGTTTTAGGGTTAGGGTTAGTCTTTCGCTAGAAGTAACCGTTGCTGACAGAACTCAATGAGTCCCAACGCGCTGACACAAATCATAGAAATTCATTTTTTTTAACACGCTATAGCGTGTTAAAAAAAATCATAAAATTGATTTCTTCCAAAAGTTATCGTCTGCTTGCTGCAACCTGATTGGTTAATATTATCGTCAACTCTCGGGGGCTTCTGAGATGTGCCCGAACGTTGACGACGCAAAATCACTGAAACGCAGGTCGTTCTCTATAAGAGTATCCATCTTTGAACAACAGCATCGTGAAGTTTGGCGTGTGATTGCATTTCTTGTGGGTACTCCTGTATCATATACACTTCCTATTTACTTGCCTCCACACGAGGCAAAGTTAGACATAATGTCGTTTTTTATGTAGGGAATATCCAGCTCCCCTACAAGGGGCACTCTGGCTGGGACAAAAGTAAAAGTGCCCCAGTCAAAAAGGATTCTTTCTTTCCTGACCGAGGCCACAACAGACACTACACTTGGTTAAAAACAGTGGTTTCATTGTTTGTTATATAAAAAAAATCATCTCAAAAGATGATTTTTTTTTTATACAACAAACAACGAAACCACTGTTTTTAACTTTTCGGTGTACAAAAAAACAAACATTTAATTCAAAAACATTTGATTTACAATGGTTCCTTTGACAAAAATATAAAAATACAATTTAAATTTTAAACAGATAAGGCACAAGGCCATCAAAAGTGTGAGGAGTGAGGTGTTGTTGGTCATCCTTGGCCTATTCTATTTGTCTATCATACTCTGTGCTAGAATCATGTCAGTCACTACAATACCACATTTACTCGGGCGAGGGGGGGGGATGCCCTACGTAAAATATTCCCATTATATTTATGTACAAATTTATTGAAAGAGAGATACCACACTTTGAAAAATTTATTTGCAGAAAATATTTTAAAAAATTACATGGTGGTGGTGGTGGTGGTGGTGGTGATGATGATGATGATGATGATGATGATGATGATGATGATGATGATGATGGTGGTGGTGGTATTTGTGGTGGTGATGATGATGATGATCATCGTCATCATCATCATCATGGTGATGGTGATGTTGATGATGATTATGATGATGGGGTGGTGGTGGTGGTGGTGGTGGTGGTGATGATGATGATGGTGATGATGATGATGATGGTGGTGGTGGTGGTGATGGTGATGATGATGATGACGATGATGATGATGGTGGTGGTGGTGATGATGGTGATGACGATGATGATGATGGTGGTGGTGGTGGTGATGATGATGATGATGATGATGATGATGATGATGATGATGATGATGATGATGATGATGATGAATTATTCCTATTTACTTGTTTCCCCATAAGGGCAGAGTTAGACAAAAACTCCGTTTTTAATTTGGGGAAAATCCAGCTCCTCCAAAAAGGAGACACTCTGGATTGGGCCCAAAATCATAATTACCTCAGTCTAGAAGGATTTCTCCCTCACTGACCGAGAACAGAACAGATGAAGTGTAGTATCAGAAGAGATATTACACTTTTCTCCTAGCGAAAACGCGAAGCAAGAAGAAAATAAACTCTTAGCGTGACTATATTTTGAATTCTTCTTCTCTTAAGCAACATGTCTACATCCGGGCAACATGTCTACATCCGGGCAACACCGGATGAATACTGCTAATTTTGTATGAACGCATTCTTATAGTTTTCAGTAGATGCCATCGCCATCGCCATCTTTTTGTGCGACTGCGCGTTGTGGTGTTGTTTATGACTAAGTAAGTCTAGACGCAACCATTATTTGAAAATAAAAGAAGATTTCTGAGGCCATTGTTGTTTTCAATGTGAATTAAACTCAACTTGCCGCCCCCATTCTATTGTTAATCGCGCCCAAGATGTTCTACAATTTTCCCAGCGAATGCTACTGTAAGCAAGGGAAAACAAAAGAAAGGGTGTTCACAGCATAAAGAATAGCCCCCCCCCCTGTAAGACATTCACAGCAAGAACTCGTCTTCTTACCACAACTGCAAATAACTTTCCTTTCTCTCTCTCTATGTGCCTAGCGTCAGGCAGAATTCCTGTGAACAGAGTTTCTTTCCAAGGGCTTCCCGTCTGTGGAACACATTACCACGGAACTACTTTCCCACAGACTACAACATGGTCATCTTCAAATCCAATGCCAACAAATACGTGTCATAGACCTTCCCCATAAGCAATCAAATTCGTTCATTCCATCTGTCAAAAAAATTACCATGGGACTGCTTCTCCACAGACTACAACCTGGCCGTCTTTAAATCAAATATCAACAAATACTTGTCATACACCGTCCCCCATGAGTAACCAAACTTCGTTCATTCCATTAATCATTTTCAATCCTCTGATAATATTCTTCATCATTAAACCGACAATCGATCCATCTCATTAACCCTTATCCTCGAGTGGCTTTTGGCCTGTATAAGCGGTGACTCATTGATAGAAAAATACAGTGCTAGTATTGATTTATGAAAATCAAGCTGAAATTGACCAATATAAACCAGTTGCCGCTAACCGGTGGTCTGTGCAAAGTTTTTGATGGTCTGCAAAAAAGTTGGGACATCATTACAATTTTTTATGAAGCTTCAGATGCGCATCGTATCTTAGGCCTTCTCACGATTTTATTGCTAAATTTTCAAAATACAAATTTTAAAAGATACTTCAAATCACGATTTTATTGCTAAATTTTCAAAATACAAATTTAAAAGATACTTCAAATAACGATTTCATTTTCATTATATTTCCAAGCAGCAGAATGGTCCAGGCAAGTAAATAGGGACTTATTTGAAAATACTGTAGGAAATGTGTTGAATTTTTCAACAGGTTATTTTAAGGTGCAGATGGGGCAAGGAAAACTAGTGGAACTGGTAAAGCCCTTGTCGTGGCCATATCATTCCCCCTAAAAAGCCCTTAAAATACTCCAAATAAACTACATTTTGTGGAATATTTATTCATTGATGTCTTATACCTATTGTTAAAATTTCACAAAAATCAGAGGCATCTGAATTTTCACAAAGGAGTTTACCTCTTTTGCATAACACTGAATTAAACTAAATATAGCCTACATTACCCACACTTATTCCTAGCAGGTGTGTTAAAAACTTCATAATGATCAGTTAATTAGTTTATGCATAAATCTATTAAAGTTCGACTTACCTCTCAAACGTTGAGTTAGTAAAGAAGCGAAGAACATTAATTTTCCTCTCCCCAATTGACCAATTAACTAGGTTATAGGAAATCTATCTTGTTGTCTCTTGGTCTCCTGGATTCCAGAACAAGAATTCATCAGGTCTGGTGGAGTATCTAGCTTCGTGCTGTTACTAAAGGCAACATCACTTGGAAAATGTGCACCATTCCTCATATAAGCCGATGTTTAGCGATACTGAGGGGGATATTATTTGGGATTTGAATACTATGTTATTTGGAATATTTGGTCAGAGTTTACTTGTTGGGTGAAGTATCCTCATGCCAGGTTGCCCTGACAAATCCCCCATCAATAAATATTTGAACGTGTGAGGAACTTGAAGCATAAAAACTTTCACCAGGATGACTGCATTCGGCATTGAGTGGCCTGAAAGGGGTTGATGTGCCGTAAAGCGGGACAACCAAACTAGGCACCATGAATAAATATTTGAAGATATAAACAACTTGAAGCATAAAAAACTTTCACCAAAATGACTGCATTCGGCATTAAATAACCTGAAAAGGGTTGATATGCCGTAAAACAAAACAACCAAACTAAACACCATGAATAAATACTTGAAGATATAAACAACTTGAAGCATAAAAACTTTCACCAAAATGACTGCATTCAGCATTTAATAACCCGAAAAGGGTTGATATGCCATAAAACAAAACAACCAAACCTGACAAATCCCTATACAGAGAGACCTTAGACACTCTAGGAGAATATCTTGTAGGCATTCAAGTTATCTCCTGTAGACATTCTTTTTGTTTCATTTTACTTCAGTAGAAGTTCTCAGAAATAAAGGGACCCCTTCCTGGGGTTAACACTTGATTTCTATATGAGATACATAGATATTCGAATATTCCATTAAAGTTCTCCTTTACCCGTCAAACGTTGAGTTAGTTAAGAAGTAAAGAACATTAATTTTCCTCTCCTTAATTGACCAGTTAATTATGTTATAGTATATCTTTCTTTTGGTCTCTTGGTCTTACCGTATTCGAGGACAAGAATTAATCTAGTCTGGTGGAGTATCCAGCTAAGTGCTGTTACTTGAGGTTACATCACTAGGAGAAGGTGCGTCATTCCTCGTATGAGCTAGTGTATAGCCGTGTTGAGGGGATCATATTTGGCCTTCGAATACTATGTTATTTTGAATATTTAGTCAGGGTTTACTTGTAGGGGGAAGTATCCTCATGCCAGGTTGCCCTGACAAATCCCTATACAGAAAAACCTTAGACACTCGAAGACCGTGTCTTGTTGTAGGTATCCCAAAGTGATTTTTTTTTCAATATACCAAAAAACTTTTTAGGTATGCTGCAAGATTTAAAAGAAAACACCAAAGTTATCTTGGTATCTCAATTAGTACTCGACTTATAGCCATTCAAAGTTGGTCGGCCATCGCGTTTTGTCTGATACTGAACAAAAGACCAACTTAATCAGTGTATAAATGAACATAAAAGTTTTAAATAAGTGAAAACTCTTTATAAATATAATGCTATAGTCTATTAAAAAAAAGATAATATAGAAAGAGGAAAGATTAAATTTTATTTACATACTAATTTCATAGATCTAACCTGAAAAATAGTCGAGATATCATAAGTTAAATTTTACAAAAATTTCACTTTTTTTTTACCCATTTTCACAGCATGAACAGACCAGCTTGGGATACCTACTTGTAGGCACTCAAATTCTCTCCTGTAGGCGTTCTGTGTAGTGTTGTTTTTGATGCAGTAAGTTGAGACGTAACGATTATTCAAAACAAAATGGCTGTATCTGTTGTTGTTTCCGATGTGAATAAAATGCAACTGGACCCCCCCCCTCTTCGTCCTATTGTAAATTACTTGAAAGACTTTTGCGTTCTACAATTTTCCCAGTAGATGTTAGTTAAAGAAGAAAAAAAAAAACATAGATGTGTACCTGTTCTTAGTATAAGAGGCAGCCAATTAAACTCAGCCTTGTGTGGCATGTTTTGCCTTTAGTAAGAGGCATATCAATATAGTAATACACTAAGGCATTTCCTGTTCGTACGTACGTTATCACCTTTCACACAATTTAAAAAAAATAATATCCTCAGATCAGCAATGGTAAAAAAAAAAATCCGACTTTACCTTTTTTTAAAATGAATTGCTCCCAAATCAAGGAGAGAAGAAAGTGGACATTGGGTTTACTTTCGGCAGCCTCGCAACTCTCGCTTCCCTTATTTTGTCCTTTAGTCCTCACATTCCATGAGCGATGTTTCTGACAAAGGGGGAAGTATTGCTGTTTTCTGTGTCGGAATCATATCGTTGGTTAGTTTTGACTCTAAAACACTTTTATTTGTAAACAATTGTTTCTGCTCATCTAAAGAACATACATTTTCATGATATGCAAAAAAAACAACTGGTTTTCATGAGCAGGCTTCATCAGTGCATAAAAATTCACCAGTCATGCTGAAAAATTGAAATGCATCCACCATTCATTTATCTTTTACATATTTTCTATTTCCTCACAATTTTTTCTCAGGCGAACACACACACACACACACACATACACACACACACACACACACACACACATATATATATTTAAATGTTGAATTAAATTAAAGATAATTGAATTATCGTTTAATAATAATCTATTGTGATAATATAAAGCTCAATATATTCAATAGAGCAATCAATTCTAGAGGAGAAAGATGAGAATAAAAAATTGTAAAGATACAATATTTATTAGAACATCAAAAGTTCGGAGCAAGGAGCTTCGAATCCTTAATCCATGAGTTTTCAAAGATAAACTCTTTTCATCAGAGGATAGAGAAAAACGGACAATGTAATTGTAAATATTATCGGCAACATTTAACTTTGGAAATTTTACATAAAAATAAAACAAAATAAAGACCAAAAGTCTTATGTTAAGATGAGAGCGTAGAGTCAGGGGGGCGCCGTCGAAAAACACGTCAAAAATAAAAACAGCTGTTATATTGGAAATGAATGTTTGAAAATATAACAGCTGTGTTTTAAATATTGTAAATTTTAATTAGCCACGTGATCACGTTCCAAATACGGAATCTCATTACACATGCATACTTTTAAAACATTATAAATTTATCACACTGCTCGGACTCAGCAGACATTTCTGGGTCGGAATCTATGTTTTTGACAAAGGGGGAAGAATTGCTGTTTTCTGGGTCAGAATCTACCCATCTAAAACTTATCGTTGATTTAGTATTTTTTTTTTTAGCTTCTTACATCAAGTGGCTTCATGCCTTGTCGGGAGCGATTTCCATAACCAAAAAAAAAAAAATGATGTCGCCCCCGTCGACTAAAAAGTACAATTTTAAATAAATACATTTCAAAAAGTGACATTCGTTTAAAGACATGTATAGATAGTAATACGCTTAGGCATTTTGTGTTCGTACTTACGTTATCACCTTTCACACCTATTTAAAAAAAGTGAGATCGTCCAATCGCCAAAAAGAAAATGCAAAACATATATGAGAAATAGGTAATGTCGTTTGGCTAAAATATAAATTTTAAAATGAATTGTTCCAAAATCGAATAAACCATCATAAATAGAATTGTTTCGTCCCCTCGACTTAAACAGTTTTACAACATTCTGTCGAACTCGGGTATCTGTACAGAATTTCGAATGGAACTCTTTATTTAATCTACACGGATAGATTGTTCTTGTTCCGTGAGCCATGGCCGGGTAGAAGTCTTAAGTAATTTGTAATTGTATTCTTAGTATCGCCCGCACTGAGGATTGAACCTTTAACCTCCAGAAGACTGTCATTTAGAACTGATTACAACTCAGCACTTTATCCGTTACGCCACATTATCAATCCTCATCTAAAAAAAAAAAATCCGAAACACGAGACAGTTTCGTAATTAACTACTATTTGTTGTTGAATAAATTTTCTAAAAGTTATTTTTAAATGGAAAAAGAAAATGTATAAGTGGGGCAATATGAAACCGAATGAATTATTTTTACTCGACGTACTTATCGTATCAGCAAACGGGAGAAGAGAAGCAGGTCAGAGGTTTCCACTAATGTCTAACAATAACCCTAACCCTAACCCATCTAACCGGATGAGTCAACTCTCAAATCTGTCTCAAAATCTTTCAAGTGTTTCATAAATAAAAAAATAAAAAACGACTGTAGTTCCTATTTACTTGCCTCCCCACGAGGGCAGAGTTAGACACAAGGTCGGATTTAATGCGGGGGGAAATACAGCTCCTCCAAAAGGGGCACTCTGGATTGGGACAAAAATTTAAATTGCCTCAGTCTAGAAGGATTTCTCCTTCCCTGACACAGGACAGAAACGATGAAGTGTAGTATATGTTCTCTCTCTCTCTCTTTTTCTTGTGCCAGCTCCCTCAATGCTGCAGCTCGGTCTTGGCAAGCCAGGTTCTCGTCTCGTCATCAAGGTCCGCTATGCCCTGCTCGCCATTTGGTGGTTTGAACAGCGGCCATTCCTCTATGACGTGCGTAACTGTCTGTTCTGGGTGGCCACATTCACAGGCAGTCCCCTCTCTCAGGCCCCAGTCTCTCATTGTGGCAGAAAAACGGCCCACACCAGTTCTCAGGCGGTTCAGATTGGTCCATGTATATGTTCTGATACTACACTTTCCTCCTAGGAGGTCTGTCTGCCTGTCTGTCATGCTTAAATTTGAATTAACATTTTCGTCAGTCTGTCACGATTAAGTGCGAAATAGAATTTCCGTCACGCAATTTGAGATAGCATTTTTGTCATTTAGTCACGCTTTATTTTAAATGCGTCCACACATATCTATAAGAGGCTCTGTCCGTTATATTTAAATTTGTAACAGCATTTCCGTAGGTCTGTCATGCTTTAGTTTGAAATATGCTTTATGTTACATTGTAGTTTGAAATAGCATTTTTGTCACGGTGTCACAAGCGAGTCTTTTTTGTACTTCGTGGTAGAAGAGTCCACTCGCGCATTGGCAAATTCAAGTTCAAGGGGAATAACTCCGTTATTTTGTAAAACCGTATCGCTTTTGTTGATTCAATAAATTTAATATCATTTTTTTTTCTAATAAAGTCGATCCATTATTTTGAAATGTTTGAAAAAAATAATCTTTTTTAAAAAAAAATTCTTAATTGAAGAATACAAAAACGTTTACATGCATTTTTTTTCATATATTTTCACTTCTAAATATATGTTTTTGATATAAACTTAACCATCTATATCTATATATCTATATGTCTACATCAATAGAATTATGAGACAACTTCACGTGTGTGTCTGTGTTTCTCGTATCGACGTAACTTTCATAATTACACATGGAATTATTTATTTACTATTAAGCGATTATTTATTGGAATAAAAAGTGTAATAGCGTAAACTAAGACGACATTTTAAAATATCTTATTTAAAAAATAAATTAATTACGAAATAAAATCTTCCAGAAAGCATTTCGTACTCATAAATAGTCCCGTCCCCTTTCACCAACACATCAGACTGACAATTAATTTCCCCCTCCCTGCATTCGTCACGTAAATCTTCACTCGCTTTCTCTCTACGAGCAAGCCTGCTGATGTTGTAAACAACTTTGTTTTTCACTTCGATCAACAGATCTTTCTAGATAAGAAAATCTATCTTTTCTCGGTCCGTACGTACGCAGGTATTACCACACTAAAAAGGCGCTTGTGTCAAAGAGGTTGATAATGCAGGGGAGATAACTAGGTTTCACTAAGAAAATAAGCATAAAATGAAAAGAGAAATTAGGACGCTGAAAACGGACGCAATTTATTAGACGAATGAATTGAAGATATCTTTATCTTTAATAATAATAATAAAAAAAACATGTTATCATTTTTAAAGGTTTCTGACTTGGATTAGTGATAACATTTTTTTTTTAGATAATTGAGGGTACTGATATCGATCCTGACCCAGTTTTCGTGAGGTTCGACTCGGAAGCGTTCGGTTGTCCTACGCAAACGCCCGAGTGTTGACGAGCCGAATGGTACCAGACGACAATTTTGATACGGTGCTGCGTCCTGTGATTGTAAGTTATATTTTCAAGAAATTTTCTATAAGAAAAAAAAAACAAAAAAAAAACAAGCAAAACATAGCAAAGTTACTGTTATCAAATAAATATTTTTTTTATTTTGATACGTTGCTGCGTCCTATAATTTTTAGTTATAGTTGCAAGAAATTTTTTAAACAACAAAACAAATAAAACAAGCAAAACAGAGCGAAATTACTGTTATCAAATAAATATTTTAACCCTAACTCTAACCCTAACCCTAACAACAAAAAAACAAACAAAACATTATTATCATAGGACGCAGCACCGTATCAAAATTGTCGTCTGGTACAAATCGGCTCGTCAACTCTCGGGCGTTTGCGTAGGACAGCCGAACGCTTCTGAGTCGAACCTCACGAAAACTGGGTCAGGATCGATATCAGTACCTAATTGCGTTTGACTGATCAAATAGGCATAAAAGCATGTTTTTGAATTATTAAAGGTAAATATATGTTTGGAATTAAATCGGGACGCTGAAAACGTATAATAAATACAATAATACTTGAACAGTGAATCAATCGAACAATGTTAATTAACGAATTGAAAATATCAAATAAACTTGTTAACGTACAAGAACATACAAATCAAATTAACTGTAACAATGTTAGTTAACAAATGTTTTTCCTCGAATGTAATAAAAACAAATTTGGTGCTTCAGCTGTTTAGCCACGACATTAAAATATGTAAAGAAATGTATCAACTTTGTTATGTACTTACGTGTTAGCTGAAAAAAGATTGTACAGAAAAACAAAAATTACGAAAATTCATCCAGTATTTATTAAATTATAAGAGAAAGAAGGAAAAACGATCTTTAGACATTTTCACTTATGAAATAGTCAAGGGAGATAACTCAAATTGTGTTTACTGGTTAAACAAAAATGGCTACCGAAAAATAAAATAGTTTTAAAAAAATTTTTATTTAATAAATACTGAATGAATTTGCGTAATTTTTGGTATACAGCATTCTTTTAAGCTACGAAATAAGTACATGACAAAGTTTATACATTTCTTTAGCTATTTTATTTAAGAGAGGCCTAACATGTCGAGGCGAAACAGCAGAAGAACCAAGTATCTGTTCCGATGGATACTACACCCCATAGACTGGTATTGTCTTGGCCTTCAGGTCTTGATTTACGCCGGTCTGTGGGGTTGTCCTGTGCAGTTCTAGGAGGTCCACCCTCCCAGGCTTTGCCTCCCCTCTTTGGGGAGGAGTAAATTTATTGCTTACTGTCTGAGGCGCCCCTACCGGAGAATGCCGACGGGGCTGCCCAGGTAATTTTTAATGGTCAGAGTGCTCACCTTCTCGGGCGTTGGCTTTTCAAACCCCACTTTCCCGACCCGACCTTGGGTCACATCTTACCTTGTGGGAGTAAGATAAAACTGGCCTTGTGCCTAACCTCCTGGAGAGGAAGTAAATAAAACCAAAAGTTTTCCTAATTTAACTACAAGAACACAAAACAGTAAACTTCTTATAACCGAGTCAATTAAAATAATTACGACGATCATGGTTTATTTAAAAAAAATAATAATAGACTCAGAGCAAGTTAAATGTCTTTTAATTGTATGAAAAATGTATTTGATTAGAAATAATTACTATTGAAACAAACTTGACGGACGTGTAATAAGCGTCTTTAAATTCATTAAATTCTATGCTTATTTTTTTAGTGAAACCTAATTATCGCCCTTGCATTATTAACCCTTTTCACAAAATGGCGTTTAACATTTATTGATATTTTTATGTTGAGATTAGTTATCTCCCTTGATATGACAATTTTTGTAACCTAAAGTAAAAAAAAGGCCTCTTTATTATTCTTATATGCAAGTTTTTGTTAATGTACTAACGAGTCACCGATTATGTGAGGATTAGTAACAATGGTTGAAACTAAACAGAATCTGATTATTTAAGAGGACGCCTGGCGATTTTGTCGTTTCGTAGCCAAAATGGCGGACAATGAACCGTCTGCTAATTTCTGATTTTTTTCCGACCTCACAAATGTGTAAGTAAACCCAAATAAATTGTTTGGGACCAATTTCCGAACTGTATTTGCTTTAAAATAATTTAAGGTAAAATTGAAATTAGTCCAAAACAATTCATTTGGGTTTACTTACCCATTTGTGAATTCGGAAATTAGCAGACGGTTCATTGTCTGCCATTTGGGCCGCGAAACGACAAAATCGCCGGACGGCTCGCCAAGAATTTTTAACATTGGACTTGAAAACGACCACATTTTAGTTAGCTGAGAAGCAGTCCCGAGGTATTGCGTTCCACAGACGGGCAGTTCTTGGAACTGTCAAAGCAGGAAAGTGTGCTCTGAGCGGCACCTCTCCAGATGTGGGAACAGCACTACATCTTAGGTCGTATTTGACTCTTAAACAGGTAGAGGATTGCGTCAGGCGTGAGATACTTTCTGGAGCGATAGAATGATCCAACCATTTTTCCAGCGACCTTAGCAACAGGTTTGATGTAAGTCTTTCATTTCAAGTTTGAAGTGAAGGTCAGTCCTAGAAGCTTATCAAAGCGGGGAGCTTCCTCAAGGAGATAGCCATTCATTTAAATTGGGGCAAAGTGAGGATCCGAGCGTTGGTGGTGAAAAGAGAGAAGCTTGGGTTTAGACATAACCAGCCACCTTTTTCTCCATTGCATGATGTGCTCCAGGTCGAGAGAGAGAGAGAATCAGAAAGATCTTGATCATTAATGCTCTTCGAAGTGTTGCCATAGATAGTTGTGTTATTTGCATAAATATTAACAAATGATCTTAGAATGATAAAGAGACTTTTTATTTTACTATCTAATTTACATACGTATTTGTGGTGCTTACCAACACATGTATGTAAATTAGGCTGAGAAGAGAGAGTCACTCTTTCTCTAAATGCTCACACAGACATTAAGAAATATATATGTGTTTTCCAGAATTGTCTGATCTATTCTATGCTTCCTTTGTTCCAGATTGTTTTACTTGTTAGTAGTCTAGTGGTCCCGATACATTCGCCATTCAGATATCTCATTATAATACAGCTTCCTATTCTAGTAACTTCTTTCCAAGAACTGAAGGCGTGTGGAACTCTCTTCCTGCTGACTGTTTTCCTCCTACCCATAGACTTGGTCTCTTCAAAACTAAGGCCAATAGGCATCTCCTGTCTTTGCGATAATTATCTTTCATTCTTGTTAGCTCCTTACATCAAGTGGTTTCATGCCTTGTCTGGAGCGATTTACATTAAAAAAATATGAGAGTCTTTGAATCGACATAGAGTATGAGAGGTCAAGAGAAATACATAGATAGCTAAGAGAGAGAGAGAGAGAGAGAGATAGAGAGAGAGAGAGAGAGATGGATGACTATTTCAGTTAATTATAAATTACAGCTGATTAGAACAATTAATAAAACACTTTTTTAAAGCATAACTCAATGCAAAAACTAAGGTATATTTTAGTATGTACTTTTTGTTATTAAACTATATAAGAAAAAAAACCCTAAAGGAAACAAATGTTGATCAAATCACATTTAGTATGCTAATAATAGATTAATATACAGATCAAATTCTGCTAAAGATTTAATCTGATAGTTCCCAAAAGTATCTTTTTAATTACCTCATTTTTTTTTTAATTCATCTAATTTCATTCTAAAAGATTCCAAGTTTTTACAGTTCTTAATCTGATCTGGTGACTTGTTCGAAAAATATATTTCTCTATTAGCAAAAAATGTAATTGGTTAGTAATTGGTTAGTAATTGGTTAATAATTGCTTAATAATTGGTTAGTAATTGGTTAATAATTGGTTAATAATTGGTTAATAATTGGTTAGTAATTGGTTAGTAATTGGTTAATAATTGGTTAGTAATTGGTTAATAATTGGTTAGTAATTTGTTAGTAATTGGTTAATAATTGGTTAATAATTGGTTAATAATTGGTTAGTAATTTGTTAGTAATTGGTTAATAATTGGTTAATAATTGGTTAATAATTGGTTAGTAATTGGTTAGTAATTGGTTAATAATTGGTTAGTAATTGGTTAATAATTGGTTAATAATTGGTTAGTAATTGGTTAGTAATTGGTTAATAATTGGTTAATAATTGGTTAGTAATTTGTTAGTAATTGGTTAATAATTGGTTAATAATTGGTTAGTAATTTGTTAGTAATTGGTTAATAATTGGTTAATAATTGGTTAATAATTGGTTAATAGATCATGTTCTTCAAATTTTACTGGGCAGTATCTTTCTAGATCTAATAGAAATGTTGGTGCTTTTACACTTTAGCTGATACTTTAGCGCCCTCTAGTGTGTGTATGAATCGGATCGAGGAGTCGCTTACGAGAATGCGCCACGTGCATGTTTTTATTTACCTCCTCTCCAGGAGGTTAGGCACAAGGCCGGTTTTATCTTACTCCCACAAGTAAGATGTGACCCAAGGTCGGGTCGGGAAAGTGGGGTTTCAAAAGCCAGTGCCCGAGAAGATGAGCACTCTTGCCATTAAAAATTGCCTGGGCAACCCCGTCGGCATTCCCCGGTAGGGGCGCCTCAGGCAGTAAGCAATAAACTTACTCCTCCCCAAAGAGGGGAGGCAAAGCCTGGGAGGGTGGACCTCCTAGAACTGCACAGGACCGACAACAAATAGACCGGCGTAAATCAAGACCCGAAGGCCAAGACAATACCGGTCTATGGGGTGTAGTATCCATCGCAACAGATACTACACTTTGATCTGCGCCACGTGCATGTTTTTATTTATCTACCTCCCACAAGGTAAGATGTGACACAAGGTCAGGAAAGTGGGATTAGATAAGCCAGCGCTCGAGAGGTGAGCACTCTGGCTTTTTAAAAATTGCCTGGGCAGCCCCGTTGGCATTCCCCGGTAGGGGCGCCTCAGGCGATTAGCAATAAACTAACCCCTTCTCAAAGAGCGAGAAGGCAAAGCCTGGGAGGGTGGACCTCCTAGAACTGCACAGGACAGACCCATAGACCGGCGTAAATCAAGCCCCGAAGGCCAAGACAATACCAGTCCATGGGGTGTAGCATCCATCGCAACAGATACTACACTTTGATCTGCGCCACGTGCATGTTATCTCTTTTCGTTTTCCCGAGATGCTGCCTGACACCACCACCTTAATCACCGCCGCCGGCTGTTGGTGAGAAAAGCGGGCAGTGTGTATTAATGTGCAGAAAGTTAGCTAATGTTACACTACATATTAACTAATAATTCTATTTCTAGATAATTCCAAAAATTAAATAGTGATGCAGTTCTTTTTAGTTGTTATATCGCTAGCAAGATTAAAAACAGAAGCGATAAAGATGAACCAACGTATTTTGAATAACTGCATTTATTTCGGCACATGTTCGTCTTTAACCACTGTCCGTTTTTCACAAATTTTTACTGACCATTTTTCTTTTCTTTTTTCGGTGTACATTTATCTATCAGGCTGCTAGAGAATTCCGGCGTTTTTAGAATTTTTTTTCAAATATTTTACATTTTAGGAGGGGGGATCAGTTTCCAATGTTAATTCAACGTAGACTGATCCCCCTCTTTTTGATCATCTCAATTTTAAAATAAATCTTTTTCGGTGTACGATTACCTGTCATGTCAATAGAGAATTCCGGGGGTTTTGGAAAGAAATTTTAAAAAATTGTGATTTTAAGACGGGGGATCAGTTTTCAATGTAAATTCAACGGGGACTGATCCCCCTCTTTTTAACCATCTCAAATTTTAAAAATTATTCTTCTGCTTACAATTACCTATCATGTCACGAGAGAATTCCGGCGTTTTTGTAAAGAAATTGCAAAAAATTGAGATTTTAAGACGGGGGATCAGTCTTGTTCGTCTTTTACCATAGTTCGTTTTTCACAACTTTTTACGTCTTAAAATCTCATTTTTTTGAAATTTCTTTCCATGTGACTTTATTTCTGTAGTGAAGACGACCACAGTTGTCTCCACTTTGATCATAAAGAAACAGGAGTTATTTCTCTTGATTCATCTATAAAAAAAAAAAATTAAACACAAAAATCTGATACGAATTGTCTTTAAGACAGAAATTACGTTCAATAGGAAATCATGTCGTGTATTGCACCCAGGATTTGCAAAAAGGGGAATGTAATATTTAGATTAACTACACTGCTATACTAGAGAAGAACGAGAAGTGATTTAATTAAAACTTTTTAAAAAGTTATGCCATTTCTTATTATAGTAGACATTTAGTAAAATTACAGTTGACATTTTTTTCACATTTTGATGCTTTTACACTTTAGCGGATACTTTAAATAAAACGAACTGAGGAATATCTGTTTGATGTACGTACCTGTCACGGGTTGAATAAATCCTATACAAAAAAAGCACGTAAATTAATCAAGTAGTTTTTTTTTTATAAAAGAAAATTACATTTTAGCCATGTACGAAGAGGACAGCCATTTTGAAAGTTTCAAAAGGGGGATAACCGTAACTTCAAAAATCATCACGTGACGTCGAGAGACATTAAACTTTTCCCATTTTTAAAAAATGAAAAACACAATTTAAAAACACACAATTTCTGAAAGATAACACAGACGTACAATATAAGACAACATGAGGCGTCTCATCTCTAAGCCATAAAGCTGTGATGTTATCACCCAACCCTACTTTTCAACGAGTTTCAACCCAACTCGAGTTCCAATCTAAAGCGTCTCTGGTCATTCCTTCTGTGGTCCTATGGGAGTAATTTAAATGACTCTGCACCCAAACTGTCCACATTTAACTCCCACCCCTAACTTAACCTTAATAAACCAAAAATCGCAAACGTCAAACACTCTCATTCGAGCGCTGTAGACAATAATAGCAACACTCGTTTTTTGACTTCCACCGGAAAATATACTGTGAGCAAATATCTACGAATTGCAGTTTGGAAACTAATAACCAACTGAATTACATACATAAAAAAGTATGTAAAAGGGAATTCTAAGGATATAAGGATTAAAGCTTCGAAGGTATGACGACATCCTTTCCCAATAAAATGTGAGTTAAAATCAACTTATTCATTTCATCCAACCAATTCACCCAGGAAATATATCGGATCTTCGAAGCACAGACTCTGTTTACTTCGACTTTCTCCTAAATAATGCATAACCGCCAGACTAAATTTATAACTTTTCCTGATATAATTCACCCTCCCACATCTAATGTCATTCCAGTTGGACTTATTGGTTCAAACGCCAAATTTGGTGGAAGACCACGATGAGAGATAGAGGATAATTATTTCCTCTAAAGCATACTCGCTCCTACTGACCCCATATAATAAATTTTTTTATAAGGAGTTTTTCTCCCCCTAAAATTAACCGTTGTGCATACCTTCCCATCTGCCCCCCCCCTCCTCCCCTCTTACCCTAATCATCTCCCTGCAAGATGTTTCTTTAAAAAAAACTCTAGAAAATGAGCCTTGACAATATTCAACTTTGGTTCGAAACTTGTATATGCTTCCATCTTATTTTTATTTATAGTTCTAAGTTCTTAATTCAATCTATTATTATTGATTATTTCTTTCATATTTATCCTATATTCTCATTGTGTATTTCTAAATTTTATTATCATCTCCTTATTAGTAACTCTGTTATTTATCCGTATCTTTATTTTTTATCTTTAATTATACCTTCATTATTTCTAATCTTTCCTTAATTCTAAATTATTAGTTAACTATTTCATTTTATTTCTTTATTTTTATTTACTTATTTATAATTTTATTAATTTTATAATTTTTTAATTTTTATATATATATATATATATATATATATATATATATATATATATATATATATATATATATATATTATTTCCCTATATTTCTATTATTATACTTAATTTTATTTCCTATTTCTT
>OY744538.1:81488511-81503511 GCA_963556195.1 Sepiola atlantica | reverse complement strand
AGCTTTGTGTGGTGCCCGATTGATTTGGAACAGCCAATATTTGAGCTTTGTGTGGTGCCCGATTGATTTGGAACAGCCAATATTTGAGCTTTGTGTTGTGCTTGATTGATTTGAAACAGCCAATATTTGAGCTTTGTGTGGTGCCAAATTGATTTGGAACAGCCAATATTTGAGCTTTGCGTGGTGCCCGATTGATTTGGAACAGCCAATATTTGAGCTTTGTGTGGTGCCCGATTGATTTAGAACAGCCAATATTTGAGCTTTGTGTGGTGCCCGATTGATTTGGAACAGCCAATATTTGAGCTTTGCGTGGTGCCAAATTGATTTGGAACAGCCAATATTTGAGCTTTGTGTGGTGCCAAATTGATTTGGAACAGCCAATATTTGAGCTTTGCGTGGTGCCCGATTGATTTGGAACAGCCAATATTTGAGCTTTGTGTGGTGCCCGATTGATTTGGAACAGCCAATATTTGAGCGTTGTGTGGTGCCCGATTGATTTGGAACAGCCAATATTTGAGCTTTGTGTGGTGCCCGATTGATTTAGAACAGCCAATATTTGAGCTTTGTGTGGTGCCCGATTGATTTTGAACAGCCAATATTTGAGCTTTGTGTGGTGCCCGATTGATTTGGAACAGCCAATATTTGAGCTTTGCGTGGTGCCAAATTGATTTGGAACAGCCAATATTTGAGCTTTGCGTGGTGCCAAATTGATTTGGAACAGCCAATATTAAAGCTTTGTGTGGTGCCCGATTGATTTGGAACAGCCAATATTTGAGCTTTGTGTGGTGCCCGATTGATTTGGAACAGCCAATATTTGAGCTTTGCGTGGTGCCAAATTGATTTGGAACAGCCAATATTTGAGCTTTGCGTGGTGCCCGATTGATTTGGAACAGCCAATATTTGAGCTTTGTGTGGTGCCCGATTGATTTGGAACAGCCAATATTTGAGCTTTGTGTTGTGCCCGATTGATTTGGAACAGCCAATATTTGAGCTTTGTGTGGTGCCCGATTGATTTGGAACAGCCAATATTTGAGCTTTGTGTGGTGCCCGATTGATTTGGAACAGCCAATATTTGAGATTTGCGTGGTGCCCGATTGATTTGGAACAGCCAATATTTGAGCTTTGCGTGGTGCCCGATTGATTTGGAACAGCCAATATTTGAGCTTTGCGTGGTGCCAGATTGATTTGGAACAGCCAATATTTGAGCTTTGCGTGGTGCCCGATTAATTTGGAACAGCCAATATTTGAGCTTTGCGTGGTGCCCGATTGATTTGGAACAGCCAATATTTGAGCTTTGCGTGGTGCCCGATTGATTTGGAACAGCCAATATTTGAGCTTTGCGTGGTGCCCGATTGATTTGGAACAGCCAATATTTGAGCTTTGCGTGGTGCCCGATTGATTTTGAACAGCCAATATTTGAGCTTTGCGTGGTGCCAGATTGATTTAGAACAGCAAATATTTGAGCTTTGCGTGGTGCCCGATTGATTTAGAACAGCCAATATTTGAGCTTTGCGTGGTGCCCGATTGATTTGGAACAGCCAATATTTGAGCTTTGTGTTGTGCCCGATTGATTTGGAACAGCCAATATTTGAGCTTTGTGTTGTGCCCGATTGATTTGGAACAGTCAATATTTGAGCTTTGTGTTGTGCCCGATTGATTTGGAACAGCCAATATTTGAGCTTTGTGTTGTGCCCGATTGATTAGCAACAGCCAATATTTGAGCTTTGTGTGGTGCCCGGTTGATTTGGAACAGCCAATATTTGAGCTTTGTGTGGTGCCCGATTGATTTGGAACAGCCAATATTTGAGCTTAGTGTTGTGCCCGATTGATTTGGAACAGCCAATATTTGAGCTTTGTGTGGTGCCCGATTGATTTAGAACAGCCAATATTTGAGCTTTGTGTAGGGCCCGATTGATTAGGAACAGCCAATATTTGAGCTTTGTGTGGTGCCCGATTGATTTGGAACAGCCAATATTTGAGCTTTGTGTTGTGCCCGATTGATTTGGAACAGCCAATATTTGAGCTTTGTGTGGTGCCCGATTGATTTAGAACAGCCAATATTAGAGCTTTGAGTGGTGCCCGATTGATTTGGAACAGCCAATATTTGAGCTTTGTGTTGTGCCCGATTGATTTGGAACAGCCAATATTTGAGCTTTGTGTTGTGCCCGATTGATTTAGAACAGCCAATATTTGAGCTTTGTGTTGTGCCCGATTGATTTGGAACAGCCAATATTTGAGCTTTGTGTGGTGCTTGATTGATTTGGAACAGCCAATATTTGAGCTTTGTGTTGTGCCCGATTGATTTGGAACAGCCAATATTTGAGCTTTGTGTTGTGCCCGATTGATTTGGAACAGCCAATATTTGAGCTTTGTGTGGTGCCCGATTGATTTGGAACAGCCAATATTTGAGCTTTGTGTTGTGCCCGATTGATTTAGAACAGCCAATATTTGAGCTTTGTGTTGTGCCCGATTGATTTGGAACAGCCAATATTTGAGCTTTGTGTTGTGCCCGATTGATTTGGAACAGCCAATATTTGAGCTTTGTGTTGTGCCCGATTGATTTGGAACAGCCAATATTTGAGCTTTGTGTGGTGCCCGATTGATTTGGAACAGCCAATATTTGAGCTTTGTGTGGTGACCGATTGATTTGGAACAGCCGATATTTGAGCTTTGTGTGGTGCCAAATTGATTTGGAACAGCCAATATTTGAGCTTTGTGTTGTGCCCGATTGATTTGGAACAGCCAATATTTGAGCTTTGTGTTGTGCCCGATTGATTTGGAACAGCCAATATTTGAGCTTTGTGTTGTGCCCGATTGATTTGGAACAGCCAATATTTGAGCTTTGTGTTGTGCCCGATTGATTTGGAACAGCCAATATTTGAGCTTTGTGTTGTGCCCGATTGATTTGGAACAGTCAATATTTGAGCTTTGTGTTGTGCCCGATTGATTTGGAACAGCCAATATTTGAGCTTTGTGTTGTGCCCGATTGATTTGGAACAGCCAATATTTGAGCTTTGTGTGGTGCTTGATTGATTTGGAACAGCCAATATTTGAGCTTTGTGTTGTGCC
Organism: Sepiola atlantica; assembly: GCA_963556195.1. NCBI lineage: Eukaryota > Metazoa > Mollusca > Cephalopoda > Sepiida > Sepiolidae > Sepiola > Sepiola atlantica. The sequence goes on along the minus strand of OY744538.1, from coordinate 81,500,442 downwards.
CGATTGATTTGGAACAGCCAATATTTGAGCTTTGTGTTGTGCCCGATTGATTTGGAACAGCCAATATTTGAGCTTTGTGTGGTGCCCGATTGATTTGGAACAGCCAATATTTGAGCTTTGTGTTGTGCCCGATTGATTTAGAACAGCCAATATTTGAGCTTTGTGTTGTGCCCGATTGATTTGGAACAGCCAATATTTGAGCTTTGTGTTGTGCCCGATTGATTTGGAACAGCCAATATTTGAGCTTTGTGTTGTGCCCGATTGATTTGGAACAGCCAATATTTGAGCTTTGTGTGGTGCCCGATTGATTTGGAACAGCCAATATTTGAGCTTTGTGTGGTGACCGATTGATTTGGAACAGCCGATATTTGAGCTTTGTGTGGTGCCAAATTGATTTGGAACAGCCAATATTTGAGCTTTGTGTTGTGCCCGATTGATTTGGAACAGCCAATATTTGAGCTTTGTGTTGTGCCCGATTGATTTGGAACAGCCAATATTTGAGCTTTGTGTTGTGCCCGATTGATTTGGAACAGCCAATATTTGAGCTTTGTGTTGTGCCCGATTGATTTGGAACAGCCAATATTTGAGCTTTGTGTTGTGCCCGATTGATTTGGAACAGTCAATATTTGAGCTTTGTGTTGTGCCCGATTGATTTGGAACAGCCAATATTTGAGCTTTGTGTTGTGCCCGATTGATTTGGAACAGCCAATATTTGAGCTTTGTGTTGTGCCCGATTGATTTGGAACAGCCAATATTTGAGCTTTGTGTTGTGCCCGATTGATTTGGAACAGCCAATATTTGAGCTTTGTGTTGTGCCCGATTGATTTGGAACAGTCAATATTTGAGCTTTGTGTTGTGCCCGATTGATTTGGAACAGCCACTATTTGAGCTTTGTGTTGTGCCCGATTGATTTGGAACAGCCAATATTTGAGCTTTGTGTGGTGCCCGATTGATTTGGAACAGCCAATATTTGAGCTTTGCGTGGTGCCCGATTGATTTGGAACAGCCAATATTTGAGCTTTGTGTGGTGCCCGATTGATTTAGAACAGCCAATATTTGAGCTTTGAGTAGTGCCCGATTGATTTGGAACAGCCAATATTTGAGCTTTGTGTTGTGCCCGATTGATTTGGAACAGCCAATATTTGAGCTTTGTGTGGTGCTTGATTGATTTGGAACAGCCAATATTTGAGCTTTGTGTTGTGCCCGATTGATTTGGAACAGCCAATATTTGAGCTTTGTGTTGTGCCCGATTGATTTGGAACAGCCAATATTTGAGCTTTGTGTGGTGCCCGATTGATTTGGAACAGCCAATATTTGAGCTTTGTGTTGTGCCCGATTGATTAAGAACAGCCAATATTTGAGCTTTGTGTTGTGCCCGATTGATTTGGAACAGCCAATATTTGAGCTTTGTGTTGTGCCCGATTGATTTGGAACAGCCAATATTTGATCTTTGCGTTGTGCCCGATTGATTTGGAACAGCCAATATTTGAGCTTTGTGTGGTGCCCGATTAATTTGGAACAGCCAATATTTGAGCTTTGTGTGGTGACCGATTGATTTGGAACAGCCGATATTTGAGCTTTGTGTGGTGCCCGATTGATTTGGAACAGTCAATATTTGAGCTTTGTGTTGTGCCCGATTGATTTGGAACAGCCACTATTTGAGCTTTGTGTTGTGCCCGATTGATTTGGAACAGCCAATATTTGAGCTTTGTGTGGTGCCCGATTGATTTGGAACAGCCAATATTTGAGCTTCGCGTGGTGCCCGATTGATTTGGAACAGCCAATATTTGAGCTTTGTGTGGTGCCCGATTGATTTAGAACAGCCAATATTTGAGCTTTGAGTAGTGCCCGATTGATTTGGAACAGCCAATATTTGAGCTTTGTGTGGTGCCCGATTGATTTGGAACAGCCAATATTTGAGCTTTGTGTTGTGCCCGATTTATTTAGAACAGCCAATATTTGAGCTTTGTGTTGTGCCTGATTGATTTGGAACAGCCAATATTTGAGTTTTGTGTGGTGCCCGATGTATTTGGAACAGCCAATATTTGAGCTTTGTGTTGTGCCCGATTGATTTGGAACAGCCAATATTTGAGCTTTGTGTTGTGCCCGATTGATTTGGAACAGCCAATATTTGAGCTTTGTGTGGTGCCCGATTGATTTAGAACAGCCAATATTTGAGCTTTGAGTAGTGCCCGATTGATTTGGAACAGCCAATATTTGAGATTGTGTTGTGCCCGATTGATTTGGAACAGCCAATATTTGAGCTTTGTGTTGTGCCCGATTGATTTGGAACAGCCAATATTTGAGCTTTGTGTGGTGCCCGATTGATTTGGAACAGCCAATATTTGAGCTTTGTGTTGTGCCTGATTGATTTGGAACAGCCAATATTTGAGCTTTGTGTTGTGCCCGATTGATTTGGAACAGCCAATATTTGAGCTTTGTGTTGTGCCCGATTGATTTGGAACAGCCAATATTTGAGCTTTGTGTGGTGCCCGATTGATTTGGAACAGCCAATATTTGAGCTTTGTGTTGTGCCCGATTGATTTGGAACAGCCAATATTTGAGCTTTGTGTTGTGCCCGATTGATTTGGAACAGCCAATATTTGAGCTTTGTGTTGTGCCCGATTGATTTGGAACAGCCACTATTTGAGCTTTGTGTTGTGCCTGATTGATTTGGAACAGCCAATATTTGAGCTTTGTGTTGTGCCCGATTGATTTGGAACAGCCAATATTTGAGCTTTGTGTTGTGCCCGATTGATTTGGAACAGCCAATATTTGAGCTTTGTGTGGTGCCCGATTGATTTGGAACAGCCAATATTTGAGCTTTGTGTGCTGCCCGATTGATTTGGAACAGCCAATATTTGAGCTTTGTGTTGAGCTCGATTGATTTGGAACAGCCAATATTTGAGCTTTGTGTTGTGCCCGATTGATTTGGAACAGCCAATATTTGAGCTTTGTGTTGTGCCCGATTGATTTGGAACATCCAATATTTGAGCTTTGTGTGGTGCCCGATTGATTTAGAACAGCCAATATTTGAGCTTTGAGTAGTGCCCGATTGATTTGGAACAGCCAATATTTGAGCTTTGTGTTGTGCTTGATTGATTTGGAACAGCCAATATTTGAGCTTTGTGTTGTGCCCGATTGATTTGGAACAGCCAATATTTGAGCTTTGTGTGGTGCCCGATTGATTTTGAACAGCCAATATTTGAGCTTTGTGTTGTGCCCGATTGATTTGGAACAGCCAATATTTGAGCTTTGTGTGGTGCCCGATTGATTTGGAACAGCCAATATTTGAGCTTTGTGTGGTGCCCGATTGATTTGGAACAGCCAATATTTGAGCTTTGTGTTGTGCCCGATTGATTTGGAACAGCCAATATTTGAGCTTTGTGTGGTGCCCGATTGATTTGGAACAGCCAATATTTGAGCTTTGTGTTGTGCCCGATTGATTTGGAACAGCCAATATTTGAGCTTTGTGTTGTGCCCGATTGATTTGGAACAGCCAATATTTGAGCTTTGTGTGCTGCCCGATTGATTTGGAACAGCCAATATTTGAGCTTTGTGTTGAGCTCGATTGATTTGGAACAGCCAATATTTGAGCTTTGTGTTGTGCCCGATTGATTTGGAACAGCCAATATTTGAGCTTTGTGTTGTGCCCGATTGATTTGGAACATCCAATATTTGAGCTTTGTGTGGTGCCCGATTGATTTAGAACAGCCAATATTTGAGCTTTGAGTAGTGCCCGATTGATTTGGAACAGCCAATATTTGAGCTTTGTGTTGTGCTTGATTGATTTGGAACAGCCAATATTTGAGCTTTGTGTTGTGCCCGATTGATTTGGAACAGCCAATATTTGAGCTTTGTGTGGTGCCCGATTGATTTTGAACAGCCAATATTTGAGCTTTGTGTTGTGCCCGATTGATTTGGAACAGCCAATATTTGAGCTTTGTGTGGTGCCCGATTGATTTGGAACAGCCAATATTTGAGCTTTGTGTGGTGCCCGATTGATTTGGAACAGCCAATATTTGAGCTTTGTGTTGTGCCCGATTGATTTGGAACAGCCAATATTTGAGCTTTGTGTGGTGCCCGATTGATTTGGAACAGCCAATATTTGAGCTTTGTGTTGTGCCCGATTGATTTGGAACAGCCAATATTTGAGCTTTGTGTGGTGCCCGATTGATTTGGAACAGCCAATATTTGAGCTTTGTGTGGTGCCCGATTGATTTTGAACAGCCAATATTTGAGCTTTGTGTTGTGCCCGATTGATTTGGAACAGCCAATATTTGAGCTTTGTGTGGTGCCCGATTGATTTGGAACAGCCAATATTTGAGCTTTGTGTTGTGCCCGATTGATTTGGAACAGCCAATATTTGAGCTTTGTGTGGTGCCCGATTGATTTTGAACAGCCAATATTTGAGCTTTGTGTTGTGCCCGATTGATTTGGAACAGCCAATATTTGAGCTTTGTGTTGTGCCCGATTGATTTGGAACAGCCAATATTTGAGCTTTGTGTGGTGCCCGATTGATTTGGAACAGCCAATATTTGAGCTTTGTGTTGTGCCCGATTGATTTGGAACAGCCAATATTTGAGCTTTGTGTTGTGCCCGATTGATTTTGAACAGCCAATATTTGAGCTTTGTGTTGTGCCAGATTGATTTGGAACAGCCAATATTTGAGCTTTGTGTTGTGCCTGATTGATTTGGAACAGCCAATATTTGAGCTTTGTGTTTTGCCCGATTGATTTGGAACAGCCAATATTTGAGCTTTGTGTTGTGCCCGATGTATTTGGAACAGCCAATATTTGAGCTTTGTGTGGTGCCCGATTGATTTGGAACAGCCAATATTTGAGCTTTGCGTGGTGCCCGATTGATTTGGAACAGCCAATATTTGAGCTTTGTGTTGTGCCCGATTGATTTGGAACAGCCAATATTTGAGCTTTGTGTTGTGCCCGATTGATTTGGAACAGCCAATATTTGAGCTTTGTGTTGTGCCCGATTGATTTGGAACAGCCAATATTTGAGCTTTGTGTTGTGCCCGATTGATTTGGAACAGCCAATATTTGAGCTTTGTGTTGTTCCCGATTGATTTGGAACAGCCAATATTTGAGCTTTGTGTTGTTCCCGATTGATTTGGAACAGCCAATATTTGAGCTTTGTGTTGTGCCCGATTGATTTGGAACAGCCAATATTTGAGCTTTGTGTGGTGTCCGATTGATTTGGAACAGCCAATATTTGATCTTTGTGTTGTGCCCGATTGATTTTGAACAGCCAATATTTGAGCTTTGTGTTGTGCCCGATTGATTTGGAACAGCCAATATTTGAGCTTTGTGTTGTGCCCGATTGATTTGGAACAGCCAATATTTGAGCTTTGTGTGGTGCCCGATTGATTTGGAACAGCCAATATTTGAGCTTTGTGTGGTGCCCGATTGATTTGGAACAGCCAATATTTGAGCTTTGTGTTGTGCCCGATTGATTTGGAACAGCCAATATTTGTAGCTTTGTGTTGTGCCCGATTGATTTAGAACAGCTAATATTTGAGCTTTGTGTTGTGCCCGATTGATTTGGAACAGCCAATATTTGAGCTTTGTGTTGTGCCCGATTGATTTGGAACAGCCAATATTTGAGCTTTGTGTTGTGCCCGATTGATTTGGAACAGCCAATATTTGAGCTTTGTGTTGTGCCCGATTCATTTGGAACAGCCAATATTTGAGCTTTGTGTTGTGTTCGATTGATTTTGAACAGCCAATATTTGAGCTTTGTGTGGTGCCCGATTGATTTGGAACAGCCAATATTTGAGCTTTGTGTGGTGCCCGATTGATTTTGAACAGCCAATATTTGAGCTTTGTGTTGTGATCGATTGATTTGGAACAGCCAATATTTGAGCTTTGTGTTGTGCCCGATTGATTTGGAACAGCCAATATTTGAGCTTTGAGTAGTGCCCGATTGATTTGGAACAGCCAATATTTGAGCTTTGTGTTGTGCCCGATTGATTTGGAACAGCCAATATTTGAGCTTTGTGTTGTGCCCGATTGATTTGGAACAGCCAATATTTGAGCTTTGTGTTGAGCTCGATTGATTTGGAACAGCCAATATTTGAGCTTTGTGTTGTGCCCGATTGATTTGGAACAGCTAATATTTTAGCTTTGTGTTGTGCCCGATTGATTTGGAACATCCAATATTTGAGCTTTGTGTGGTGCCCGATTGATTTAGAACAGCCAATATTTGAGCTTTGTGTGGTGCCCGATTGATTTTGAACAGCCAATATTTGAGCTTTGTGTTGTGCTTGATTGATTTGGAACAGCCAATATTTGAGCTTTGTGTGGTGCCCGATTGATTTAGAACAGCCAATATTTGAGCTTTGTGTGGTGCCCGATTGATTTGGAACAGCCAATATTTGAGCTTTGTGTGGTGCCCGATTGATTTGGAACAGCCAATATTTGAGCTTCGTGTGGTGCCCGATTGATTTTGAACAGCCAATATTTGAGCTTTGTGTGGTGCCCGATTGATTTGGAACAGCCAATATTTGAGCTTTGTGTGGTGCCCGATTGATTTGGAACAGCCAATATTTGAGCTTTGTGTTGTGCCCGATTGATTTAGAACAGCCAATATTTGAGCTTTGTGTGGTGCCCGATTGATTTGGAACAGCCAATATTTGAGCTTTGTGTTGTGCCCGATTGATTTAGAACAGCCAATATTTGAGCTTTGTGTGGTGCCCGATTGATTTTGAACAGCCAATATTTGAGCTTTGTGTGGTGCCCGATTGATTTGGAACAGCCAAGACTAACTTGTTACTTCTCATTTAAGAACGCCTCTCGATAGTTCTTGACTTTCTCTCCTCTTTTGCTATAGATTTCTCGTACTCTCATGTATTTGGGTGGCTGTCCTTGGATTGTTTGTCGCATGGCCGCTTTCACTTTTCTTCCAAGTCTTCCACTTAACAAGTAGGTCTTCCATTGTATCACAGACAAGTACTAAGTTCTCAGCATACAGCATCTCTTCTGGACAACCCGTACACAACTCCCTAGACAATGCTTCTAAGACACAAACGAAAAGCAAGAGACTCAGTACACAACCCTGATGTACTCCTACTTTAACATTAAAGCTGTCACTAATAGTGCTGTTAACTCTAACACGACTTTGAGTATTTTTGTCCATTGCTTGAACAACCTCCATCTGCCACTTGCTTCCTCCTAACTTACACAAAGCCCACCGGGCAAAATCTTTTAGCACTCTCACAAAAGCTTTCTCTAAATCTACAAAAGCAAAATACAGGTTCTTCTTCTTACCAAGGTATTTCTCTTACATTTATCTCAGGATAACTCTAACATTAACCCATAACTTAGCATTTCAACTATTCTTCTTTACTGTGCTGTTAATTCTAACATGACTTTGGTTCTTTCTGTACATTTGTATCACGAAGGTAACAAAACATCTGAACATCTTCAATAGCTTTGCCATTTAAATATACTTTCTCCACATCTGAGTTGGTGAAATAAAATATCAAATGCTCTAATTCTCCACCTGGATCAAATATATTGCCAATCAATACACAACGAATCTTAGCAACACCCACATACCTCAAGAATTGATTTTATTTCTCTACTCACGCGTTGCTAAACTTGCTGGAAAAGAGTATCAAATATTCTAATGGATCAAAAAATGTTGTACATTTTTTTCTATCCGGTTTTCTATTATAATAAGTTACCATCAAATATTTTCATGGATCAAATATGTTATGGTATGTTAATTTACGGACGACACGAACTGGCTTAGAAGCATCACAACCGTGCCGGCAGACTTCCGTTCTAACATGAGTCCCAAACCAGACCGATGTAGAGCAGAAAATGTCGTCTGTATATTTTTGGTCAACAAATAAGAAAAACAAAATGATTTCAACATTTTTTTTGATTAAAACTAAAATGTGAAATTCTTGTAAAATCTTTTACTAGGCCTGTCACACAAATCGGATTTTTAAAAATCCATTCTTAACATGGAGAGAGCGGGTGGAGGGGTGCTTTTGTTAACTATTCTGTAACTTCACCGAAATTTGTTGAGCCGTAAAATAAAATTTTAAAAAAAAGTTTGTCGGCACAGAATCTCATTTTTATTTTTTTTCTAAAAATATGATGGGTGCAATGCCCCTCCCCGCGCTGCCATCTCCATGTTAAAAGTGGATTAAAAAAATTCAGATTTGTATAGTGATAGGCAACGTTTAGGCAAATATTTTTGACCAAAAATATACAGATGGCATTTTCCGGACTACACCGGTCTGGTTTAGGACTCATGTTAGAACGAAAGTTCGGCGGCACGGTTGTGGTGTTTCTAACTCCATAAACTCTTCCGCTGAATATAAATACTAGGAGCACAAACCTCTCAGGGTTGTAAGCACACCAGTCTAACCCTAACTCTAACCCTAACCCTAAACCCTAACCCTAACCCTAAACCCTAAACCATAACCCAAAACCCTAAACCTAACTCTAAACCCTAAACCCTCAACCCTAACCCTAACCCTTACCCTTACCCTTACCCCAAACCTATCCCTAACCCTTACCCTAAACCTAACCCTAACCCGAAACCCTAACCCTAACCCTAACCCTTACCCTAAACCTAACCATAACCCTTACCCTAACCCGAAACCCTAACCGTAACCCTAACCCGAAACTCTAACCATAACCCTTACCCTAACCCTAACCCGAAACCCTAACACTAACCCGAAATCCTAACCCTAACCCTAACCCGAAACCCTAACCCTAACCCTAACCATAACCCTAACCCTAACCATAACCCTAACCCTAACTACAACATTTCTTGTTATCTTTTCCTCCAATACACTTGTTTCTCTAAACTTTGAGTTCGTGTTTTTCTTTTACGGACCCTTTACAGGGCCACAACAAAATATACAATAGTTTAAATTTTTTCTAGGGTGTTCATTATAATAAGTTTACTACTGTAAATGTTGATGTTTTACAAAAGATTCTTACCGTTGCAAAGAACTTCATGTAGGATGGAACCTTTGGTAGCTTGAGGGGTATTTTATCCACTTTGACCTCTTGTCTTGGCACTGGGCAGTCGATTTTGGCACCGACCACTTCGAAGGCTTTTAACAATTGCTTGACGATCGGCCCCAGAAAACCTCCCCAATTTTCACTCGCTATCCGCTGCAACAGCGTACACGAGTTTTTGTAGGTGCTGCAAAAAAGGGAAGAAAAATGTAGGTGCTCATTTTATTCATGATAGATCTCCGTATTTACTGTATGAATTAGTTTTGTTTTATGCTTAAAGACTTTTAAGATAAGGATTGATAATTTGGATTATTTGGACTACTCTTCTCATCTTGGTTGTTATTTTCACAACGTTTCGGCCGATGTAACCTCTGACCTTCTACATGTGCATCTTTTCCAACATGGAAATATTTATATCAAACTCAAGGTACTGCTATAGAAACTAATCTGTAGTTATTTTTTGTTTCCGAATCTTTTAGATGAGGATTGATAATTTGGATAATTTGGATAATTTGGATCATTTGGATAATTTGGATTATTTGGATTATTTGGATTATTTGGATAATTTGGATTATTTGGATTATTTAGATAATTTGAATAATTTGGATCATTTGGATAATTTGGATAATTTGGATCATTTGGATAATTTGGATAATTTGGATCATTTGGATAATTTGGATAATTTGGATAATTTGGATTATTTGGATAATTTGGATAATTTGGATTATTTAGATAATTTGGATTATTTGGATAATTTGGATAATTTGGATTATTTAGATAATTTGAATAATTTGGATAATTTGGATTATTTGGATAATTTGGATTATTTGGATGATTCGAACTACTCTTCTCATCTAGGTTGTTATTTTCACAACGTTTCGGCCGATGTAACCTCTGACCTTCTACATGTGCATCTTTTCCAACATGGAAATATTTATATCAAACTCAAGGTACTGATATGGAAACTAATCTGTAGTTATTTTTTGTTTCCGAATCTTTTAGATGAGGATTGATAATTTGGATAATTTGGATGATTTGGATAATTTGGATTATTTGGATAATTTGGATTATTTGGATTATTTAGATAATTTGAATAATTTTGATAATTTGGATTATTTGGATAATTTGGATTGTTTGGATAATTTGGATTATTTGGATGATTCGAACTACTCTTCTCATCTAGGTTGTTATTTTCACAACGTTTCTACCGATGTAACCTCTGACCTTCTACATGTGCATCGTTTCCAACACAGGGATCTTATATCGAATTTGATAATCTAAATAAAACTTTCGAAATCAGACCTTTATTTAATCTACGTGGGTAGATTGTTCTCGTCTCGTCAGCCAGGACCACCAGGTAAAAGTACTTATTACTAGCAGGGTTACTCGACGTTGCCCGGGATAGAGTATGGGATAGCATCATATGCAACATCATATTAAGGAGAGTTTACTTGAACAGCAACCTTTCGTTTGTCAGCTAGATATATCCCCACTCGGTTATTCAGTTTCATTATTCCATTTTAAGGGGCAGATAGAAAGGCAGGACTGATTCCATTATGTTAACATGCAAATTGTACATGTGAATACATTTATATTTAAGGTAGACTCCTTAGCATGTCTTTGTTTTTAGAGACAGATATGCATATATATATAGAGAGGTGTTCTCCTTCATAATATATATATATATATATATATATATATATATATATATATATATATATATATACATATATATATATATATATTATTAAGAAAAATAACATCTTTGCTGATGATCCCACTCTCTATTCTGGTGTTGCCGTTCGCCCATCTTCCTCTGATCAGTCGAAATATGCAGCTGATTTAGAAGTCGACCTGGGTTCAATTGTGGATTGGGGTACGAAATGTCTTATTTCGTTTCATCTTGTTAAGGCTCAGCTTGTGTCTTTCAATCGTAGGCATGTCCCTTTTCTTCCTGACATTCTCATGGATGTCTCTGCTCTTGAGGAGAAAACGACTCTGAAACTTTTTGGTCTTTCTCTCTCATCAAATCTTTCTTGAAGTTCATACATTAGATCCATTGCTGTTTCTGCTTCTCGTAAAGTCACTTCTCTCTATCGCTCCAAACACTTTCTCACACCTGAGGCTATTCTCTATCTCTACAGATCTACTATCAGACTATGTATGCAGTACTGTTGTCATATTTAGGCTGGTGAATCTCTGTCCCATTTGTGGGTTCTTGATAAGGTGCAGAAACATATCTGTAATTTGATTACATGTTTGGTTGTTTTGTTTTGCGACCTATCAACCCTAACTGGTTACTTTGGTAAAAGATTAATGCTGCACGTACTTTATATCTTCAAATATTTATTATGGTGTTTAATCTGGTTGTTTTGTAGAGGAAAAATGTTTTTGATTTTAGCTTTGCAGAACATGATTGAGTTTTTCAAAGGGAAAGGAAAAAAAACAATAACATCAATATTTGGTGCATTTTAAGTCAGGAAGCCGGTATCTTCAGACAGCCTGATCTGGTAGCACAGGAGATATTAACATACTAATATATATATAATTTGAAACGGTTTTTGAAACCAGTAAAATGCAGAGGCTTTTTTTTTAAATAACCATATTATTTATTTAAATTTAAATTTTCGATTCACACAGGAATCTTCATCTGGATAATAGACAATATTTTTTTTAAACGACATCATGTATGTCGCTTGATCTTGTGCTTCAGTTGTTAACGAAGCTGGTTGTGTAAATCTTGAATGTGAGATAATCAAATATATATATATATATATATATATATATATTAGTAAGTTATGAAAATGTATTAATGGCAATTAAGCTACACAGATGCTTCCGCGTTTCATCCACATAGGGAATCGGCAGGCTGTTGAAGTAAATACTGAAAATTGATACATAAAAGAGTATATCTCCTTATAACATTTTATGTGGA
>OY744538.1:81441011-81483511 GCA_963556195.1 Sepiola atlantica | reverse complement strand
GTGTGTAAATAAAAACATGCTGCAACTATTAACAAGAAAAACTGACGAACCAGAATCAAATATCGATTTTGTAGAAAGAAAGCTATCGATGACAAAGAAACGATAAATTGACTCACTTTACTTTATATATTAGGTCATTATATATCTATAACGCATATGTCCTTCCTGTAGTTCCATACGGACTTAAATGCATCAACTAAACTGTAAAATTACGTCAAAATGTAGAAACTTTCCAAAACCACATCATACGCTTCATTACTAATCGTAAAGTATTTGATCACAAAACTCACCGGCATCCCATCAATGTTCTCTGTCATCAAATGTAAAGTCTTGGGATTGTTTTGTTACGTGAAGCGTTCCAATGTAGGACCATGTAAAATATGCGCTGAAGGCATAATACAAGGAAGCCGGTCGAAAGGTCGACAAAATAAAAGATGGATAGACAACGTTTGTGAATGGACGAACATGAACATGAACCAAGCGAACAGCTTAACCCAAGATCGTCGTTACTGATCATAAAATCACATCAGTATCGCAGAGTTGCGAAAACTCATTGTCATCCCATCAATATCTTCTGTCATCAAGTGTAAAGTCTTGAGATTGTTTGGTCACGTTAAGCGTTCAAGTTTAGGGCTATGCGAAATATGCGTTGAAGGTATAATACAAGGAAGCCGGTCGAAAGGTAGACAAAAAAAAGATGGATAGACAACGTTTGTAATTACTAAATCTATAACGCATATGCCCTTCCTGTGGTCCTATACGGACTTGAATGTGTCAACTGGACTGTAAAATGACGTCAGAAAGTAGAAACTTTTCATAGCCACACCATTCGCTTCATTACTGATCATAAACCATCTGATCACATCCGTATAGCAGTATTAAGCGTTCCAGTGTTGGGTGATACAAAATATGTGTTGAAGGTATAATAATGATACAAGGAAGCCGGTCGAAAGGTCGACAAAAGAAAAGATTGATAGACAACGTTTGTGAATGGACGAACATGAACATAAATCAAGCAAACAGCGTAACCCAAGATCGTCAGGCTTAGAGGACACTCAGCCATGTTAGTGCATATTCTGCAGCTAGTGGAGAAAACGTTTAATAATAAATGTTGTAATCTGCAGGAGGGCAGCCATGTAGTAATGTGTTCCACAGGCGGTGGAGGAAACGTTTAACTGACTTTACTGTATATATTAGGTAATTACTAAGAAATTCATGTAAATTCGATAATTCTCTGAGTTAGGGAAATCTTTTAAATGTCAAATGTACTTTATTTTACTGGTAGCTATCAATGAGTTTCGTTCAGGTTTTTTCATTCGTTTCTTCGCTTCTATTTCAGAACAGCGTACTCATGGTGGAGACCACATACAGGTTGCCAACATTCCCATAGTGGAATTATTATTTAAATTAGAAATAAAACAACAAAGAAAAAGTTGGTGATATGGGGGAGAATAGAAAGGGGGTGTTGATACTGACCGCACTGGTTCCATTTGATAGCATTTCCATTGCTGACCAATAAGGCCAGGGAAATGGTTAATAAGCCTCCGAACAGCATTCTGGATGATGATTTTCAAGCAAAGCTGGTTGTGAATGTCGTCGTCTCTCGATCACTCTGAACGGACAATGGTCAGACTGGAGGCACTTTTAAATAAGCATCAGGCGAAGATCAAATAAACAACAAAAAAAACTTGGGGGCGTGGTTAACTGATAATTTCTGACCAATCATAAGTCACATCTGAATTAATCTTTGGTTCTCTCATGCGAAAGAAAAGAAAGAAAAGAAAGAAAGCGAGAGATAGATAGTGATAGATAGAGAGAAGTGTGGAGAAAAAGAGAAAGGACGAGAAAGAGAGAGGAAGCAACAGAAAGAAAAAAAAAACAATGATATGGAATACTAACCAAAAGTTAAGAGAAGAAAGATTAAAAATTGTGAGAATTTAGACAGGCGTTTTTTTTTTAGTATTATTGTATACTAGTTGAAGTGCCCGTCTCTGTCGGGTTTCTCAAATTTTTTCGAGTTTTATGACCAAGATTAAAAGCTAAGTGACTCTATTAAATATTTTTAATCCATTTTTTTTTTATTAAAACAGGTGCTTCTTGAAAAACATGCACACAAGTGAAATATAGCAGTTAAAAATAAATTAAGAGGAAAACGCTTTAATATACTTACGTATCAGACAAAAATAGATATCTACACAAAAAAATTGCAGAAAATTATCGAAGTAGAATTTTAGTAATAAATAAAATTCATTTTTTACTGACATTTCGTTTATGCACCTTTAAGCCAACGCGTCGTTGAAGATTATCTCCCTTCTTCTCATATGAAGACACCTTCGGAGTTTGTTGACTACGAATAGTAATATAATTTTATTTTTTATCAAAATTCTACTAGATAATTTTCTGTAATTTTTGGTGTACACAAGTAGTTTGACCATATACGTAAGTATATCAAAGAGTTTTTCTGTTAATTTATTTTGGACCGCCATTTTTTACTTGTGTATGTCTTTCAAGGATCAATAAAAATTATTCCAGTTTATAATGATGATCGATATAGGCTAGGAAATAACTGCAACGCGAGAGCAAAGAAAAATTTTCCTAGTGTGAGATTCGAACTCTGAAAGATGGCATAAAATATTGGAACTAAAGACGAACGCTTTATCAACACGGCCACCGATCAACTTATAACAGTTAGTCTTTTTAACCTACTTAAACTGTGTTTATCAATTCGGCGTAAGGATACAAAATTAAAAATCTTTTTTACCTCTTCTCAAATATTTAAAAATAGTTCGATTGTCTGAGATATATAAAGAAACCTAAAGAAACCTAAATATAAAATAAAAATTGTTATTAAAGAAAAAAGTATATCAGTGAGCATTTATCAAATATGTTTTATCCATTTTCAATAAAAAAAAAAGAATGTTTTCTCTTCAAAGTGAATAACACGTCAAATATGTAAAAACATAAACGATTCGTATGTAAAAGTTTTAGAAACCAATAAAAAGATTTTTACTTATTTTTATATTTTATCTTGACTTATTTATTTTTCTTTCTGGTAATGAAAAGATTCAGATTATTATAAGTATTTTATTCGGTCGGATAATAATGGAAAGGCGACATTAAAAATGCCCGAACATCATGAAAACCCAGAAACTCAAGTTTTTTTATGAGTTTATTTTTAGAGAGGGGCGGAGTTTAAATTTAAAAAATGACACAAATAACGTATACATATAAGAATGTGAAAACCTGGATGTTTTTATTTTTTTATTAGTTTATTTTTGAAAGGGTGCGGTGGGGCTAAATTAAAAAAAAAATTGTCACACAACTTATAATACTATATATCTTCAAATTCTTATTAAAGTAAAAATAGATTATTAGTAAACATCAAATATTTTGTCTTTTTAATTTACTTAAATAAGTTCGGTGTAAGGATTTTTTTTACTTCTCCACATAGATCTAAAATAGTTCCGTTGTCTAAAATAAATAAAGACGCATAAATATAAAATAAAAAATTCTTATTAAAGTAAAAAATAAATTATTAGTAAACATCAAATATTTTTTTATCCATTTTCAATAAAAAAGATGGATCTTTTCTCTTCAAAGTAAACAACACGTCCAATACATACGATGATTTGACATAAAAAGTATAAACGATTCGTATGTAAAGGTTTTAGAAACCAATAAAAAGATTTTTACTTATTTTTATATTTTATCTTGACTTATTTATGTTTTCTTTCTGGTAATAAAAAGATTCAGATTATTATAAGTACGTTGTTCACTCGTTAATAATAGAAAGAGGACATTAAAAATGCCGGAACATTTGTTTCTGATGTTATTTTTAAGATTCTAAATTTCAGACATCGATAAAGATATTGGATCGAAGGTGCTGATTCCAAATCTGTGGTTAGTTTGGCTCTTAGATCAATCGTTTAACTGCGATGCCGCGACACACATACACACATACAGACAACTTAGTTATTTATATATATATAGAAGATATCTTGTTAAATCAGCTGATAATATAAAATATTAAACTGGAAAGGAAACGCTAAAAAAGTCGGAACATTTGTTTCTAATGTTATTTTGACATACTTTTAATTTTAAATAATGATTTGATTAAAAATGGTTCAAGAAGTTCTGACATCAGTAAAGAGATCGGATCGAACATGCTGATTCCAAATCTGTGGTTAGTTTGGTCCTTAGATCAACCCTATAACTATGATGCCGCGACACACATACACACATACGGACAACTTTGCTTTATATATATATATATATATATATATATATATATATATATATATATATATATATATATATATATATATATATATATATGTAAAAATAAAAATGGAATAAAGAATAAGCAATTCAACAACTAACAAAATAACTCAAAAACTCATCTTGTAAAGTTCCACCGAGATATTTCGGTCGTGGATACGGCCATTTTCGATCAGTTAATAAACTTTATTTCAAAACGGAAAAGTTTTCAAATTCATACAGAGAATGCGATTGGAAGAAATTGTCACGTGCAGAGAACAACAAAACGGGGAGAAAAAGGAATGCGAGGAATGTTATAAAAAGAGAAAGAAAAAGAAGATGAAGAAGAAGAAGAAGAAGAAGAAGAAGAAGAAGAAGAAAGAGATACCAATCAACCGGAAAGTTGGGAACGTCAGTTGAAGAAGACGAAACGAAGAAGAAGAGAAAGCGAGAGAAAACGTGGGGAAGGGTAAATCGACATGTTTTTGTCGAAACCTATTAAAGAATAAAAATAAAAATAAAAATAAAAAGAGAGAGAGAAAAAATCAGTGCTTAGATATCGCCTGCTGATTGAATTCGGGTTGAGAACGTCGGAAGTCTACAGGATTAGTAGTAATTGGAGTAGTTATCGTCGAGGGACGAAACAAGGGAAGAGGAGGAGGCAGGGGAGGGGAAAGGGGGGAAGAAGGGAGACAAGGGTTAAAAGTTAGCCAGAGTCGTATTCATTTAGATTCATCTCGTATAAAATCGATCTAGCCGTAGGAAAATAAATATTATAGAAGCCTTGTCTTTGGGCAATGGTGTTTTTATGACATAGGATCAGACAAAAACACCATTGCCCAAAGACAAGTGAAAAGACTATAAAAATAATTGCAAAGCCCTTTTTAAATTTTTTTGATGGGAAGCAAGATTTTTCTTAGAATTAAATGATTGGTGTGAAATGGGCCACTCTGCATTTCTACATATTTATCGAATCTAGCAGGAGAGTGGTATACAATTTCGAAGCTGAATAATGATTCCCATTCTCAACCAAAACTCCACCAATGCATATTTTTTTTTTTTTAATATTCCAGGTGTGACTGTGTCTGAACATTGTATTAATTTATTTTCTTTGTTTCACATTTGAGACTTTATGATATGAGTTGGTTGATCTGTGACATTTGTGACGACGAGTCTGTGTGCCTTTTTTTACCAAGTGATACTGATCTTTCACAGGACTTTTATTGTAAAATAAATGTATGCAAGAGTAAAGTAACTTCATCTAATATACGTGATGAGTTGATGAAAAAATACTTAGTGCTATTTTTTTACGGTGATTTTCATACTCTTAATATGGGTGGCCCTATTCATTCTGGTAATTTTTTTTTCAAGATACATAAAGTACCTCATAAAACTTGGTACATTTTAGTACTATAGGGAACATTTCCATGCATTATCTTTATTTGACTGAATGCGGAGACCCCATTTGCTACCCTGAATACATATAAACTTTCATGCATGCAGTTTTGGGGAAGTTATCAGATGTCAAAGAATTAAAACACCAAAAAGTGGCTCATTTCATTTCTTAATACACTGAGTATTTCCACACAATCAACGCATATAAACTAACTAATTTGTGTATTGATTTTCAAAATGACATCTCATTAATTCACTATTAGCTATTATTGTTTTCTAATTCAATGACTGTTTTTAGTTTATTTTAGGGCTTTATGATGATGATAAATACAAATGTGGCTTATCTTAACATATTATTGCAGTTTTGTGGATGTCCCAATCATTTACTCCTCTTCAAGTTTAAATCCAAGTTCAAGCATAGCTCGCAAGCGGCTTCTAATGTTCTTTTATATATATATATAATGTAACTGCACGCCGTCATGTTTCCCTAGTTAAAAAGTAAAGAAAGAAGAAAAAACAAATAGTAAAAAAAATAGAGTCATATCCCTTGTCCAAATCCAAATGAAGGCCATGACTTTCAGAAAAATGTAAATACAGCCTGCGAGACAATTAATAGCATTCCCAGATTACATGATATAATATGTGGATAAAATACGCAATATCGGCGATTTAGTCGTTTTGCAGCAAAAATGACGGACAATGAACCGTCTGCTAATTTCCGAATTCACAAATGAGTAAGTAAACCCAAATAAATTGTTTTGAACTAATTTCAAATTTACCTTAAATTATTTTAAAGGAAATACAGTTGGGAAATGAGTCCCAAACAATTTATTTGGGTTTACTTACTCATTTGTGAGGTCGGAAAAAATCAGAAATTAGCAGACGGTTCATTGTCCGCCATTTTGGCTACGAAACGGCTAAATCGCCGGGGAAAACAAAAAAACCTATTTAAACACAGGAAACAAAACCCAAATAAACGAGAGATTGACCGGTTTCGTTCGGATCAACAAGCGTTTTCAGAAAAAGTGAAGATTTGAAATTTATTGGGGAAAACGACAAAAGATAGGAAAAGAGACGCAGCACGGGTTGTTTCAGAAAGTGTGTAACTATTTGAAAATGGGTATTGATTTACTCCTCTCCAGGAGTTAGGCACAAGGCCAGTTTTTATCTTACTCCCACAAGTAAGATGTGACCCAAGGTCGGGTCGGGAAAGTGGGGTTTAAAAATTGCCTGGGCAGCCCCGTCGGCATTCCCTGGTAGGGGCGCCTCAGGCAGTAAGCAATAAACTTACTCCTCCTCAAAGAGGGGAGGCGAAGCCTGGGAGGGTGGACCTCCTATAACTGCACAGGACAGACCCATAAACCGACGTAAATCAAGCCCCGAAGGCCAAGACAATACCAGTCTATGTGGTGCAGTATCCCTCGGAACAGATACTACACTTTGATCTTAGCCAAAAGGCCAAAGATATGGGTAGCGCATGTAAAAAGATGTTAATTGGAAAACAAGAAAAAGAAAAAGGGGAAAAATAGGTAATAGCAATAAAAACAAAAAGTACTTAGCTTGTTTAGGTGCGATTTTCGTAAGATGCTTGGTTAAGGAGTAAGAGCCAAGCCCTCTCTCACTACCATCTAACGTTTACCTCAGACTTTCATTCCTGATAGAATATGCATAATGATGTTTATATATTTTCATATTTTACGAACCTTTTTGATATTGAATGATGCCTCAAGTGTTGCATAGATCCACTCCTGCATGGACCGCGGCAGTACACGCTTCGTACACTCTTCCCGATACGGCCCGTGGTTTTACTCGCTCCATATACTCGTCCCTGAAAGGGCCGTGGCAGTTCACATTTAATACTCGTCGTTTTTAAAACATCATAAATCACATAGTTCACATATTGTTTGCATACCTTAGATTTCTCCCTCGCCGTGTAGAGGGTCGTGTCGTCTAGTGGATGAATTCTTTCTTCCTTCCTTCCTGCCGTGAACCACACCGTCTGTTATCTGCAACAAAAGCTTCTCGACCGACTCACCAAACAACGATCTTTTTACTTTCGTTTCTTTTTATTACAAGCGTTAGTTATTTAATCAGCTGGGGGTCATTCACTACGTCGAGAGAGAGAGAGCAAATCACTACTTTATCGTAGTTACTTAACAATTATTTTCTTAACCATTCATAGAGGGGGGAAGGGATATCTCTCGCTTGTATTTTCTTAGGGAAATATTTTCCTTAAATCAAATTGCTGACTACATCAAAATCATGTCTGATAGGTTCGCTTCCAAAACCCAGACTGACGAAACTCGCTTCTCACAAAGAAGATTTGATATTGAATGATGCCTAAAGCTTCCGTGTTGGTTTAGAAAATGCTTTCTCGATCATTATTATTTTTCCTGAGTACGAAGTGACTTTTTCCCAGATTCTGTTCTGACGAAGGTCCCTGTTGCTAATACTTTTGTGCTATTTTGTATACCTAAAAATAAACATTATCTGGAAACAGGTGTAACCTTGGATACCAATATGTGAACTCTTTACTTGAAATATGGGCATTCCTATATAATAGTTAACAGGGCAGAAATCGAAAACAAACAGAATATACAACAAATAACTTTTACCAAACGCAAGAAGATTTAAGGTTCTACCATCTTGTATAATTTTAAAGGGTGGCGTGCTGATTGGAAAATATATACAGTAAGCTTTCTAAGAGGTCAAATTGTTGGTGCTCGTAGCATGACGAAAACAAACAACAAGTTTAGTGTATTGTCTCAAAAGTTCTTTTTTCTCTGACTCTGAACAAAAAGTCAATTTTCGTGGACTTTATCTTTTCATAACATTTTGCATCTTAAATGTCAACTTTCTGTCTTCCTGTTCAGCTTCTGACCTACGAATCCAACAATTAATTTAGTTTTATCAAAAGGAGGGAAAAAGAGGAATGGAATCCATCCGTGACAATTCAGATATCTCCAATTCTTGTGAAATTTTACCAATAGGTATTAGACGTCAATTTATAAATATTCCCCAAATTTCTGTTTTTTCAGAGTTTTTAAAAGTGTTCTTAGGAAGCATAATATGGGCACAACTTCCAATTTTAAAATGAAATATTTCAGATTTGCATTGAATTTGATTCATAATCATTAGACACCAATTAAGCAATATTTCCTGAATTTTAATTTCTTCTTAAGACGCCTTAAGCTTAAACCTTAAATTTTAGACATTTTCTTGGATTTTTATTAAAATTAGAATAAGGATTCTAGACATAAGTTTTAGTACTTTGATTTTAATCTTCATAAGGGACATAAAAGTAGTTGTGCAAAACTGTTCTTTTCAGGAAATTAATTTTACCCGTCCTGGGACGAATATTCTTCAAGTATATATATATATATATATATATATAAATTTCCGAAACAGTTTTTCATGGTAAACAACTGATGATCCCTTAAAATAGTGTTAGAAACAAACTAATAGAATAACTGTAAAAAGTAAATTGACTTACATGAGTGTTTTTTCCACTGAAAGACTTGGGACTAAAAGTTTGCTTGTTTTTTTGTTTTTTTTCAATATAGTTTTAATGGTTGATAAACTTCCGAGACTATATATATATATATATATATATATATATATATATATATATATATATATATATATATATATATTAATCCAGGTAAAGTAAACATCCACATGATAGGAATCCAAATAATTTCAACCGGGCTTATAAGAAGTGCTCAATATCAAATTGAGCTTTTATATATATGATCATTTTTATTTATACAGACATGTACAAAATCTGCGACACTGACATGTCGATGTGATCAATCAACAGCTGTTAGAAACTGAGCTCTCATCAGGCAGAATTAAAATTCGATCCTTACCTCAGATCATATTTGGGAAGAACCCAAAAGGATTGGATTTTAATTCTGCCTGATCAGATCTCAGTTTCTAACAGCTGTTGATCGATAACATCGACATGCCAGTGTCGTAGATTTTGTACATGTCTGTATAAATAAAAATAATCATTCATATATATATATATATATATATATATATATATATATATATATATAGATAGATAGATAGATAAATATATATATATATATATACATATATATATATATATATATATATATATATATATATATATATATATATATATATATAGAGAGAGAGAGAGAGAGAGAGAGAGAAAGAAAGATATATATATATAGAGAGAGAGATAGAGATTCTTTTTTTTAATTAATTAATTTATAAATTTATTGTATACAGATTTTTATAATTAATTTACAAATTAATTGTTTGTGTGCACAAAAGTAAAACACTATTCGCTATCGCTAAAAACAATAACAATAACAAATAATCTACGTGTCTATCTATCTATCTATCTATCTATCTATCTATCTATCTATCTATCAATCTCTCTCTCTCTCTCTCTCTCTCTCTCTATATATATATATATATATATATATATCTATATATATATATATATATATATATATATATATAATGTATATTTAGTTCTTATTATATATTTCTTCAGATTGAAACAGCAGGTGATCGTTCCCTTACTTTCTCTCTTTTTTATCATTGGGAAAAAAACGATAAATATTTCGTTTGCAGGTTAATCTTTCACCTGTAATCAAGATTACGGCTGTGGCGTGACCACCAACAGTAAGACCAGGTGGATGACTCCCGTCCTTAAAAAAATATCGCGATAGATAACTCACGCACACTATAGTTTAAAAGTTGATTTAAATGACTTTAAAACTTGACCTTCACGCCCATCGATGTATCCTTTCGCCCTAACGCGACTCTGTCTGTATGGTACGTTATTCATGAGCCGATGATGCCGCTCGGCGCAGGTGGCCTTGCGGAACGAAAGCAGTGTTAGATTGAACTTTAAAATGGCATTCAGACATATGCGACTCACATGACTGCAAGAATTTAAAAGGTTTCGAAGATTGCATTCGCAATGATTGCACGTGGGGTGCATTTGCGATGATTGCACATGGGGTGCATTCGCAATGATTGCACGTGGGGTGCATTCGTGATGATTGCACGTGGGGTGCATTTGTAATGATTGCACGTGGGGTGCATTTGCGATGATTGCACGTGGGGTGCATTTGCGATGATTGCACGTGGGGTGCATTCGCAATGATTGCATGTGGGGTGCATTTGTGATGATTGCACGTGGGGTGCATTCGCAATGATTGCACGTGGGGTGCCTTTGCGATGATTGCACGTGGGGTGCCTTTTTAGAATATATTGCTCTCAGAATACATTGGTATTACAAAACATTACTCTTAGAAAAGATTGCTCTTTGAAAACATTACTCCTTGAAAACATTACTCTTTGAGAACACCCACTCCTAAACTGGGAAAAGACACCGACAATCCCTCAAACCATTAGTTTTGTGTTGTTTGGAATAAAGTTGTCAAATATTATTCCTTAGGTAGGGTAATTAGTTATATTCCTAGAATACATTGTTTTTAGACAACCAGAATACATTGCTCTCAGACAACCAGAATAGATTGCTCTTAGATAACAAGAATACACTGCTCTTAGATAACCAAAATACATTGTTCTCAGAATGCATTGCTCTTTGTTCTCAACGTGATTGACCCTCAGCCATCGCCTTCTAGTATCTATTTGGGGAAAAACATAAAAATAAAAAGGAGAAATCAGGTTTTGATTTGTGAAGAATCAGATCGAATAATACGGTTGAGGATGAACTTATAGATACTACGGCATGACGTGACCAGTTAATTGATCGGATTGGGCCGCTCCGACTTCCCATTTAGCCAAAGTAAGGGCCGAAATGGACGAATGCTTATCCGCCAGGATAATCATAATTGAAATGCAGTTTGGTTTCATTCTTGGGCAAAGTACCACTGGTGCTATATTTATCCTGAGATAAATGTAAGAGAAGTACCTTGGTAAGAAGAAGAACCTGTATTTTGCTTTTGTGCATTTTGAGAAACCTTTTGTAAGAGTGCTAAAAGATTTTGCCCGGTGGGCTTTGTGTAAGTTAGGAGGAAGCAAGTGGCAGATGGAGGTTGTTCAAGCAATGTACAGAAATACTCAAAGTCGTGTTAGAGTTAACAGCACTATTAGTGACAGCTTTAATGTTAAAGTAGGAGTACATCAGGGTTGTGTACTGAGTCTCTTGCTTTTTGTTTGTGTCTTAGAAGCATTGTCTAGGGAGTTGTGTACGGGTTGTTCAGAAGAGATGCTGTATGCTGAGAACTTAGTACTTGTCTGTGATACAATGGAAGACCTACTTGTTAAGTGGAAGACTTGGAGGAAAGTGAAAGCGGCCATGCGACGAACAATCCAAGGACAGCCACCCAAACACATGAGAGTACGAGAAATCTATAGCAAAAGAGGAGAGAAAGTCAAGAACTATCGAGAGGCGTTCTTAAACGAGAGGTAACAAGTTAGTCTTGGCTGACGTCAATCGGGCACGACACAAAGCTCAAATATTGGCTGTTCTAAATCAATCGGGTAGCTGATGTAATTTGCAGGAAGTGCCGACTTGATGATGAGTTGCCCAATCACTAACAGATTGTCCAAGAGTTCACAACCACTTACTATCTGCTCCTATCCCCACGATGTCCTAAACTCTGACCCAGGGCGTGTATTACTGATCTAAGAGAGATGGAAATGACTACCAGTTAACAGCACTATTAGTGACAGCTTTAATGTTAAGGTAGTAGTACATCAGGGTTCGGTACTGAGTCCGTTGCCTTTCGTTTGTGTCTTAGAAGCATTTGTATCCAGAGGGTTTTGTACAGGTTGTCCGGAAGAGATGCTGTATGCTGATGATTTAGTACTTGCCTGTGAATGTGAAGCAAAAGAAAGTTTACTTATTAAGTGAAAGACTTAAAAAAATGCTATGGAAAGGAATGGTTTCAGAGTGAATGTTACCAAGATCAAAATGATGATCAATTGTTGTAGTGTAGAAAAAGGACAAACAACTTGGCCTTTTGGCTAAGATCAAAGTGTAGTATCTGTTCCGATGGATACTGCACCCCATACTGGTGTTGTCTTGACCTTCCGGTCTTGATTTACGCCGGTCAATGGGTCTGTACTGTGCAGTTCTAGGAGGTCCACCTTCCCAGGCTTTGCCTCCCCTCTTTGGGGAGGAGTAAGTTTATTGCTTACTGCCTGAGGCGCCCCTACCGGGGAATGCCGACGGGGCTGCCCAGGCAATTTTTAAACCCCACTTTCCCGACCCGACCTTGGGTCACATCTTACTTGTGGGAGTAAGATAAAAACTGGCCTTGTGCCTAACTCCTGGAGAGGAGTAAATCAATACTCAGTATATGAAAAGAGAATTGGGAGCAACTTAATCTTTTTTATTTGTAAGCCCGCCAGTCAGCAAGATCCCACCCCTTCACTGTTTAGGTCCCCATATGCCAAAGAGCCTTCTACTCTAATAGCTACTTTTCTTGTCCTGCTAGCCTTTGGAATTCCCTTCCTGCTTCCTGTTTCCCTGACCATACTGACATGCAAACATTTAAATGTAATGTGAACAAGCATCTTGCAGCACAACTGCTCATGTAGGATTCCCTTAATTCACAGGAGCCTCCTACGTCTCAGTGGCATTGTGCCTTGTTTGGGGTGAACTCAAGTAGAAAAAAAAAGCATTAGGGCACATCTGGTAGGTGTAGAGATGATAACCAGTTTTGTGTGCAAGAAGTGGAAGACAATGGAGGTGGATGAGAATTCAGATGTGGAGTAAATATATTTGGATGCAGAAGTTTTGTTTCCGTGGTGATATCATTTGAGCACGGGGGGGGGGGACTAGTTCTAATGTGATTGCAAGAGTGGATGGAGTAAGTTCAGGGAACCCCTGCCATTACAAACTAGCAGAGCGTTACCACTGTCGAGCCATGGAAGAGTCTATCAGGCATGTGTACGCAGTGTGATGATGTATGGAAGTGAAACCGGGCCAATGAGGATTGAAGACATGCGTTGCATGGAAAGAAATGATATGAGAATGATACAATGGATGTGTGATGCTAATCTTAAAGACAGGCTTAGATCTGATGACCTCAGGCTTAGATCTGATGACCTCAGAAGAAGATTAAATCTGCACAGTATAGTGAGATGTGTGCAGAACAGGAGACTTCGATGGTTTGGCCACATTGAAAGAATGGATGAGAGTTATTGGGTTAGTAGATATGAAACAGTCGAGGTAGCGGGTCAGTTCACAGAGGAAAGCGAAGGAAAACATGGGAGGACGTGATTAGGATGGACTTGAAAAAAAGAGGGTTAAATAAAGACCTGGCAGAGATAGGTTAGTTTGACAGTCAATTTCTAAAAGCCGTCCAACACATGCCAGCATGTAAAACAAACGTATAATTAAATATAATGATGATGATGATGATGATGATGGATATGAACACATTATAGATATTATCACATATATAGACATACAACTTATATTCATTCATCATATAAGGGGCACTTTCTCTGTCTGTCTGTCTGTCACATTTTTTAAAATTATGTAATAAATACATTGCAAAATTTGTCTCATTTCGAAATATCAGAGATTTTAACTATTTTTAGATAATAAATTACCAACAAATAAAGTGGATGCCCTGACCTGAAATCGAAACCGAAACCTTGAGTCTGATATTCTATGAACTGAGCTATTTAGATTTTCTTATAAATAGATCTTAAAACATTACCTTAACAAAATAATTATAGCTTTGACGTAACGTCATAGATTAATGATTCACGTTATGTTGCAAAACATATATCTATAAATATATATAGTGTGTCAATGTATACTTTTAAAATAAATAATTTGTATAAATATTAAAAAATTCTAAAAATCACCCTTATGTATGAGTGGATCTACCAACCTAGCAAAAATATGCGACTGGAGGGGGGTTTACGAGCCCTAATATGACAACAGTACTCCATACAAGGTCTGATAGTAGATTTGTAGAGATAGAGAATAGCCTCAGGTGTGAGAAAGTGTTTGGAGCGATAGAGAGAAACTACTTTAGGAGAAGCAGAAAGAGCAATGGATCAAATGTATGAACTCACAGAAATATTTGATGAGAAAGAAAGACCAAAAAGTTTCAGAGTTGCGCCTCAGGAACTCAAAAGAGCAATAGATCTACTGTTTTAATCCCAAGAAATATTTGATGAGAAAGAAAGGCTAAGAAGTTTCAGGGTCGATTTCTCATAAAAAAAACCCAGAGCCATCCATGAGAATCTCAGGAAGAAAAGGGACTCGCCTACGATTGAAAGACACAAGCTGAGTCTTAACAGGGTGAAACAAAAGAAGCCATTTTTTTTTACCCAAATTCACAACCGAACCCAAGTCAACTTCCAGATCATATTCGAACTAATCCAGAAAGATGAAGAAGGGACCTCCTGATGGACGGGTGGTCTTCAATTACTGGATAACCATCAGCAAACATGCAATGCGCTTGGTGATATCCAGTGTTACGTTTTCATTTAACGGGGAATGTATAAAGAATTATTCACTAACCCTAACCCTAACCCTAACCCTAAACTCAGGTTTTATTCGTCTGCTGACAAAACCACCCAGAGGCTGATGTTAATTTATGAAACTGTTTATTAAAAAAGAAAACTGTCACAGAAAAAATCAGAAGAATGGATTAATTGCATGCATATGGGAGACAAAGAAAGACAGACATATAAATAGATAGATATCACTTCTGCCCCCGCTTGCTAGTCGATATTATAACACATATCAACATTATCACATTATAGACATTATCACATATACTCATTATAGGTATTAATTAGATTTAGACATTGTGTATATATAATGTTTCTGCTCAGAAAAATGCACCTATAAATTAAGCAAACTGGCCAATTTGACCATCAGGCTAATCTGCTTAAAAGAAAATACATTTGGTACGCTATAAACCGTCAATCCACATTCACTTCATTAATTAGAATAATTAAAATATCCACCATGTTTTCAATGAAATTCTAAAGCCAAGAAAAATAGGCTGTTTACATGTCATATCCCTCAACAGAGTAAATGATTAAAGTGCAGTATAATTAACAACCAAGAAATTGTAAACAGAAAAAAAAAATACATTTGGAATGCTGAAACCGTTTATTTATTCCTGGATTATTTCAACAAGGAAGCTAGAAAGTGGACCTTAGGTTTACTTTCGGCAGCCTCGTAACTCTCGCTTCCCTTATTTTGTCCTTTAGTCCTCACACTCGATGAGCGATGTTTCTGACAAAGGGGGAAGAATTGCTGTTTTCTGGGTCAGAATCTATCCATCTAACACTTATCATTGGCTAGTTTTTGACCTTGAAGTAGCATTATTTTATCTTCTTACCTACAGAAAATGTCTAACCCTAACCCTAACCCTAACCTACAGAAAATGCCTGCTAAACTTTAGAGGCTCAATATATTCGCCATTGAAGTATATGCAGCTAGCTGGTTAGGGTTAGGGTTAGTGTTAGGGTTAGGGTTAGGGTTAGGGTTAAGGTTAGGGTTAGAGTTAGGGTTAGGGTTAGTGTTAGGGTTAGTGTTAGGGTTAGCTGGTTTGAAATTAAAAAAGGATAATAAGTTCCATAACCAACAACTACATATTTTCAGTATGATCAAAAGGATCAAGATGTGACACAAGAATGCAGAAGCACCCTTTTTTTTCATGACCCTGATCCAGACTTGACTAAAAGAGTTTTTTGTTGCACTTATATTGTCACCAATGCCGATAAAGGAGCACTGCACTATGTCTATGAAATACAACTAAAATTGAAGGAGGCTGTCAAGTTAGATATTGGTTAGAATTAAGTTTATATGTAAAAGTTAGATATTCTGGTTCATTATTGGCTAGAATTAAGTTAAAAATTGGCTAGAATTAAGTTAGATTTTGGCTAGAATAAAGTTAGATATTGGCTAGAATTAAGTTTATATGCAAAACTTAGATATTCTGGTTCATTTTAGGCTAGAATTAAGTTAGATATTGGCTAGAATTAAGTTAGATATTAGCTAAAATTAAGTTAGATATTTGCTAGAATTAAGTTTATATGCAAAACTTAGATATTCTGGTTCATTTTTGGCTAGAATTAAGTTAAGTATTGGCTAGAATTAAGTTAGATATTGACTAGAATGAAGTTAGATATTGGCTAGAATGAAGTTAGATATTGGCTAGAATTAAGTTAGATATTGGCTAGAATTAAGTTAGATATTGGCTAGAATGAAGTTAGATATTGGCTAGAATTAAGTTAGATATTGGCTAGAATTAAGTTAGATATTGGCTAGAATGAAGTTAGATATTGGCTAGAATTAAGTTAGATATTGGCTAGAATTAAGTTAGATATTGGCTAGAATTAAGTTTATATGCAAAACTTAGATATTCTGGTTCATTTTAGGCTAGAAGTAAGTTAGATATTGGCTAGAATTAAGTTAGATATTAGCTAGAATTAAGTTAGATATGTCTATGAAATATAACTAAAAGTGAAGGAGGCTGTCAATCATTTTCCCCTCCGTCTGCACTGGGGTGGCTAACTGGTGAAAGAATGCAGCAAGCCAAAATGTTAGGCTAAGATGACGGCTGTCGGGGATTTTTCTGACGTAGCACTTTATCAGTGAACTGTGGAGGAATGGTGTCTGTTTGATTGACGATCTGTTTTGATTTTACTTTCTCTCTTTTTTCTGTAGTGAATCATTTTTTAGTTTTGAACGAGATGCCAACTGAAGTAGTCAGCCACTACCATGAAATGGAATCTTAAGAAATAAATTATATATTTTATAAGAAAAGACAAATATCTTCTTTTTATTGAGCATTTAATTTCAGCTGCAAACTCAATGGCCCCTGAAAGCAAGATAATAACGAATTCTCTAACCCTGCAGAGAATTAAGGATTAATACTAACATATGCTTACCCCCTGACCTCATTCGGATGAACCGATTCCAAAATAAGAAAGTCTTGGGGATCTGAATCACAACGTGGGTCCAGTACTGCTGCCATATATGAGAAGGTGCCGCTCAGAGCATCCTTTCCTGCCTTGACAGAGTCCAAAACCTACTTCGAAATCTAGTGGGAGTGTCCTCTTCTCTTCCCTACAGTCACTCTCTCACAGAAGAGATGTTGCTAGTCTTTCTTTGCTCTACCGTTATTTTCACGGTAGGTGCTCGACTGAACTCAAATCTATGCCCCCCCCCTGTAAAACATTCACAATAAGAACCCGCCTAGTTACTACCACTGTCAATGATTTCTATTTATCCCTCTGCATGCCCAAGACGAAACGAAACTTCCATGGGCAGAGTTTCTTTCCTAGAACTGCCAGATTGTGGAACACAGTGCTGCGAGCCTGCTTCCCAGCCGATTACAATGTGGTCGATTGAGGGTCCAATGTAAAAAAGTTCTTGTTGAACCGTCCAATTCATTTAATGGGATTTTTTTCAAGTTATATTATAATTGTCAAACGATTTTTTTTATTTCTATGCAAGCTTTCGATATTTAAATGTTATTTTCAAGTCTTTATAATGTTGAGTACAAATAAGTTTTGGCTATATGCAAAACTTAGGTATTCTGGTTCATTTTAGGCTAGAATTAAGTTAGATATTGGCTAGAATTAAGTTTATATGCAAAACTGAGATATTCTGGTTCCGTTTTGGCTAGAATTAAGTTAAGTATTGGCTAGAATTAAGTTAGATATTAGCTAGAATTAAGTTAGATATTGGCTAGAATGAAGTTAGATATTGGCTAGAATTAAGTTTATATGTAAAAGTTAGATATTCTGGTTCATTATTGGCTAGAATTAAGTTAGAAATTGGCTAGAATAAAGTTAGATTTTGGCTAGAATGAAGTTAGATATTGGCTAGAATTAAGTTTATATGCAATCCTTAGATATTCTGGTTTATTTTTGGCTAGAATTAAGTTAAGTATTGGCTAGAATGAAGTTAGATATTGGCTAGAATGAAGTTAGATATAGGCTAGAATTAAGTTAGATATTGGCTAGAATTAAGTTAGATATTAGCCAGAATTAAGTTAGATATTGGCTAGAATAAAGTTAGATATTGGCTAGAATTAAGTTTATATGCAAAGTTAGATATTCTGGTTCATTATTGGCTAGAAGTAAGTTAGAAATTGGCTAGAATAAAGTTAGATTTTGGCTAGAATGAAGTTAGATATTGGCTAGAATGAAGTTAGATATTGGCTAGAATTAAGTTATATATTGGCTAGAATTAAGTTAGATATTGGCTAGAATTAAGTTTATATGTAAAAGTTAGATATTCTGGTTCATTATTTGCTAGAATTAAGTTAGAAATTGGCTAGAATGAAGTTAAATTTTGGCTAGAATGAAGTTAGATATTGGCTAGAATTAAGTTAGATATTTGCTAGAATTAAGTTTATATGCAAACCTTAGATATTCTGGTTCATTTTTTGCTAGAATTAAGTTAAGTATTGACTAGAATTAAGTTAGATATTGGCTAGAATTAAGTTAGATATTGTCTAGAATTACGTTTATATGCAAAACTTAGATATTCTGGTTCATTTTTGTTCCTAAACAAAAGACAAACAGTATTTTTGGCAGCGCCACTATTGTATAAATGAACCATCGTTTGTATGATTTGCATTCTTGTCGAATTCCATAGGCATGTGGCGCAACGGATAGAGGTGTTAAGGAAAATCTGTTCTAAATGAGAGTTTTCTAGGTTCAATCCTCACCATAGGCGATACTTGTTGGCATCCGTTTTTGACAGGAGATAAGACCGTTGCCTAATTGCAGTGTCTGCTGTGACTGTGCAAGCCTATCTTGGATCAGCAGGCTCTGTTGCAGTTAAAATAAAAAATTCTTATTATCGAAAAAAAAAAACCAGGTTTATTTTAATTTGCTGATTTGTTATAAAATAAAAATAATTAAATACTAAATTGTTCCTATTTATTTACCTGCCAACCAGAAAATATACAGTTCAGTAGACGAATATACTATTCTAATCACTTTCAATATACATACTATTGGATAATGGCCCTGTGGGAACGGACGCATCTTGAGGTGGACGTAACTGTGGGAAATCGTTTCGTTAGGTTTGCGCGATTTAGTGCAGGTGGATCCGTGCAGTCGAGTGCAGAATAGGGGCTGTTCTCACGGTCGGAGCTCACAGACGTGACAGGCCACCATTTTGATGAGACCTTTTAGGTCGAGGAGTTCAAAGGAGTCAGGCTGTGACGAATGAACCTGCGCATGGGGATTCTGTGATGTCACAGGCTTTTGCGTGGGAAGCAGAGTTTTTGCAAGTCTGGATTTTGGAAGCAAGCCGAACGGACGTGTTTCACTATGTAGTCTGCAACATGATTAGGGGAATTAAATTCCCTAAGAAAATACAGGCGGGAGATCTCTTTTCCCCCTCCACGAATGGCTAAGGACTTAATTAGGAAGTGGCTACGATAAAGCAGTAATTTGGTCTCTCTTTCGACATTAGTGGATATCTTCAAGCCGACGGATAACTAACGCCTGAAATAAAACAGAACTTAAAAGTTCAAAAGATTGTTTGTCTCCTGAGTCGGTCATGAAGCTTTTTGTTGCAGCGGCGTGGTTCACGGCAGAAAGAAAGAAGAAAGAATTCAACCACTGGATGACGTACCTCTCCACGCGACGAGGAAAGATTGAAGGTGCGAGAAATTTAAAGGTATGCAACATATATGATTTTTGGTGTTAAAAATGACGAGTTGTTTAAACGAGAACTGCCACGGCCCATTCCGGGACGAGTATATCAAACGAGACCTGCCGCGGCCCATTCCGGGACACTATGTAACAATACTACAACTCACTTTGTATTATTTGGATTATTCAAGCTACTGTTCTCATCTTGAGTGTTATTCTCACAACGTTTCGGCCGATGTAACCTCCGGCCTTCTTCAGGTGCGTCTCGTCAGATGTTAAACTCGTAAATCTGTGCAGCATTCTAAACGGAACACTTTATTTAATCCACAGGGGTAGATTGTTCTCGTTCCGTCAGCCATCACCGGGTAAAAGTCGAAAGTAATTTTTATTATATTCTCAGTATCGCTTGTACTGGGGATTAAACCTTTAACTTCCAGAAGACTGTCACTTAGAACTGATTATCACTTAGCACTTTATCCGTTGCGCCACGGGTCGACATGGAATCCCAGATCGAAAACAGCAGTCCGAATAAACTAAATAAAAAGAAATTATCCATCCTCATCTAAAAAAATTCCGAAACCAAACAAAAGTTTCTTTAAGAAAATGTATCGTTTATTGTATTACAATTTATTTATCTTCCTCCCACAAGGTAAGATGTGACACAAGGTCGTGAAAGTGGGATTTGAAAAGCCAGCGCCCGAGAAGGTGAGCACTCTGACCTACAAAAATTGCCTGGGCAGCCCCGTCGGCATTCCCCGGTAGGGGCGCCTCA
Source organism: Sepiola atlantica (assembly GCA_963556195.1). Classification (NCBI taxonomy): domain Eukaryota; kingdom Metazoa; phylum Mollusca; class Cephalopoda; order Sepiida; family Sepiolidae; genus Sepiola; species Sepiola atlantica. The sequence goes on along the minus strand of OY744538.1, from coordinate 81,462,471 downwards.
GACAGGAAGCTATAAACTTAATCCTCTCCAAAGAGGGGAGGCAAAGCCTGGGAGGGTGGACCTCCTAGAACTGCACAGGACAGACCCATAGACCGGCATAAATCAAGCCCCGAAGGCCAAGACGATACCGGTCTATAAGGTGTAGTATCCATCGGAACAGATACTACACTTTGTTCCTGGCCAAAAGGCCGAGTTTACATTCTTTGTTAAAAATGGTAAAAAAAATTATGCTTCGCCAGTGTTCGCACTAATATTCATATAAAATCATATAAGTTATTTATTTTTTCATATATAAATTATTATTATCATTTCTGATGACCTAAAGAAAAATAAACATCTACATTTGACTTTTCATTTAGAGTTGAGGATTTCTTTCTAAATTTATTTCAGAGAGCAGAGTAAGCCTGACTTGCTATTTGCTTTCCAATGCTTTAAAAAAAAAAAAAAATTCAATAGGATAGGACTGAACTATTGCGAGTTGATGAAAAAAGAAATCCACCAATCTTGACTTTGCTTTTTTATTTTTCTTCCTGTAGTTTCCTTCCATTAATTCTTGGGAGGTGTTGAAGGGGAGGAGGAGACGTAACAAAAATGCCGCCGTGACCTCAAAGACGTTTGGGGAAGATAAAAATGAAATTGAAAGAGGACAATCGTCGCTCACATAAAGAAATAAGAAAGAAGGAAAACGTCTCAAACTGGAAAGTTTTTAAAAAGAAAAACAAGAAAAAAACGTACAAATCGGTATAGAATGCAGAAAGGAATAACAAAAAAAGAAAACGTCTGATTATGAAAATAGATTTGCGTTCTTTATTTTCCTTATTCGTCGGAGAGAATTTTGTGTGACGGGGCGGATATATATTTACAAATAAATACACATTGCTCTTTATTATAAAAGTGGAGGATTTTAGGTACCATTCGTTTAAGGGGGATCATTTTCAAAAAAGTTTCTAGACCTACACGTAAATTCGTAAATCTTGAAACCGGGGGGGGGGGGGGGGGGGCTGGTACCGCTCATGTTAGAAGAAAGGCATTTTTATTGTGGAAAAATATTTATTTATATCAATTGCATAAAAGGTACATTAATAAATTCAAAAAAAATTCAGCTTAAAAAGTAGCCATCTTTATTTTTTATTGTGACCGCCGTGTCAGCACTGCGTTCTTCTTCCAATTTCGTTCATTCAAACAATGCTGAGATCCCATTGAAGACACAAGATGCTTTTCCCATTTCTTCTATCTGTGGTTTCCATTTTGAACTGGTAATCTCCCTGAAGTAGAAATAATAGTTAGGAGATTGTGGCTCAAAAAGTTATACATACACAAGCATGAATATAGAGAAAAAAGAAATATTTTACGTAATTTCTGATTTACCTTAAAAGAAAGAAAAGTTTTGTTTATCTGCTGCTGCTTTTTTGTTTGTTTGTTTGTTTTTTTGTTTGTTTGTTAGGCACCCAATCACAGGGGTTTCAGTTAGGCGTTGAGACCACCCGACTGAGAGACATTGTGGATGTCGGGTAGTCATTTCCATCTCTCCGAGATCCGTAATGCATGCCCTGGGGATCGGAGTTTAGGACATCGTGGGGATAGGAGCAGATAGTAAGTGGTTGTGAACTCTTGGTCGGTCATCTGATCATCAAGTTTGCACTTCCTATACATTACATCAGTTGCCCGATTTGTTTTAAAGATCCAGTATTTAAGCTTTGTGTGGTGCCCCGATTGGAGTCGGCCAAGAGTAACTTGCTTCCTCACGCTGAACGACACCTCTAGATAGTTCTTGACTTTCTCTTCTCTTTCACTGTAGACTTCTCGTACTCTCTTGTGTTTGGGTGGCTGTCCTTGGATGTTTCGTTGTCAGGTGGTATCAGCCTGATCTTGTTGAGGGCTCAACTTTGCTTTTTTTGTCCTAGCAGCTGTGTTCCAAAATTCATGATGATCAGTTAATTAGTTTAGGAGTGAATCTTATACATAGTAATATATGAACATATACACGTTAACCCTAACCCTAACTTCATATAGATAGAGATAATTTGTAAATGATAGTTTCTATTTAGCCCATAGATGGGGCCATGACAGGTACAACTAAAGCTCCAAAATTATGGCCTTACCACAGGATGCCGTTTTTTATAAGACCCAGGACAGTTGGAGGGGGAGAGGTTGAGTAGTTGATAGGGTTGGGAAAGAGGGTAGGTAAAAAAAAAATGGTGGAAAGGGCTGAAAAAAACACCTTGCTCAAGAGTATAAAAGGCAGTTTTGTGTCCCTATTTACTTGCGTCACCCCGAGGGCAGAGTTAGACAATAGGGCGGTTTTTAATGTGGAGAAAATCCAGCCGCCTCCCCCCCCAAGGGGGCACTCTGGATTGGGACAAATATTTAAATTGCCTCAGTCTAGAAAGATTTCTTCATTGACCAAGGACCAAAAAGATGAAGTGTAATATCAGATCGTTGGTCGTAACCAACCATTAATTAATTAAATGTCATTTTTCCTTGTCGTAGACAAACTATTAATAAATGAAATTTCTTTCTTTTCGAAGATAAAAAATTAATAAATGAAATTTCTTTGCTTTTGTCTTAGCCAAACTATTAATAAATGAAATGTCTTTGTTCTTTGTCCTAGACAAATTATTAATAAATGAAATGTCTTTGTTTTTTGTTGTTTGTTGTGGAAAGCTATTACTAAATGAAATGTATTTGTTATTTTTCGTACACAAACTATTAAATTATGAAATGTCTTTGGTCTTTGTCGTAGACATACTATAAATAAATCAAATGGCTTTGTTTTTTGTCGTATACAAACTATTAATAAATGAAATGTCGTTGTTTTTCATCTTAGACAAACTATTAGTAAATGAATTGTATTTATTTTTTGTCCTAGACAAACTATTAATAAATAAAATGTCTTTGTTAGTTTTCTTAGACAAACTATTAATAAATGAAACGTATTTGTTCTTTGTCGTAGACAAATGATTAATAAATAAAATATATTAATTTTTTGTCGTAGACAAACTATTAATAAATGAAATATCTTTGCTTTTGTCGGAATTTCTTTGTTCTTTGTTGTAGACAAACTATTAATACATGAAATGTCTTTGTTCTTTGTCGTAGACAAACTATTTATAATGGAAATGTATTTCTTCTCAAATTAAATGCCATTCTTTAACTACTGACACATATTCGTATTGCCAAACAACCAATACACAGCAAATCTTAACAACACCTACGTACGCCAGGAATTGATTTAAGTTCTCCACCAACGCGTTGCTAAACTTGCCTAACAGAATATAACATATTCTAATGCTTCACTCGGATCAAATATATAATAGTTTAAATTTTTTCTAGGGTGTTTATTATAATAAGCTTACTACTGTAAATGTTGATGTTTTACAAAAGATTCTTACCGTTGCAAAGAACTTCATGTAGGATGGAACCTTTGGTAGCTTGAGGGGTATTTTATCCACTTTGACCTCCTGTCTTGGCACTGGGCAGTCGATTTTGGCACCGACCACTTCGAAGGCTTTTAACAATTGCTTGACGATCGGCCCCAGGAAACCTCCCCAGTTTTCACTCGCTATCCGCTGCAACAGCGTACACGAGTTTTTGTAGGTGCTGCAAAAAAGGGAAGAAAAATGTCGGTGCTCATTTTATTCATGATAGATCTCCGTATTTACTGTATGAATTAGTTTTGTTTTATGCTTAAAGACTTTTAAGATAAGGATTGATAATTTGGATTATTTGGATTATTCGGATAATTTGGATTATTTGGATTATTCGGATTATTTGGATTATTCGGATAATTTGGATTATTCGGATAATTTGGATTATTTGGATTATTCGGATTATTTGGATCATTCGGATTATTTGGATTATTTGGATTATTCGGATAATTTGGATTATTTGGATTATTCGGATAATTTTGATAATTTGGATTATTCGGATAATTTTGATAATTTGGATTATTCGGATAATTTTGATAATTTGGATTATTTGGATCATTCGGATAATTTGGATAATTTGGATTATTCGGATAATTTGGATTATTCAGACTACTCTTCTCATCTAGGTTGTTATTTTCACAACGTTTCGGCCGATGTAACCTCTGACCTTCTACATGTGCATATTTTCCAACATGGAAATATTTATATCAAACTCGAGGTACTGCTATAAAGAACGACCCGCATTTCCGTGACTTCGCGTCGTCAAAGTTTGGGGAGGTTACGGAAGCGCCCTAGAGTTGCCGAAACTATTAGCCAATCAGGTTGCAGCTGGCAGCCAATAACTTGTGCAAAAAATGAATTTTGGACCAGTTGCCTAGTTTTATCTTCTGTACAGGATTATTACGATTGGAAACTTTCGAATGAAAAAAAATACCCTAAAATGTAACCCAGAAAATGTTAAAAAGATAAAAACATTGAAAAGAGAATGAAAAAAACAAACAAAAAAAAAATTGCTTAAAAACAGTTGTTTCATTGTTTGTTCTAACCGTAAACCCTAACCCTAGCTCAGAAAAAAAAAAATGAAAAAACAAACAAAAAACAAATTGCTTAAAAACAGTTGTTTCATTGTTTGTTCTAACCGTAAACCCTAACCCTAGCTCAGAAAAAAAAAAATGAAAAAACAAACAAAAAACAAATTGCTTAAAAACAGTTGTTTCATTGTTTGTTCTAACCGTAAACCCTAACCCTATCCCTAACCCTAGCTCAGAAAAAAAAAAAATGAAAAAACAAACAAAAAACAAATTGCTTAAAAACAGTTGTTTCATTGTTTGTTCTAACCGTAAACCCTAACCCTATCCCTAACCCTAGCTCAGAAAAAAAAAAATGAAAAAACAAACAAAAAACCAATTGCTTAAAAACAGTTGTTTCATTGTTTGTTCTAACCGTAAACCCTAACCCTAGCTCAGAAAAAAAAAAATGAAAAAACAAACAAAAAACAAATTGCTTAAAAACAGTTGTTTCATTGTTTGTTCTAACCGTAAACCCTAACCCTAGCTCAGAAAAAAAAAAATGAAAAAACAAACAAAAAACAAATTGCTTAAAAACAGTTGTTTCATTGTTTGTTCTAACCGTAAACCCTAACCCTATCCCTAACCCTAGCTCAGAAAAAAAAAAAATGAAAAAACAAACAAAAAACAAATTGCTTAAAAACAGTTGTTTCATTGTTTGTTCTAACCGTAAACCCTAACCCTATCCCTAACCCTAGCTCAGAAAAAAAAAAAATGAAAAAACAAACAAAAAACAAATTGCTTAAAAACAGTTGTTTCATTGTTTGTTCTAACCGTAAACCCTAACCCTATCCCTAACCCTAGCTCAGAAAAAAAAAAAAATGAAAAAACAAACAAAAAACAAATTGCTTAAAAACAGTTGTTTCATTGTTTGTTCTAACCGTAAACCCTAACCCTATCCCTAACCCTAGCTCAGAAAAAAAAAAAAATGAAAAAACAAACAAAAAACAAATTGCTTAAAAACAATTGTTTCATTGTTTGTTCTAACCGTAAACCCTAACCCTATCCCTAACCCTAGCTCAGAAAAAAAAAAATGAAAAAACAAACAAAAAACAAATTGCTTAAAAACAGTTGTTTCATTGTTTGTTTTAACCGTAAACCCTAACCCTATCCCTAGCTCAGAAAAAAAAAAAAAATGAAAAAACAAACAAAAAACAAATTGCTTAAAAACAGTTGTTTCATTGTTTGTCTAACCGTAAACCCTAACCCTATCCCTAACCCTAGCTCAGAAAAAAAAAAATGAAAAAACAAACAAAAAACAAATTGCTTAAAAACAGTTGTTTCATTGTTTGTTTTAACCGTAAACCCTAACCCTATCCCTAGCTCAGAAAAAAAAAAAAAATGAAAAAACAAACAAAAAACAAATTGCTTAAAAACAGTTGTTTCATTGTTTGTTCTAACCGTAAACCCTAACCCTATCCCTAACCCTAGCTCAGAAAAAAAAAAAAATGAAAAAACAAACAAAAAACAAATTGCTTAAAAACAGTTGTTTCATTGTTTGTTCTAACCGTAAACCCTAACCCTATCCCTAACCCTAGCTCAGAAAAAAAAAAAATGAAAAAACAAACAAAAAACAAATTGCTTAAAAACAGTTGTTTCATTGTTTGTTCTAACCGTAAACCCTAACCCTATCCCTAACCCTAGCTCAGAAAAAAAAAAAAATGAAAAAACAAACAAAAAACAAATTGCTTAAAAACAGTTGTTTCATTGTTTGTTCTAACCGTAAACCCTAACCCTATCCCTAACCCTAGCTCAGAAAAAAAAAAAATGAAAAAACAAACAAAAAACAAATTGCTTAAAAACAATTGTTTCATTGTTTGTTCTAACCGTAAACCCTAACCCTATCCCTAACCCTAGCTCAGAAAAAAAAAAATGAAAAAACAAACAAAAAACAAATTGCTTAAAAACAGTTGTTTCATTGTTTGTCTAACCGTAAACCCTAACCCTATCCCTAACCCTAGCTCAGAAAAAAAAAAATGAAAAAACAAACAAAAAACAAATTGCTTAAAAACAGTTGTTTCATTGTTTGTTTTAACCGTAAACCCTAACCCTATCCCTAGCTCAGAAAAAAAAAAAAAATGAAAAAACAAACAAAAAACAAATTGCTTAAAAACAGTTGTTTCATTGTTTGTTCTAACCGTAAACCCTAACCCTATCCCTAACCCTAGCTCAGAAAAAAAAAAAAATGAAAAAACAAACAAAAAACAAATTGCTTAAAAACAGTTGTTTCATTGTTTGTTCTAACCGTAAACCCTAACCCTATCCCTAACCCTAGCTCAGAAAAAAAAAAAATGAAAAAACAAACAAAAAACAAATTGCTTAAAAACAGTTGTTTCATTGTTTGTTCTAACCGTAAACCCTAACCCTATCCCTAACCCTAGCTCAGAAAAAAAAAAAATGAAAAAACAAACAAAAAACAAATTGCTTAAAAACAATTGTTTCATTGTTTGTTGTAACCGTAAACCCTAACCCTATCCCTAACCCTAGCTCAGAAAAAAAAATGAAAAAACAAACAAAAAACAAATTGCTTAAAAACAGTTGTTTCATTGTTTGTTTTAACCGTAAACCCTAACCCTATCCCTAGCTCAGAAAAAAAAAAAAAATGAAAAAACAAACAAAAAACAAATTGCTTAAAAACAGTTGTTTCATTGTTTGTCTAACCGTAAACCCTAACCCTATCCCTAACCCTAGCTCAGAAAAAAAAAAAAAATGAAAAAACAAACAAAAAACAAATTGCTTGAAACTTTTCGTTGCACACAAAAAAACAAAACATTTTTATCTATAATATTTGCTTAACAATGATTCTGTTGACCAAAAAAATGTAAACATCTAATTAATATCCATTGTTTAACTATGGTTTGTTCGTTCTTTATTTTTATATATGTATTTTACTTTTAATTTCTTCGTCTAAATTTTTGTTATTTGCATCTTTCCCTGAATTTATCGTCTGGCAGTCTTCGCCTCGGCAACTCTCGGACGTTTCCGTAACCTGCCCGAACGTTAACGACACAAAGTCACGGAAACGCGGCTCGTTCTCTATACTAGTACAAAACTCGGAGACTATATAGAAATTTCGAAATGAAACTTTTATTCAATCCACGAGGATAGATTGTTCTCGTTCCGTCAGCCATAACCATCGGGTAGAAGTACTTATTACTAGCAGGGTTACTCGACGTTGCCCGGGATAGAGTGTGGGATAGCATCATAGGCAACATCATATTAAGAAGAGTTTACTTGAACAGCAACCTTGATGTTGTAAGCTAGATGTCTTACCCACTAGGCTATTCAAAGTGCCATTAGCTCCTTTAAGGGGCAGCTAGAGACGCAGAACTACTTCCGTTATGTTTGTATTATTTGGATTATTCGGACTACTGTTCTCATCTTGGTTGATATTTTCACAACGTTTCGGCCGATGTAACTTCTGACCTTCTACAGGTGCAACCACTACATTTTTTTATTGAGTAGTTTACAGCTTAATAGAAATTATGGAAAACTATGAATTCAGCAAGACGTGTTCGAATTCAATCACCCCCACTGTGCTCATTTAAACGGTCATAAAAGTTTAGAAAGTCACGAAACCACACATCCCTTTGAGATACTTTCAACGAATCGTTTATACAGATGCACCACCAATTTTCTGGCAATCTTCGTTCCAGAACCTTGCTAGATTTACCGTTTTGCCAGACAGTTTTGGTTTTCCCTTAATAACAATTCAAACAACATAACCCTAACCCTAACCCACTAATTATACAACTACCGCATCTATAAACGACCAGGGATCGCTAGGAACATAAACTTGTCCTCTAATAAAATATACCTATATGTCTATCTAGAAAAAAAAAGATGTCCCTAGAAAGTACATATTTTGGCTAGTATTGCATTAGGTTTAGTGTTAGAGTAAGAAAAATAAAAAAAATGACAAAATACAGTAATATCTATGAGAACTGCGGCAAGTTTTTGGTTACAGCTATAATAAGAAACACGAATACACCTATCTATTCGTCCCGATTTCTTTCTTCAGTTCCAGTCTCTGATTAATTACCCAGCTTGTTATTTGACCTTCAGAGACGTGTAAATGAGATAGACTAGCAAACATATGAGACTGAACCACACTTGTATCTGATCTTATTAAATCCTTCATAATACTCAGCAAATAAAAGTGTGAGAATACAAAGTAATATCTTTCAAAGCTGTGACGTACTTTTTGGTTGACTACACGCAAACGCAGAATCACTATTACATTTTCCTTGTTTATTTTAATAAACAAACTTATATAGTTAGAGAATATTATTTGCAAATCTTCGGCCACTTGCTAACAAAAAAATCCGACGTTAGTACAGAGAGAGAGAGAGAGAGAGAGAGAGAGAGAGAGAGAGAGAGAGAGAGAGAGAGAGAGAGAGAGAGAGAGAGAGTCATTAATGATTTACTCTCTCTCTCCCTTTACCGCGCCACAAGCGGTTTTCCCACTTTGTTTACATTATTTCGATCACTACTGAAGATATATGTACAAACCCTCATATATTTTTCTACTCATCTTGATTCCTTTCTTCATTTCCAGTCTATGATTAATAAGCTCGTTGGTTATTTCGGTTTCAGATACCGACCAATGAGATTGACATATTTTATTTACTCCATGAACTGGAAATTTTATTCGTTCCTTGATATAACGCATACGTTCCTTAATCAAACACATAAATAGATAGATAGATACGGAAAGAGACAGACATAGAGACATATATAAACTAACTGAGATAGACATATAGATGTGAACAGACTAATATATATATATATATATATATATATATATGTAATTAATTATTATTTTAATAAATATTATTGTTTAATATCCACATACATACGTGTTCCATCTTCACCAATAATAATTAGTGTGTCTATATACACAACTGTTCCATCGGTCGCATGATTCGAGATATATATATATATTTATATATATATATATATATATATATATATATATATATAAGTATTGTGTGGTAGGGCAGGAAAAACCCAGCAGAGTGCTCGATTAATTAAGAAATCCGAGATTTCGAAGGATTAAGAGCGTAAATATTTATTTATAAAATACAGAAATTCAATGTAACATCAGTACCGTCGGTTTCAAAGCGGGAGGTTAATCCCGATTATCGTCAGCTGATAAACATTTCTAAATTAACCTCCCGCTTTGAAACCGACGGTACTGATGTTACATTGAATTTCTGTATTTGATAAATATATATATATATAATATATATATATGTATAGTAGTTTTATAATGAATAGACTAACAGATTGATATGAACACACCGAGATAGATAGGTATGAACAGCTGTTACATATGTAGTTATATGAGTTACACATATAGGTCACATATATATATATATATATATATATATATATATATAGAGAGAGAGAGAGAGAGAGAGAGAGAGACACATATAGAAATAGATAGATAATTTGATAGATATGGACAGACTGAGATAGATAGATAGATAGATAGATAGATAGATAGATAGACATGAACAGACTTAGATAGATAGATAGACATGAACAGACTTAGATAGATAGATAGACATGAACAGACTTAGATAGATAGACATGAACAGACTTAGATAGATAGATAGACATGAACAGACTTAGATAGATAGATAGATAGACATGAACAGACTTAGATAGATAGATAGATAGACATGAACAGACTTAGATAGATAGATAGTCATGAACAGACTGAGATAGATAGATAGATAGATAGACATGAACAGCCTGAGATAGATAGATAGACATGAACAGACTTAGATAGATAGATAGACATGAACAGACTTAGATAGATAGATAGATAGACATGAACAGACTTAGATAGATAGATAGTCATGAACAGACTGAGATAGATAGATAGACATGAACAGACTGAGATAGATAGATAGATAGACATGAACAGACTTAGATAGATAGATAGATAGATAGACATGAACAGACTTAGATAGATAGATAGATAGACATGAACAGACTTAGATAGATAGATAGATAGATAGACATGAACAGACTTAGATAGATAGATAGATAGATATGAACAGACTTAGATAGATAGATAGATAGACATGAACAGACTTAGATTGATAGATAGATAGACATGAACAGACTTAGATTGATAGATAGATAGACATGAACAGACTTAGATTGATAGATAGATAGACATGAACAGACTTAGATAGATAGACATGAACAGACTTAGATAGGTAGATAGATAGACATGAACAGACTTAGATAGATAGATAGATATGAACAGACTTAGATAGATAGATAGATAGATATGAACAGACTTAGATTGATAGATAGATAGATAGATAGACATGAACAGACTTAGATAGATAGATAGATAGATAGACATGAACAGACTTAGATAGATAGATAGATAGATAGACATGAACAGACTTAGATAGATAGATAGATAGACATGAACAGACTTAGATAGATAGATAGATAGATAGACATGAACAGACTTAGATAGATAGATAGATAGACATGAACAGACTTAGATAGATAGATAGATAGATAGATAGATAGACATGAACAGACTTAGATAGATAGATAGATAGACATGAACAGACTTAGATTGACAGATAGATAGACATGAACAGACTTAGATAGATAGATAGATAGACATGAACAGACTTAGATAGATAGATAGATAGACATGAACAGACTTAGATAGATAGATAGATAGACATGAACAGACTTAGATAGATAGATAGATATGAACAGACTAGGATAGATAGATAGATAGACTTGAACAGACTTAGATAGATAGATAGATAGACATGGACAGACTTAGATAGATAGATAGATAGATAGATAGACATGAACAGACTTAGATAGATAGATAGATAGACATGAACAGACTTAGATAGATAGATAGATAGACATGAACAGACTTAGATTGATAGATAGATAGACATGAACAGACTTAGATTGATAGATAGATAGACATGAACAGACTTAGATAGATAGACATGAACAGACTTAGATAGATAGATAGATAGATAGACATGAACAGACTTAGATAGATAGATAGATAGATATGAACAGACTTAGATAGATAGATAGATATGAACAGACTTAGATAGATAGATAGATATGAACAGACTTAGATAGATAGATAGATATGAACAGACCTAGATAGATAGATAGATAGACATGAACAGACTTAGATAGATAGATAGATATGAACAGACTTAGATAGATAGATAGATATGAACAGACTTAGATAGATAGATAGATATGAACAGACTAGGATAGATAGATAGATAGACATGAACAGACTTAGATAGATAGATAGATAGACATGAACAGACTTAGATAGATAGATAGATAGATAGATAGATAGATAGACATGAACAGACTTAGATAGATAGATAGATAGACATGAACAGACTTAGATAGATAGATAGATAGATAGATAGATAGATAGATAGACATGAACAGACTTAGATAGATAGATAGATAGACATGAACAGACTTAGATTGATAGATAGATAGACATGAACAGACTTAGATAGATAGATAGATAGACATGAACAGACTTAGATAGATAGATAGATAGACATGAACAGACTTAGATAGATAGATAGATAGATAGATAGATAGAGATGTAAACATCTGTTTCAGGCAGGTCTGCAAATCAAATTCCTGTACAAACACTTGCAACTAAATGACAGATGTTTGGTTGGGCCATGCGTGTAAAAAACAAGGGTGAACGGGTTGATAAATGACGTACCATGATCCAACCTCGAATAGGCAAGGAACCCGGATGTAACCGAGGAAGGTTTTTCGTCGAATTGTGATTGAGACGTCTGAGCCATTCAACGGATTTAGAACAACGACAGAAACGCTCGCTTGGACTTTCCCGGGCAATCGCATCGGCATCGGCGACAGATCGAAATACTTCACCAAAATGTTGTCCTTGTTTCCTGTAGCGAATAAAATCAATAAAATTATATTATTTCATATAGATCGATAGATATGCAGAGAGAGGAGGGGGGGGGGGAGATTGAAATAGATAGATCGATAGATATGGAGAGGGTTAAATAGATAAATAGATAGATAGATAGAGATTCAAATAGATAAATCGATTGATATGGATGTGATGACAAAGAGAGAGAGAGAGAGAGAGAGAGGGATATAGATAGAGAGAGAGATGAAGAGACTTAGAGAGCTAAATAGATAGATAGAAATATGAAAAAGATACCCTCCGCTCTATAATAAATACCAATGTGTATATATTTGCACACACACACACACACACCCCCCCCCCACACACACACACATATATATATATATTTCTAAAAGTATTATAGTGGGGAGACCTTTAGTTTTTATTAACAAAAGGTAGAAACATCGACATGCCAGTGTAGCGCAGTTTTGTACATGGCTGTATAAGTAAAATATATATATATATATATATATATATATATATACATAATTAAATTAAATCGAATTACATGTTATTCTCAACAACAATGTCTACTTTGTCTTTTTTGTTATGAGTAAAGTGTAGTATCTGTTCTAATATCGTAGTTCATCTTTTCTGTCTTTAGTCAGAGAAATATGTCTAGACTGAGGAAATTTCTATTTTTTTCCCAACCTAGAGTGCCCTTTTTGGTGAGTTGAATTTTACTCATATTAAAAACCGACCTTATGTCTAACTCGGTCCTGGTGGGGATGAACAACTAAATTAGAACCTGCTACAAGTATCTACAAGAAAAAATAACGAGCCAGAATCAAATATTCATTTTGTAGAAAGAAAGCTATCGATGACAAAGCAACGATCAAGAGACCGACTTTACTTTATATATTAGATAATTAATAGGAAATTCATTTAAATTCGATAATTCTCTGATTTGGAGAAATAGTTTGAATTTTAAAGTTACTTTACTTTTGCTGGTAGCAATCAATGAATTTCGACCAGGTTTTTGCATTCGTTTCTTCGATTCTATTTGAGAATAGGGTACTCACAGGGGTGACCACGCGTAGGTTACCATCATTCTCATGGTAGAAATTAATTTTGTCGCTTATTAAATTAAAGATGAGATGGGTAATTATTGTTGAAATAAAAAATGCAAACAAACAAAATATTCTTGGTTATATGGGTGTGGGGTGGCGTGGGGTGGGGGCGGTTGAATTATTATTTAAATAAAAAAAAACGGTGCTATGAAAAAAAACAACAAAAAAAAAGAACCGGAAGAAGATATGGTATACCAAAAATGTCGTAAATTTATCAAGTAGATTTTTATACAAACAAAAAACATTTTTAAGCGATGAATGATAATTCGTAGAGATTACGATAATCTACAAGGCTTCTTGGCCTTTTGGCTAAGATCAAAGTGTAGTATCTGTTCCGATGGATACTGCACCTCATAGACTGGTATTGTCTTGTCCTTCGGGGTTTGATTTGCGCCGGTCTATGGGTCTGTCCTGTGCAGTTCTAGGAGGTCCACCCTCCCAGGCTTCGCCTCCCCTCTTTGGGGAGGAGTAAGTTTATTGCTTACTGCCTGAGGCGCCCCTACCGGGAAATGCCGACGGGGCTGCCCAGGCAATTTTTAAACCCCACTTTCCCGACCCGACCTTGGGTCACATCTTACTTGTGGGATAAGATAAAAACTGGCCTTGTGCCTAACTCCTGGAGAGGAGTAAATCAATGCAAGGCTTATACTGCAAATATCGCCAAAATTTAAGTTATCTCCCCTTGTTCTTGGAAACTCTTTCAAACATGGCGTCGATAGATCGACGCTTGTCGTTTCTTCATACAATTTGATTTTCGTTTATATAAAAAAAACTACTTGATTAATTAACGAGATTTTTGGTGTACGAGATTTTCTTTCCGTCACGGGTACGTACACCATACAAATGTTTCTTAATTTTTTGAATGTTTCATAGCGGAGCAATTGTCAACAAGCACACAAACACACACATACAAAAAAAAGTTGGTGAATGGAGAATGGAGTGTTGATACTGACCGCACTGGTTCCATTTGATAGCATTTCCATTGCTGACCAATAAGGCAAGGGAAATGGTTAATAAACCTCCGAACAGCATTCTGGATGATGATTTTCAAGCAAAGCTGGTTGTGAATGTCGTCGTCTCTCGATCACTCTGAACGGACAATGGTCAGACTGGAGGCACTTTTAAATAAGCATCAGGCGAAGATCAAATAAACAAAAAAAAACTTGTGGGCGTGGTCAACTGATAATTTCTGACCAATCATAAGTCACATCTGAATTAATCTTTGGTTCTTTCATGCGAAAAATAAAAAGAAAAGAAAGAAAGCGGGAGATAGATAGAGATAGATTGAGAGAAGTGTGGAGAAAAAGAGAAAGGGCGAGAAAGAGAGAGGGAGCAACAGAAAGAAAAGAAAAAAAACGATGATATGGAATACTAAGCAAAAGTTAAGAGAAGAAAGATTAAAAATTGTGAGAATTTAGACAGGCGTTTTTTTTTTTGTATTATTGTATACTAGTTGAAGTGCCCATCTCTGTCGGGTTTCTCAAATTTTTTCGAGTTTTATGGCCAAGGTTAGAAGTTAAGAACAGCCGTTAAATATTTTTCATCTAGTTTTATTTAATCATTCAGGTTTATGATCTTCTTCTTTCGTGTGAATCAGATGATTCTGGCGTTGGCATTAGTTTCCCCGATGTTTTTCTAGTTAGACATCTTTCTGGAAAGACATCGGGTACTTACGGGAAGGACCACGAGAAGGTTGCCAACATCCCTAAGTGAAAGTGATACTGTGGAACCGACTGGATTCGAACTTGGAACACCCACTTGATGATCAATATCCACGTGAAAATAACTGGAACGCTATAAGGGGGAAAAATGCCAAGTGTGAGATTCGAACCCTGAAAGATGGCATAAAATATTGGACCTAAAGGCAAACGCTTTATCCGCACGGCCACCGATCAAACGAAAATATTTTGTCTTTTTAACTTTGTTAAACCGTGTTTATGAGTTGGGAAGAGCTATAAGATTAAACATTTGTTTTACTTTTTCACATAGAACTAAAATAGTTCGATTGTCTAAAATAAATAAACAAAGAAACATAGATATAACATTAAAAAAGGGGGGTGCTTATCCAGAAGCACGGAGACATTCGAAAAAAATAAAAAAAGATAAAACAAAACAAACTGAGGAATATCTGTCACGGGTTGAATATATCCTAAACTAAAAATCACGTAAATTAATCAAATAGTTTTTATTTTATAAATAAAATTTAAATTTTACCGATAAACGAATGACGGGGAAATACGGCCGCCATTACGTCATATTCAAGGGATATTCAAAGGAGATAACCCTAACTATCGCATACGGGGTTGATTTGGGCATCGTTTCTGACGGTATGGGGCAAAGGCATGGCTAGAGCGCGTACATTCATTTCTTCCGGTAAACGAATAGATAATATATCTGTTTTTTTTGGGGGTGGGGGGGGGGCATCAAAAAGTCGATTTTTTATATACAGTAATATTTATTTTATAAAAGAAAACGACGGGTGATATTAAATGTACTTTTCTTTTTGATTCTTCATCAAAAGGTCGATTTTTTTTATATAGAGAAATATTTATTTTAAGAAAGAAAAAGACGGGTGATATTAAATTTTTGTTTTTGTTTTTCATCAAAAGGTCGATTTTTTATATAGGGATATATTTATTTTAAAGAAAGGAAAGGACGGGTGATATTTATTTATTTGTTTTTGTTTTTCATCAAAAGGTCGATTCTTTATATAGGGATATATTTATTTTAAAGAAAGGAAAAGACGGGTGATATTTATTTATTTGTTTTTGTTTTTCATCAAAAGGTCGATTTTTTATATAGGGAAATATTAATTTTACGAAAGAAAAGGACGGGTGATATTTATTTATTTGTTTTTGTTTTTCATCAAAAGGTCGATTTTTTTAATACGGAAATATTTATTTTAAGAAAGAAAAAGACGGATGATATTAAATATTTTTTTTTGTTTTTCATCAAAAGGTCGATTTTTTATATAGGGATATATTTATTTTAAGAAAGGAAAGGACGGGTGATACACTGGCGTAGCTAGGGGGGGCGAGGGGGGCGGGCCGCCCCGGGCGGCACACCTGAGGGGGCGGCATTTTGAGAGGGTAAAAATAGAAAGTAGAGAAAAAATTTTTAAAAAACAAAAGTTAACAAAAAATATGAAATTTTATACTATAATTTTATATAATAATAAATTTAAATGAGAACATTTGAAAACCTGAAAATGTTATGAAATGATAAAATCATTTTTATTTACTTTTTTGTCGTTGTTAAAGTCCGAATTTTCGCCAAATAACATGGATGTATCAAGGAGAGAATAGTCCGATGTAGTTTTCTTTTCTTTGTCTTCATAATGTTATTATTAAGAGGGCGAGCCCTCCGAAGAGAAAAAACGTCTTGTATCGGTGCTTTTTTAAATCCGTGTGTGTAATCGCTCGGTTTTCAGAAATTTGTTGTTGTTAATAACGTTTCAACTCTTTTAAAAATAGTTTTAATATATTTTAAACAAATGTATTTATGAATGGCAAATAAGGCTATAAATTTATTTTTTGTGAGAGAACTGTCGCAAGGCATCAAGTCGGTTGAAAATTTACAAACAGATTTTTCGCGCCTTTTTTTCGGCAAAGTTATCAATGACTCTATCAAAATTCACTTCCTCGACAAGTTCCCTCTCTATTGAGAGGATTGCCAAGTCTGTAAGTCTTGTCTGGCTCATTGCTGATCTAAGGTAGTTTTTTATGAGCTTCAGTTTTGAGAAAGAGCGCTCACAGCTAGCAACGCTAATAGCTCTGGTGAGGAAAATTCTCAGCAAGATCACAATATTAGGGACGGAATCCCCAAGTTGGTATCTTTGTATAAAGTTCAAAAGTTCAAGAGGTCCATCTACTTAAAACAAAAGGAAAACAGATAAAATCTCAAATGAATAAAAAATATTAAAAATCAGTTTTCATATTTTAATTTTAATTTAATTGAATTTAGGAAAATTAGATACCGTAGAACTAATTTTCGCAAGGTATGAAAATTAAGAATAATGTTAACTTAATAATAATGGACCAGTTTTCCTACCTAGCAAAAAATTTTCCATGGACGAATTATCCATGGGCGAATTATCCATGGACGAATTTTCCGGGCACCCAAATGCCGGGGCGGGGGGGGGGGGGGGCGGCAAATTTTACTACCGCCCCGGGCGGCAAAAGGTCTAGCTACGCCACTGGGGTGATATTAAATATTTTTTTTGTTTTTCATCAAAAGGTCGATTTTTTTATATAAAGCAATATTTATTTTAAAGAAAGAAAAGGATGGGTGATATTAATTTTTTTTTGTTTTTTTCATCAAAAGGTCGATTTCTTTATATACGGAAATATTTATTTTAAGAAAGAAAACGACGGGTGATATTAAATATTTGTTTTTGTTTTTCATCAAAAGTCCGATTTTTTTATATAGGGAAATATTTATTTTAAGAAAGAAAAAGACGGGTGATATTAATTTTTTTTTCATCAAAAGGTCGATTTTTTTATATAGGGAAATATTTATTTTAAGAAAGAAAAAGACGGGTGATATTAAATTTTTTTTTCATCAAAAGGTCGATATTTTTTTATGTAGGGAAATATTTATTTTAAGAAAGAAAAGGACGGGTGATATTAAATTTTTTTTTAGTGTTTTTTAATTTTTTTTATTTACAGCACATTTTAATAAACAATCGAAACAATGCAGAAGGAATGGACGATCTCCAAAAGTTAAACATTTTAACCCATCACTTCACTTAAAAATTCAGTTAATCAACCAATTTTAATGAATCTTTCAGTATTTATTAATTAATTATCACGGAATAGATCGTGTTTCTATTTACCCCCCCCCCCCCCACAAGGGTAGAATTTATAATAAAATAAAATCTTATCGGGTGCGTCTTTTTTTTATGCCTTCAGCGTCTAAGGTTCTCGTTTTCAAATTACTTCATTCTCTGCGATTATTCGATCTATATTTAAATTATTATAATTCTAATAAATATGTACATCTTTTTCTTTTAGCGAGGATTAATTATTTTACATTTTAAAATTGGTTGATTTCCTGAATTTTGGTGATTTTATAAGTGAAGGGAGGAGAGGTCAAAATGTTTTAAAACTTTGTGGATCGGTGTTGAGTTTAATCAACTGACTATAGTTCCACCTGACTAAGTAGTGACGAGGTCAGTGAGTTTAATCAACTGAATATAGTTCCACATGACTAAGTAGTGTGCCAGTTGACACGGTTAAGATTCGAATAAAAATTGTTGTTTGGAATAAATACAATTTAGGCGCGCAGAGTGAAAATTGTTGTATTGGCGCGTGACAAATATAAAATAACGCCCACGCAAATTCCGATGTGGCTTTATATATTAAATCAACTCAAAACGAGCGGACGTAATTGGGAGCACACCACGTGATATTTCTGTCCAATGAGATTTCTCCAAAGACATATTTTTCTAAACTTTTCTCCATAAGCTCGCTGGAGCCGATCCAAATAGTATTTAAGCACACACAAACATCAAACTCTCTCTTTCAACTGACTTTTTCACCCGGAGGTTACACGCATCTTACTATCACTCTTCCATTTCACCCTTTCGCGCGCTTCATACAATTTCACAGGCGAACATTACTTATTGCCTCTCTTAACATTTATAACAATATGAACATTTCAACAAAAGAAAAGACATTCTTCTTTTTACTTACCATGAAACTAAAGAAAGGACTCATGAACTCATTACAAAAGAAATATATTCTATTTGTTAATAGTTTATTTCAGTAAATAAACTTCCGTTGATTTTGCATGTAAGTTTTATTATTATTATTTTTATTTGTGGAGGAAGTTATCACCAAAAAAAGGTATGACGACCCCCACAGTAGTGATGAGGTCAGTGACTCTAATCTTAATGATACGTGATGAAATCACTACGCTACAGGAACTACCACGTGACATGTAAATAGTGCCAAATTAGGCGCCAAAAGAGATTCAACTGTTTTATATTTAGTTCGCAATAAAAGTTCGTGCCTCGTGCACGCGTATTAATTTTTCCTTATTGATTATTGTCTTTTCTTCCTCGTCTTTGTGGTTCACTGCCTACCACCATGTCTCACTCGAACACGCAAAGTTTAACAATCGGTCATTCATTTTGCACGTACCTATCTCTGCAATGCTTCGTTTGTTTATTAAAAAGTTTTGTAAATAAAAAAAAACGCAGCAAAAAATAAATATTTAATATCCCCTCTCCCTTTTTTTCTTAAAATAAATCTTTCCTTATATTTAAAATCGATATTTTGACGAAAAACCAAAACAGCCAAGGTTTATTATCCGTTTGTTTACAGTGTGCGAATGTCAATCGGAATAAAACCGGTGTAGACCCGAATTCGTCCCATTCATATTTCCTTATTTCTGGGCTCCTTGAAACCTAATTACTCGGCCGACAAGAATGAGTGGCTTAGCGTTCAAATTGAAGACGGTTCCATGGGCCCTGGAGTTATGGACCCATATGTAAATCTTTAAAAATGTTGTCTTGATGAGGTCAGTGACTCTAATCTTAATGATACGTGATGAAATCACTACGCTACAGGAACTACCACGTGACATGTAAATAGTGCCAAATTAGGCGCCAAAAGAGATTCAACTGTTTTATATTTAGATTTTCTCTTGAAGAGTGCACTTGCACAATCCCTGTTGGTTTCATCTGTTCTTAAATTGTCAAAGACATTTTTTAAACTACCCTATTTTCCTATATCTATCCTATTTTTTGTTAACAATGGATTTTCCTATATCCTGTTTCCTTTGTTGTGTCAATATAGTGGGCGAATTTATTTTAACACGTGGTTTCTTGTATTTCTATTTTAGGTTTTAAATTTTAACTTGTTCAGTTTTTTAGTTTTTTATTTATTTATTTATTTATTTTTATTATATATATATCATCCTAAGGTAAACTCATTTTTTAAAGACATTTTTTAAACTACCCTACCTTCATTTTCCTCGTAATGATTTTTCTTCATAAATCTGAAATATTGAAGCGATTACACACTTATTCAAGATTTTACGGACATTTTCATAAGTTGCATTTTTTTGGGGGGTGGGGTGGGGTGGGGGTGGGGGAGCGGTTACCCGATAGATTCAATTCATATTGCATGTTTATAAAATAAAAATAAAGTATTTCTTAAGAATAAAACAGCAGATGATCATTGGGGAAAATCGATAAATTATATGAAATCGAAGAATAATGTTTTTCTCTTTTTAATATAATTTAATTAATATAATTTAATTAATATAATTTAATTAATATAATTTAATTAATATAATTTAATTAATATAATATAATTAAATGTAAGTGAAGAATATTCGTATATTTAGTACGTAACGCCTTTCAATCTGTCTGTCTGTTCGCCCGTCTCTCTCTTTCTCTCTCTCACCCTCTCTCTTTATCGCTCTCTATATACCCCTTACCCCCTCTGTCTGTCTGTCCCCCTCTCTCTCTCCCTCCCTCTAATTCTCTCTCTCTCTCTCTCTCTCTCTCTCTCTCTCTCTCTCTATATATATATATATATATATATATATATATATAGTAAGCAATGAAAATATATATGGCAATCAAGCTACACAGAGGCTCTCGTGTTTCATCCCCGGGGGAATCGTCAGGCTTAATGCATAGAGTTATTTTTGTTAGGTGTTTTTATATACATGACATGCTAGTTAACCAATCAGATTCTTTGTTGTTCCCTCAGCCAATCGTTGGGCTTCCCGCGAACAAAGGTGACGCTCCTATATCTATCCTATTTTTTTGTTAACAATGGATTTTCCTATATCCTGTTTCCTTTGTTGTGTTAATATAGTGGGCGAATTTATTTTAACACGTGGTTTTTTGTATTTCTATTTTAGGTTTTAAATTTTAACTTGTTCAGTTTTTTA
>OY744538.1:81411011-81436011 GCA_963556195.1 Sepiola atlantica | reverse complement strand
TAAGCAGAAGTAGATTGAAAAAGACAGAAAGGAAAGAATATTCGAATCCAAGGGAGATAACTCTTACTATTTTACCGAGAGTTACTGTTCGTTGACTATTTTTTTTTAAAATGGGGTTCGGAATTAATTACAACCCAGAATTAATTACAACTCGAAATTAATTACAACTTGGACTTAGTTTATCAATTTTATTTGTTATTCAACTAATAAATCTCATTTTATTTCTTTCATTTGCAAAATTATATTGTACGAATTAAAAAAAATTTTGTTTCATTTTGTCATCAAGAATTTATAAAGTCGTATATTAATCATATTTTTTAAAGAAATGTGTAAAGTCGTATATTAATCATATTTTTTAAAGAAATGTGTAAAGTCGTATATTAATCATATTTTTTAAAGAAATGTGTAAAGTCGTATATTAATCATATTTTTTAAAGAAATGTGTAAAGTCGTATATTAATCATATTTTTTAAAGAAATGTGTAAAGTCGTATATTAATCATATTTTTTTTAAAGAAATGTGTAAAGTCGTATATTAATCATATTTTTTAAAAGAAATCTGTAAAGTCGTATATTAATCATATTTTTTAAAGAAATCTGTAAAGTCGTATATTAATCATATTTTTTAAAGAAATGTGTAAAGTCGAATATTAATCATATTTTTTAAAGAAATGTGTAGTATATTTTATCATTTAAGAAAATTCGTAAAGTATATTTATCATATTTTTTAAAGAAATTTATAAAGTATATTTATCATATTTTTTAAAGAAATTTGTAAAGTATATTTATATTTAGATTTGTAATTAATTCCGGTTTGTAATTAATTCCGTCACCCTTTAAAATATATAATAAAATTATTAATTTTCATTTATCATTCAGTTCAATAAATATACGGATCTCTGTGTTTCTCCCCTATACGTAACTTAGATTAAAAAAAATTATTTCCTTTATATTAATCGATTTTAAAAAAAAGAAGAGAGCCTTCTACTCCAATAGCTTCTTTCCTCGAGCTGCCGACATCTGGAACTCCCTCCCTGTTCCCTGTTTCCCCGACTGTACCGACATGCAGAAATTTAAAACTAATGTAAACAGATATTTAGCTGCACAGCTCCCAACTTAGGATGCCCCTAAAACCTACACACTAATTCTCAGAAGCCCCTTACGATTACAGTGTCGACCTGCCTTGTTTTTGGTGAACTTTGTTAAAAAAAAAAAAAAAATAATAATAAAAAAAGATATTTGTAAAAAATTGTTCCAGCTTTTTCCTTTATATGTTGTTAATTTCAAAAAGTGTAGCTTAATATTAAAAAAATGAAAAACAATCAAAGTTACGTCTAGGCGAGAATCACTGCGATCCCTATATTTATTTGGATGGGCGCTAAATAAAGGCACTTTTGGATAGAAAGAAACCGAGTTAAGGGAGATAACTCTATTTTTCTTAAACGCCGCTATGCCGAATCCGCTGAAACTTTTGCAAGGGAGGTAACTTTTTTTATCGCTGCATGAAAGAAAATGCGAATGTTTTTGTAAATGTCACTATGTTAATGTACTTTTCAATAAAGTCTCATTAAAATAACTTGTAAGCGTTTTTATTTACATGTCACAAACTTTATAAACTTTATAACAATAAAAAATGTTACGGTTTTTAACTCGAAGCAAGAAAGAAAATGCGACGCTAATTTTTAATAAAGTCTCCATTTTTAAATGTCACAAAGAGGCCATAAACGAACATTTTTTTAAAATCAATTGTTAAATTAATAAAGTTTATAAAGTTTGTGACATGTAAATAAAAACGCTTGAAAGTTATCTTGGCACTTGTGCAGATGCGGTACACGAGCCGAAATTTATTTTAGAAGAGTTCCAATTGTGTAAGAAGGGGCAGATAACTCTGTTCCTTTTTAAGTACATAATTTCTAGCTTCTCCGAAAATGGACGTAGTCAACGTGAATGCCTTGAAACTGTTGATTTTCACAAATTTTAATTTCTGCGATAATTTAATATTTTAAACTATAAAAAAAATAAAAAAATATGTTAATCCAAACAAGAGGACTGTTCGTTTTGTTGGTTTTGAAATAAAAAAAATATATACTATTCATTTTCCCAAATTCTATTTTCTTCTATAAATGTTCTATCAATATACTAAAAAGAGAGTTGTCTGCCCCTTACACCATTGGAACTCTTCTAAAATAAATTTCGGCTCGTGTAACACATCTGAACAAGTGCCGTTATCTTTAATGAGACTTTATTAAAAAATTACATTAACATTGTGAAATTTACAAAAACAGTACAATTTTCTTTCAGCCAACGATAAAAAAAAGTTATCTCGGATTCGGAATAGCAGCGTGTAAGAAAAATAGAGTTATCTCTCTCAGCTCGGTTACTTTCTATCCAAAAGCGCCTGAATAAAAGTGCGTAAAGAATTTAATTACGTATTTTAAAAAGAAAATAACGAACAGTAACTCTTAGTAAAAGAGAAAGAGTTATCTCCCTTTTTATTTCACCTCTTTTTTTCCAATCCACTTCAGAATATCTTCGCAGCTTATTCACAAAAGAAGACTATTAGCGTCACTTCCTTTACTTCTTCCTCAACATTTAATGTTATTTTAATTCGTTTAGACTATATATATACAGGGTGGGCCAAAATAAGGGTCCTATCTTTAAATTTGAATAACTTGAATTTGAATAACTTCCACAAAATAAAAGTTAAACTCACCAAACTTTATGTGTGTGTAGACTGACCCTTCCGAGATTTTTTGAAATAAACAAAACAAATTTTAGCCGAAAAACACTTCTTAAAACTTACAAAAACTAAAGTATTGTTTTTTACACTGTTTTGAGTTTTTTAAACACAAATAATGTTTTCTAAATGAGGGTACGTTCCTTAGGGCTAATACGGCTCATGCTTGCTTCGGAAGGGGTCCTTTACTTATTCTAAAAAAAAAAAAATAAAAAAAATCAATAAATAAAAAAGTTATGAATTTTTAAAAATAGGACCCTTATTTTTGCCCACCCTGTATATATATATATATATATATATATATATATATATATATATATATATATATATATATATATATATATATATATATATATATATATATATAAGTTACGAGGTTGAAAAAGACTAGATATACCTTCGGATTGTACACATAATGAGTTATTTCGACCGTAACTAGGTCTCCTCGGATGTGTTTCCAACCACAATTCAAACCTAAATGAAAGAATTTTTACACCTTTATATATCTGACAATAATTTTAAAATAAAGTAAAAATAAAGAATAAAATAAAAAATGAAAAGAATTTCAACGATATTCTATTTATTGATTGGTCTCTATAATATAGAAGGGATGGGAAGGGGTGATTATGTTAATTAATAAATTAGGGTGGTGGCATTAACGGAGTCTAAAAATATGTAAAATCAAAGTACAAAAATAAAATAGGTTTCTTATCTTTACAAGAAGTTAATCCTCGATTTAAAAGGTGGATTATAACTGATCATCATGTGGTTGGAAACACATCCGAGGAGACCTAGTTAAGAAATAACTTATAATGTATACAATCCGAAGGTATATCTAGTCTTTTTCAACCTCATAACTTATTCACGCTCTGTTTGAACGGACATAGAGCTCTCTGATTCGAATTCCTATTGAAAATAATCGAACCTGAAAACTATATATATATATATATATATATATATATATATATATATATATATATATATATATATATATATATATATATATATATATATATATATATATGAAACGCGGGAACCTCTGTGTAGCTTGATTGCCATATATCTTTTCATAGCTTACTATATATATATATATATATATATATATATATATATATATATAGAGAGAGAGAGAGAGAGAGAGAGAAAGATAATACGTTAAAAATGTAAATAATATCTTTAACCAGTAAACTATCAAGATAAAAACAAAGCTCAATATAGTGTATAGAGCAATAATATTAATTGAATGACATAATAAAATGAGAAATTAATCAGATTTTATTAAAATTCAAAACTAAGGAGTGATACTGCGTCTTTAAATCATGAGCTTTCATAGAAAATCTTCTCCTCAAAGGACCATTACCGCAATGACATTACTGTAGGTAATAAAAATTAAGCTTTGAAAATATATAAAAATATATTAAAAAAATACATAAAGATACATATACAACATCAAATATATCGGCCAGAAACGCACTTTTTTTTTATTAAACTTATAAAGTTTATCCAAGTCATGAAGTTTAAATTTTTAAACAATTTCAAGAAAAATGTCAAAGAAGTCGATTAAAAACAATCCAGGTGGTGATTGGTAGTTTAAAAATAAAATGAAAAAGATATCCAGGCGGGAAATTTGCTTGTTGTCGATGCAATATATGACAGTGAAGAGTGTATTCAGGGTGTATGCAACTTAATAATACAACCATGGAAAAAGTAAAATCACACAAAAGGTTCAGAAGACTCACTCGGTGTTTAATATTATAATGTCCAATTAAGGGTTCTTAGGGGCTGATGGTAGGGGTATTGCAAACATAACTTCATGGTCTGACGTATATATAGAAAAAATGTGATGGAGTAGAAATATGCAGTTATATATATATATATATATAGTGCAGTGGCATAAGGGGCTCTCTCAGAACAGATCCCCACTTTAAGTGTTTGCATTGTGCCGGCACAGCATGAACGGTGGAGGTCTTGGACTGCCAAAAGTGTTCAAGTTGGTAAAGGATAGGCATCCAGCCGTAAAATTTCCTTAAATACAATGTCTAGTCGAAATACAGCAGGAAAAAAGAAAGGCAGTGCCAGTAGCACTAATGCTGCTGGTAATGTCTTGGGCTTCGTAGATCCCGGGATGCGTGGATCTTCAGGGCCTATGGATTCCATCAAGCCTTGCCAAAGACAGGAGTGGAGAGGAAGACTTAGATTTCGAGACTAGACAATCAGGCCCACCACCTCATCAGAGGATTAATTGTGGCCTGATTCAACAAATAAACCGGTTGATGATGATGATGATGATGATGACAGCATGACAAATAGATGGCAGATCACTGACAGAGGTGGATACTGGTGACGACAAGCTTGAAATAGTGACAGAATTCTGTTACCTTTGAGACGTGCTGCCATCGGGTAGAGGCTGTGAACTCGCGGCAGCTACACGTTGCAAGTCTGCTTGAAGACAGTTTAGAGAGCTGCTACCAATTCTGACAAGCATACACCTGTCAGCAGCTACGAGAGGTCGTATATACTCCTCATGTGTCAGAAGTGTGCTTGTGTATGCCTCCGAAACCTGGGCTGTATCTGCCGCCACACTAAAGAAACTGCGCCGTAATGACAAAGCATACCTTTTGGGTCTCTGCTTGCGCAGGTCAACTTGGAAAGCCTTGCGGACGTCATGCCGTTTTGTCCTTTTTATAATCGGGACTCATCAGCATAGAGATATGACTATTCACTGCTGGTCATGCGATTCGAAACCCCGGATTCCGAGGATTTTGCAACTCAAATCCCAACGTCCAGAACCACCGCTGAATAGCGATTAAACTGTGATAATTTTAATACTTTATCTGCCAGCTTGACGTCATAAGAGCGTTCAACTTAATGAAAGGCACAACACACACACACACACACACACACACACACACACACACACACACACACACACACACACACACACACACATATATATATTATATATATATACATACACGTATATATATATATATATATATATATACATATACGTGTATTGCCTCTTATATCATTTGTTGTATTAACCTTATATATATATATATATATAAGGTTAGATATGTTTATATGTTTATATGAATTGGCAAGTACAGAATTCACTTCTAAACGAATTAACCGATCATTATGAATTTTGGAACAAAGCTGCTGTTTGGAATAATGGTTATATTTCGTTATATTTCGTTATATTTCGTTATATGTTGTAAAAAGGGTGAACATGCAGATACCTCCGAAATTTGTGAAAGTTTAACAATAGTGATTAGACATCAATTAATAACTATTATGGAAATGTCAGTTTCTTTGCAGTAAATTACACGGATTTAGGGCATATAATATGAGTAAACCTTCCCAGTTGAAAGTTCAAATATTTCAGATTTGCATTAAATTTGATCCATAGTCATTAGACACAAATTAGGGGGCATAATATAGACACAACCTCCTATTCAAATATTTCAGATTTGCATTGAGACCCCACCACATGAGACACCGCCACACCATCATCATCATTATTATCATCGGTCACTTGCTTATCGTGCAGGATTGGAGGAAATGTCCAAACCAGTGGACCCCCACCTCCAGACAGCTGGCTAGCTAGATGTATGGCAGTTCTCATCGCAGATCTCCATTTTTGTCGATCCTGAGGGTCAACGTTTAAGAGCCTCCAGTTTCTCTCTGTCAGCTCTCTCCAAGACAACTTTGGCCGGCCAACTCCACGCCTACCAGACACTTGTAGGTTTAGTACACAGTTGATTGCACTGGTGGATTTGTCCACGCAGCCATACCAGCAGAGTCTTCTCTCTTTCAAGATGGGATCGAGGTCTGCAAGACAATGTTTCCCCAGCAACTCACTTGTCCGCACGATGGAAGTATCTTTTGGCTTGATGTTCTAAATTCGTCTAACCATTTCCCTGCCATTGCGCTGCAGACGTTGGAGGTCTGGCTTTGTCAGTGCCCAGGTTTCACCGGCAATGGAGCAAAGCACTATGCACACAAGTTCTATATACTTGACCACGGGTCCTGTACGACACCGATAGAAGCAAAATTACCTGAATTTCAATTTCTTCTTAAGACCCCTTAATTTTAAGCCTTAATTTTTAGGCATTTCTTAGAATGTAATGGATTTTGATTAAAATTAGAATAAGTATTCTAGACATAAGGTTTAGTATCATTATATCTTGATTTAAATCTTCGTAAGGGGACATAAAAGTGGTGCAAAACTGTTCTATTCGTGGAATTAATTTTACTCGTCCTGAGATTGGTATTCTTCTTGTATATATATATATATATATATATATATATATATATATATATATATATATATAGTGAATGCTTTTATTCAAACATGTACAAGGTCTGCTACACTGGCATGTCGATGTTATCGATC
Organism: Sepiola atlantica; assembly: GCA_963556195.1. NCBI lineage: Eukaryota > Metazoa > Mollusca > Cephalopoda > Sepiida > Sepiolidae > Sepiola > Sepiola atlantica. The sequence continues at coordinate 81,428,876 of OY744538.1, read as the reverse complement.
TACAGCTCTCAAGAGCTGAGGTCTCATCAGGCAGAAAATTATTTTTTTTATCCAACCTGGTTGCTGGATTCCAGGGAGAATGAAGTCAAGCGAAAAAGAAGAGGAGAAAAAATAAAAGTCATGTGACCGATTTTAAAAAATATGATTGCCGTTAGAAATTAATATTTTCAATTTTTAATTTTTATTTTTTATTGAGCACTCTTTTATAAGCCCGGTTTGATTCCCTTTGGATTTTTACCCTACCTGGATTACTATATATATATATATATATATATATATATATATATATATATATATATATATATATATAAATGATAATTTATTTCATTTTGACTAAAAAATTGATTTTGTTTCACGAGAGCAGTTTGAGGGGCTCCCGATCCTCAGGTCTTGAAATAACATTATGCCTGTTAAGATAAGTTCACAATCACACAAATTTTTATGAAGGTGACAGAAATTTAAAATAAAAATTGAATATGAATAGAAATAAAAATAAACCCGGTTCAACTCCCCTGGATTTATACCCTGTGGATCTATGCCATACTTGGATTATATATATATATATATATATATATATATATATATATATATATATATATGTAATTTGTTAAGATGAGTCCCTACTTACTTTATGTGTTCGCCTTCTTTAAGGACACCTTAATATATAAGATAAGGAAGATAAACTGACATATTTTTTTTATTACAGACTTAAAGTTTATCTTCGTTGGACTGGTTTATAGCTAAATGTAAACTGTGAACACCTACATTGTCCGATTTTTCTGGAATCAGAGAACAAAGATCAGCTGACTGAATATTCTTTTTTCTTACTTTTTGTGAACGTTCAAACATGTAATCGCGAACACTTTTAGATTCTTATGGTACACCTTCGTCTTATTGGAGTTGTAAATGTTAACATTTCTGATTTGTAAGATCACCAGCTCGGAGCGGCGGCGGCATCGGAGTATGAATTACATAACACAATGACAGAGTCGGGTGAGGGTGAAAGAATACACGGATGGGGGTGGATTGCCTTTTGGCTAAGATCAAAGTGTAGTATCTGTTCCGATGGATACTACACCCCATAGACTGGTATTGTCTTGGCCTTCGGGGCTTGATTTACTCCGGTCTATGGGTCTGTCCTGTGCAGTTCTAGGAGGTCCACCCTCCCAGGCTTCGCCTTCCCTCTTTGGGGAGGAGTAAGTTTATTGCTTACTGCCTGAGGCGCCCCTACCGGGGAATGCCGACGGGGCTGCCCAGGCAATTTTTGATGGTCAGAGTGCTCACCTCTCGGGCGCTGGCTTTTCAACCCCCACTTTCCGACCCGACCTTGGGTCACATCTTACTTGTGGGAGTAGGATAAAACTGGCCTTGTGCCTAACTCCTGGAGAGGAGTAAATAATACACGGATGGGGGTGGAGTAATTTTAGATAAACTTTTAAACAATAGTGTGCGTGAGTTATCTATAGCGCCGCTTTTTAAGGACGGGAGTCATCCACCTGGTCTTACTGTTGGTGGTCACACCACAGCCTTAATCCTGATTACAAGTGAAAGATTAATTCTCAAATTAAATATTTATCGACTTTTCCAAATAATAGAATAGATAGAACGAGCGAATAATCATTTGCTTTTTCATTTTTAAGAAATAATAGTATTTTATATATATATATATATATATATATATATATATATATATATATATATATATATATATATATATATATATATATATATATATATATATAGTAAGCTTTGAAAATATATTTATGGCAATTAAGCTACACAGAGGCTCCCACGTTTCATCCCCGGGGGGAAATCTTCAGGCTAAAATGCATTTTAGCCTGAAGATTTCCCCCCGGGGATGAAACGTGGGAGCCTCTGTGTAGCTTAATTGCCATAAATATATTTTCAAAGCTTACTACCTAGTTCTACTTTCGTATCGAGCACTGTTGAAGTAAATACTGAAAATTGATACATAAAAAATTATATTTCCTTATAAAATTTTATGTGGATACATGAAATACTAATATATATATATATATATATATATATATATATATATATATATATATATATATATATATATATATATATATATATATATATATATATAAAGTCAGTTCATATTATATTCCAATAACCATGGTTTTATTTTATTATTTTTATTTTTTCACATTTCCAAAAAACATAATATTTCTGTGAGATATATTTTTTACGGTCCGTTTCATTTGTCTTGTGCCAAACACAATTTTTATGTCAATATCGTCTCTGTAACACTACACAATCATCAGAAAATATATATATATATATCAACTCCTGCAGAGGAGTAAATAAATATATCTCACAGAAATATTATGTTTTTTGGAAATGTGAAAAAATAAAAATAACAAAATAAAACCATAGTTATTGGAATATAATATGAACTGACTTATATTTGCTCTGTTATCAATAATTGACAATCATTGAGCTTGATCTTTTAAGGAGACTACAAAGTAAAAGGAACTGATAGTATATGCTAATACATATATTATCATTAATAATTATATATATGTATATATATATATATATATATATATATATATATATATATATATATATATATATATATATATATATATATATATGTAAGTCGTTACAAAGATAATTGTGGACAGATAAATTTAACATATATAATAATGCGTTCTCAATTTTTATTATTCCTTCCTTAAGCCATGGCTTTTACAAGAATCATTCTTTGAAAAGCCATGGCTTAAGGAAGGAATAAGAAATGCATTTCTTTTATTTAAAACTTTATGTCTTGAACAACTGATGACTTAATAGATATTGTATTTTGTACAATTTTTATTCTTATCTTTTACTTGTTATATATATATATATATATATATATATTTAAAATCTGATAAATTGTTGTTTGCTGGGGGAAAAAAAAGTCAGTATCAAAAAGGTTAGAGGGAGACGTCGTACACAAGCTGCCACACGAAATATTCAGATTATACAAAAAAGATATTGAAAATGTTAGTTGTTCAATTTTTAGCCGGGTGGTCAGTTTGTTATTTGTATGAACAAATCTTTGGACTTTCGAGTAGTAGAAATGATGTGCATAATTTGGATTATTCGGACTACTGTTCTCATCTTGAGTGTGATTCAGAAACAGGAGAAATGATGTTGCGTTAAAAACTTACATAGGAAACAGACACTATCCAAAAATTGAACAGTGTTTATAAATATGTATTATTTTATAATCTGAGTATTTGTTAGTCAATCGATAATTTAATTCGAAGTTGGTTTTCCAAGAATGAAACACAAGAATACAAAGGAATGGAAAAGAGAGAAGAAGGAGACAACGACAAAGGAGTAGAAGAAGAAATAAACGATGAAAGAGAATGAGAAGATGAAGATGAAGAAGAAAAAAGAAGGGAAGGCGAAGAAAAAGAAAACAGAGAAAAAAGAAAATAGAAGATGAGAAGAAGACGACCCAGAGGAAGAAAAAGTAGAGAAAGAAGAAAAAGAGGATGAAAAAAATGAACAGAAGAGGAAGAAGAAGAAGACGAAGATAACGAAGAAGGAGGCGACGAGAAGGAGGAAAAAGAAAATGGATGTCATAAAAGATAAACAAAAAGTCACCTCATAATATTTATTTATTCCCATCGATCTATCAGAGATAAAATTCGATAAACGATTCCTCATATCACGTATAAAATAACACACAAAAAACGCCTGTCTAGATTCTCACAATTTTTAACTTTTTCTTCCCTTAACTTTTGTCTTATTATTCTATAATATTGTTGTTGTTTTTGTTCGGTCGTCCGTACTCTATTCCCCCCCTCTGTCTGTCTGTCTCTCTCTCTCTCTCTCTCTCTCTCTCTCTCTCTCTCTCTCTATGAGAGAACCAAAAATTAATTCCGACATGAATCCTGATTGGTCAGAAATTATCAGTTGACCACGCCCCCAAGATTTTTATTTATTTATTCCACCTTGGCTTGATGCTTATTTAAAAGACCCCTAGTCTGACGATCGTCTGTTCAGAGGGAGAGGGAGACGACGACATTAACGGCCGGTTTTGCTCCATAATCATCACCCAGAATGCTGCTCGGAGGTTTATTGACCATTTCCCTGGCGTTATTGGTCAGCAATGGAGATGCTATCAAATGGAACCAATGCGGTCAGTATCAACACCTCCTTTGACCCTCCTCTATATCACCAACCTTTTGTTGTTGTTGCTTGTATTTTATTATTATTATTTAAATAATAATGCTACTATGGGAATGTTGTCAACCTGTATGTGGTCTCCATCGTGAGTACTCTATTCTGAAATAGAATCGACGAAACGCATACAAAAACCTGGACGAAACTCATTGACAGCTACCAGCGAAATAAAGTAACTTTGGCATTAAAAATATTTCTCCAAATCAGAGAATTATCGAATTTAAATGAATTTCCAAGTAATCATTAACTATATAAAGTAAAGTCAGTCTCTTGATTCTTTCTTTGTCATCAAAATTATCACCCAGAATGCTTTTCGGGGGCATATTGGCTATTTCCCTTGTCTTATTGGGCAACAATGGAAATGCTATCGAATGGAACCAGTGCGGACAGTAGCTACACCATCTTTCAACCCCCTCCCTCTCACAACACCAACAATTTTGTCGCATTTAAAGAATAATTGCCCGCCCAATCTTTAATTTAATGTAGGGGTCACGATAAATCGATTTCACTACGGGATATTGGTAACCTGCATGTGGTCCCTTCTGTGTTCTAAGTACCCAATTCTTAAACGAATGTAAAGATCTGAATGAACCCTAACCCTACCATCGCGAATTTGGTGTCTATTAAGACACTTTTAATATTATCGAGTGTATGTGTATAGTCGAGTAGCAATGCTACTTGCTTACATGATGTATACCAGTCGAGGATCCGTTCTCAATAATCAATTCGACAGAGCCTGATCTATTCGGTTCTCTTTTATCTGTCGGACTGTGGTATTAGTTCTGTGTAGTCTTAGAAAGTCCACACTCCCATGCCTTGCCGTCTTTATTTTGGGGAGGGATTAGTTTATTGTTTAGCATTTTGGGAAAACAAAAACAATAAAAATTCGTTTCTTAACATACAAGATACAATATATCAAAATATGATTGTGTGTGTTTAATCTACTTATGCTTTTGCCAGAGTTCTTGGAGGAATTCCGGTTCCATGTTCATAATACAAGCAATGTCACATGCAAGGCAAAATAATAATTCACAGGCAATATGTTGTTTAAATAAAGCGTTTATTGAATGTGTGTAACGACAATGAAACAGAGTGTATTAATACGTATACAGTGTGCATGTGGAATGATGAATGCTGTGTGTATGTATGTATTTATAATGTGCGTGGAGTTGAAATAGTTCATATGATAATTGCGCACATGAGAAAATATGTTCAATAAATAAATTGTGTACGTGAAGATAAAATGTTCTGGAGAAGAAATCGTCTCTGTAGGAATATGAATGCGTGTGTGAAGAAAAATCTCTTACCGAGAAAAACGTGTTTATGAATTTGAACATGTGTGATTTTGTGAGTCAGACAAGGAGACTAGCAGCTGTCTACCGTGGCCGGAACTGAAAAGAGGCCTGTCTGGCGTTGTGCACCGGTTTATATAATCGAAAAGGGCAGCTAACTCTGTGGTCGGCCTCCAGCGCCACTTAACGGTGAAAAGCGACGCCTACTGGAAAACCGGTGCAATTATGTTGTTTGAGAGGGGGAGATAACTGCTACACCTTTGTTGTAAGTTAAGGGTCCCATCTTTGGATTAAATAAAAAACTGTCGTTTACAAAGTATTTGTTAAAAAAAATATGCGCATACAAAACAAATTAATCTACAAACTAATTGTATACAAAACGTACGTAGGTTTTCTACAAAAAAATTAGGTGCCCCCACCGAGTAATACCGACAGGGCTTCCCAGGCAATTTTTAAGACGCCTGAGTGCTCCTCCTTTAGGGGCGCTGACTTACTCCCCACACCTTCCGGATTTGTGCCGCATCATACATATGTGTGAACTATGTGAATTCCGGTTATTGAAATCGTAAAAACTACTACCTTAGTAATGTGTACTCTGCATGCTCCTTTTTTGTCAACCAATCAAATGTTTCTATTTGGGAGTTTGAGGTGTTTTCTATTATGCTAAGTGTGTGATGATTTCAGCTGAATCTAAACCACATCTAAAATGCGCTTGCACAACACCGCATAACATGGCAACTATACATGCAATAGAAAATTTATTTATTTATTTTTTATTTATTTATTTATTTTTTTAACGTAGTTCACCCCAAACAAGGCAGGCCGCCACTGTAGACATAAGGCGCTACTGAGAAGAAAGAAAAGGGGAGAAGGTTGGGGGGGGGGTCAACCTAAATTGGGATCTGCGCAGCGAGATGTCTGTTTACATAAATTTTAAATTTCTGCATGTTAGTACCGTCAGGGAAACAGGGGACAGGGAGAGAGTTCCAGAGGCCAGCAGCACGAGGAAAGAAGCTATTTGAGTAGAAAGCTTTCCGCATCTGGGGACCTCCACAGTGAATGGATGGGATTTAGTCGATTGTCGAGTTGGTCTAGTGAATTTACGTCGAGACAGAGATGTTTAGTTTCCCAACATTTAAGCACAGATTGCCCTTTCACAGTCTCAAATACACGCAGCAAAATTAAACCGCCAAACCTTACCTGTGACAACCCCCATATCATATACTATATCTTCTGCACAAAATGTCTAAATAGTGGATATACTGGCAAGACAAAATGCATTATTTAGATTTAGATTTAATAACAAAAAATAAAACTTACCATTAGACATACTCACATGATACACATGTTCTTGTTAGATCACCAAGGTTAAGCGACGTTCAACCTGGTCAGTATCAGGTGGGTGACCATGTAGTGAGAAGGAGAATATTAAAATGCCGGAATATCTTTAGTAAGAATTTTAATTACAAAAGAAAGCGACAACAAATAATAAACAGTGAAGAGGCACCTTTAAATAGTTTTGGGTTTAACGAAAGAAAGTCTGACGGACGAGTTCATCCAGTGGGAGGAGGGGTTAAGGATATAATTTCCTCCTTCAAGTGTTGGGATTAAATATCCCTGGACGAAAGTTCAATTCTCGCCCGTGAGAATGCAGTAACAATTATGTAGATAAGTGCAAAATAGAAACAGGGCAACAGCTTTTGTGAGAAGGAACACAACAACAATCGTATATAAGTTTCATAGATAAAAAGTAGAAATACACATTCATAAATACTGACAGTAAAATTAACGAAAACATAAAACATTTTTTTTTAATAAATGATTGATATAATTTTAGAATGTTCATAAAATGAACCCTAACGCTAATCTCAACCTCTTGGCCTTTTGGCTAAGATCAAAGTGTAGTATCTGTTCCGATGGATACTGCACCCCATAAGCAGGTATTGTCTTGGCCTTCGGGGCTTTATTTACGCCGGTCTATGGTCTGTCCTGTGCAGTTCTAGGAGGTCCACCCTCCCAGGCTTCGCCTCCCCTCTTTGGGGAGTTTATTGCTTACTGCCTGAGGCGCCCCTACTGGGGAATGCCGACGGGGCTTCCCAGGCAATTTCTAAACCCCACTTTCCCGACCCGACCTTGGGTCACATCTTACTTGTGGGAGTAAGATAAAAACTGGCCTTGTGCCTAACTCCTGTAGAGGAGTAAATCAATACTCAATACACTTTTCATATCGTAAAGAAATGCGGCGCTCCTGGATAAGCCGTAACCAATCTGAGGGAGATAACTCTGTTTTTCTTAGACGCCGCTATTCCGAATCCGTTGTAACTTTGTCAAGGGATATAACTCTTTTTTTTATCGCTTCATGAAAGAAAATGCGGATCTTTTTAAGAAGCTCCCCGCCACTAGTGCTAAAGTTAGTCGGCCGCTAAGAATAACTCCGCTGCCAAGGGAGACAAATTTTCGCCTGGCTAAATTCTTTACGCGGTGACTCTTTTCACACGTATTTGAGTGCACCTTTTCTTATGAATTTTCTAAGACTCACAAGTCTGGTCCACGACAAGGAGTCTGCTGTGTTTTTTTTGTTGTTTTTTTTTTAAACCACGGAGTACTAAATCAGCAATGTCTCTGCAACAATGGCCATCAAATGGTTTTATCGAGCATGCATTGCTCCCGGATCTATCATTATTTCCGATATGTGGCCCGCCATCGAAAATATGATGGGTATGGCCTACACGCACGAAACACTGAACCACACAAGTAATTTTGTTAATCCTGTCTCCGGAGCGCCGCACACTCAGACAATTGAGTCGTGTTGGAACACATAAAATGCAACATAAACGGCAATGTGGCACCCATCGCACGCTTGTTGACAGCTACCTCTGCGAGTTCGTGTGGAGGCAACGATACCGGGGAACTGATCTTTTCGTGCAAATCATAACTGATTTAACACAATTTTATCCCCCTAAATAAAAAAAAAAACATCCCTTATACATTCTTATTTTGTTAATTTTTTAAAGCAAAAGTGGCTGAAAAGTTGTCTCCATTGAATAGTGGAGCTATATTTAGTGGCGGGGAACTTCTTAAAAAGATCCGAAAATGCGAATGTTTTTGTAAATCTCCGTATTTATTTACATGTCACAAACTTTTAAAACTTTATAACAATTAATAAATAAAAACGCTTAAAAATTATCTCTAATGAAACTTTATCAAAAATCAGCGTCGCATTTTCTTTCTTTGAGTTAAAAAGCGTAACATTTAAAAAAATTTTTTTATTAATTGTTATAAAGCTTATAAAGTTTGAGACATCTAAATAAAACTGACATTTACAAAAACATTCGCATTTTCTTTCATGCAGCAAATAATTATTTCCTTTGCCAAAGTTACAGCGGATTCGGAATAGCGGCGTCTAAGAAAAATAGAGTTATCTCCCTCAGATTGGTTACGACTTATTCAGGAGCGCCAAGAAACGTCCTGCTCCATTTACTGCGGCACTTGAGCGCATTCTGCTTCATTTCCTACTCTCATTTTGTTCTGTAATTATTTCAACTTTCTAGCTTTAAACATTATAAGCTTAACTTTTACGTATATATTTCAGATATTTTATTTATTTTTTTATCTTACGACACTCCCAATATATTACTCCAGTAAAATATTGAAATTCATAGAATTTAGAAACGACTCAAGGGAAATCACTTTTGATATCAACTAATAATTACCTCCCCTGCCTTTTCTGATTTAATAATAAATTTAAAAAAAATGAAAATAATAGAAGATTAGAATTATCTCCCTTATTTAAGAATAATCTAAAATTAAAAAAAAATATTCTAACAATAATTTATTTTGGAAAACCACAAGAATCTTCGACTCAAAGTCCGCAGCAAACGGTGTCTGGTCAGATTCAGTTCCTGTTTTGGTTCGCTTACTCTTTTGGTTTGCCAAGTTTTGTACTAATTTTTATTTTAAATTTATTTATTAAATTGTTAAGTGAAAGTACAGAATAGTTAACAAAGCACCCCTCCTCCCCATGTTAAGAATGGCTTTCTAAATAATCTTTTGCAGTTTACTGACCGTACTGAAATAATAACGTTATTATTTAGAAAGCCATTGTTCTTTCACCAAACAATTTAATAAATAAATTAATAAAATTGTGAAACTGAAACTCTCGCCGGAAGTTATATTATGGATGAAGTTTAATATCAGGAACTGAATCTGACTGGACACTGTTTGCTGCAGACTTTGAGTCGAAGATTCTTCTGGTTTGTCTTTTTTTTAAAATAATTTGACGGATGTTTTATTTATTCTTTTGTTATAGGAAGTAAGGAAAACATTTTCGTCAAGAAATTCGATCTGTCACCCTTGCCGATGAAGATGCCCGGGAAGGTTCAACTGACCATTGGTGTTGTTGTTTTAAAACCGTTGAATGGCTCAGACGTGGTATTCACAATCCGACGAAAGACCTTCCTTGGTTACATCAAAGTTCCTTGCCTATTCGAGGTTGGATCATGGTACGTCATTTATCTGTCTGTTCTCTTTTGTTTTGGGGTGGGGGGCACTCATGGTCCAACTAAATATCTGTCAGTTGCGAGTGTTGGTACAGACATTCGATTTGCAGTTCTGCCCGAAGCAGCTGTTTATATGTATGTATGCATTAATGCATGTGATTCCCGTTAGATTACCGAAGTTAAGCGACATAGAGCCTGGTCAGTACTAAAACGGGTGACCATTTAGGAATACCAGGTTCTGTATGTGCTCTCCGCTTATATCGGAATTGTTTCCAGTCGTTTTGGACTTCTTGCCACTCGAAATCAGGCAGTGCAAATACAGGAGAGGTTTGCTTGGAGATTCCGGAACCCTTGCTTCACAATTACACGTGCAGCTACCCTTACAGGGGTTATCCATTGTTTCTCAAGACTGAATGGAGGCCATAATGTATGTGATGGTGTTGCTTTGTGGAATTTGATTTTTGTGTACTGCTATGTGCCTTATAAAACCAATCTAGTCGAAGCCACTTCTTTCATCTGCCGTCTATGTTTCTGACCTTGCAGGTCAGAGGCTGGTCTTCAAAATCATCTACGAAGTCATGGAGGGAAAGACAGTAATGGTTCGAAAAACAGTTGAGGACAAAGAGACTGTAGTTATCTGTGAAGATGGGCAATCACAATGTACGTATGTATGATACATCTCTCGAAAAATGTTGTATCCTGGACCGTAAATAGAACAACCTGTAGACAGGACATGAGTATTGGTGTGTATGAATATGAGTATTGGTGTGTATGAATATGAGTATTGGTGTGTATGAATATGAGTATTGGTGTGTATGAATATGAGAGAAGACAGGACATGAGTATTGGTGTGTATGAATATGAGTATTGGTGTGTATGAATATGAGTATTGGTGTGTATGAATATGAGTATTGGTGTGCATGAATATGAGTATTGGTGTGTATGAATATGAGTATTGGTGTGTATGAATATGAGTATTGGTGTGTATGAATATGAGTATTGGTGTGTATGAATATGAGAGAAGACAGGACATGAGTATTGGTGTGTATGAATATGAGTATTGGTGTGTATGAATATGAGAGAAGACAGGACATGAGTATTGGTGTGTATGAATATGAGTATTGGTGTGTATGAATATGAGAGAAGACAGGACATGAGTATTGGTGTGTATGAATATGAGTATTGGTGTGTATGAATATGAGAGAAGACAGGACATGAGTATTGGTGTGTATGAATATGAGTATTGGTGTGTATGAATATGAGAGAAGACAGGACATGAGTATTGGTGTGTATGAATATGAGTATTGGTGTGTATGAATATGAGAGAAGACAGGACATGAGTATTGGTGTGTATGAATATGAGAGAAGACAGGACATGAGTATTGGTGTGTATGAATATGAGAGAAGACGCATTGAACATGGAAGACTTAATGGAGCAGTTAGGAAAGAGGTCTCGGAAATGGCAAATCCAATGGTTGCGATCTTCCGTGATTGGGTCTGTGGTGGTTGTGGAACGGTATACTTGAGTAAAGTACGTCTTACAAATCACAGTCAAGGTCATCCCCAAAAAGAACCTGTGAATTATCCCACTCAAGGGATAGCAACCCGAAACGTATGCGGTAGAAAGTGTCAATCTGCGCATCAGAGCCTAGACACTGCCTTTGAGTGTCTTGGGTATCCCTGTACAGGTTTTTGTCATAACATCCTGGCATGATGATACTTATTCCTTCAAGTAAACCCTGACTAAATATTCTATATAACATAGTATTCAAAGTCCAAATAAGATCCCCTCGGTATAGCTACCCACACTGGCTTATGCGAGGAACGGTGCACCTTCTTCAAGTGATGTTGCCTCTAGTAACATCACTTAGCTGGATACTACACCAGACTAGATGGAATCGTGTCCTGGAATCCGGTAAAACTAAGAGACCACAAGTAAGATATACTACAACATAGTTAACTAGTCGATTTGTGAGAGGAAAATTAATTTTCTTAACTTCTGTTCCAACTCAACGTTTGATAGGTATAGGGGATCTTTAATGGAATATTCGAATATTTATGTATCTCGCATAGAGATCAAGTGTTAGCCCCAAGCATGGGCCCCTTGATTTCTGAGAACTTCGACTGAAGTAAAAGGAAACCAATAGAGAATACTATAACATAGTCAACTGGTCAATTGCGGAGAAGAACATTTAATGTTCTTCACTTCCTTTACTAACACAACGTTTGAGATGTAAAGAAGAACTTTAATAGAACACTTGAATATTTGTATCTCAGATAGAGATAAAGCATTGGCCCCAGAAAGGGGACCCTTTGATTTCTGAGACTTTACCCTGAAGTAAAATGAAAAGAAAATAGAACCCAATCAACAACTTACATAAAACATCATGTCTGCAATTACTGAAGCCGTATTCGATATGCTCACGTGTGAATTGAATACACAAGCAATAGTAATACTCTATATCCAGTTTGCTGCCACTGTGTATGTATATATGTATCTACCTAATTCAGTCTGTTCATCTCTCTCCCCCCTCTCTCTCTCTCTCTCTCTGTCTATCTATCTATTTGTATATCAATCTATCTGTTAGATGAAGTTAAAAATAAGATTTCTAGTTCATGGAGTAAATAAAATATAGCAATCTCATTGGTTAGTATGTGAAACCGAAAAAAACAACGAGCTTATTCATCATAGACTGGAAATGAAGAAAGGAATCAAGATGAGTAGAACAATATATGAGGGTTTGTACATATATCTTCAGTAGTCAGCGAAATAACGTAAACAAAGTGGGGAAACCGCTTGTGGTGCAGTAAGGGGAGGAGAGAGTAATTAATTAATTACTCTCTCTGTCTCTTTCTTCCTTCCCCCCTCTCTCTCTCTGACAATAAAGGAATTGGGTTCGAGAGTTCCCGAGTTCGATACAGGACACCTGATGAAGACCGGAGGCAGAACGGCCGGAACGTTGTGAGCATAACAGCCAAGATGAGGAGGTTAGTCCGAACACTGAAATGACACAATAAACGCAGGACACTGATTAACGGTCGACATATTAGGAACATAACTAACCCACTCACATAGCTAGATATCACCAATGGATTACAGTAATATGATAACACTCATCTTTCTCTCACTATATTCCCCCTCCCACTACTTCTTTTTACTTCAGCTATTCTTGAATAGTATCAATACTTGTGGCGATGCTGTTAGTTAAAAATAGAAGAGTTCAGTTCGAAATTCGATACAGGTTTCACGAGTTTGACATACAGATTACAAAGTTCGAAAAGATGGACCTGAAGAATATCGGTGGTTACCTCGGCCGAAACGTTGTGAAATATAACAACCAAGATGAGAACAGTAGTCAGAATAATCCAAGTTATGCAGATTGTCAATCCTCATCTAAAAAATGACGAAACATAAAAGAAAACATAACACTAAATCAATAAATAACTTTATAATAATTAACTTTCACTTCTTTAATTTCGGCATTTTTCCGAGCTGTTTTGTGACATAATGTCTGACTGTAAACTCGTCTCTGATTTTGACGGATCAAGGTCTGTGGTGGACTCGATTGACAGAGTAGAGCAACCCTGTCGCTTGTGTAGAGTCAAGCGTGACGAGTTGGTCATTTCTCTGCGACTAACGGGGGACGCTCTGATTGTCTACGAATATCTAAGTGAAAATGATACAGGCAATGTTGAATTGACGAAGGCTGTGCTGTACAGAGCTTTTGCGATAGATCCTTGCACAGCATAGGAACGATTTACCACCATGAAACTACTGGCAGCCGAAACAGTGGATGTCTTTTTTGCAGCATTGAAATAGCTAGCCGTTCTGTTTGGATGGTTGTCTGAACAGACTTTCGAATACGCATTTGTGGCCTGACTCCCAGTTTAGGTTTAAAAAGCTCCTGAGAGCATTTATAAGCAGATCAAATAACCAGCGAGTTAATTCATCATAGACTGGAAATGAAGAAAGAAATAGGGGCGACTCCGATTGAACAGTTGCTTAAGTGCAACCGATCCATCGCCAAGGATGAAGCAAAACTTGAAAAGCACATTGTAATGGCCGCGCAGTGAGCCCGGCGTTGTTTTAGAAACCCGCAGAGGCCAGACCCATATATCAAAGTGAATTGCTTGCACTGTCTGCAGAATGATCACATTGCAAAGGATTTATGAATAAAATGATCACTGATATTTTCTTCTTTTTTTTGCAGCACCTACGAAAACACCTGCACGTTGATGAAACGGATAGTGAGTGAAAATTGGGGAGGCTTCATGGGTCCGATCGTCAACCAAATATTGAAAGCCTTCGAAGCGGTTGGTGCCGAAATCGACTGTCCAGTGCCCATTCAAGAGGTCAAAGTGAATCAAATAACCCTGGATCTACCCAAAGTTCCATCCTATATGAAGTTCTTTGCAACGGTAAGAATCTTTTATAAAACACTAGCAGGGTTACCTGGCGTTGCCCGGGAGAAAAGTGTAATATATTTCTGTTAAAACTTCCGTTTACCCCTCGATATCCGTCTGTCTCTCTTTTTCTCTTTCCCCCTCTCACGTTTTCTTCTCCGCCCAGCCAATTCCTCTCTCTGGACATAAACACACACATACACACAGAAAACTATCCTTTATATAGATTCATCGAGAAAGTAAATATTTTCTAAATTTGAGATATTATTCAACTAGGGAAACGCCAATCAAGAATATACAAACTTTGTGGGCATTTTCGTTTGTAGTTTTGACTTTTTGTTATGGAAATCGCTCCAGACAAGGCATGACCCCACTTAATGTAAGGAGATAACAAGAACAAATATGATTATCGCAAAGACAGGAGATGCCTATTGACCTTAGTCTTGAAAAGACCAAGGCTATAGGTAGAAGTAAAACAGCCAGCAGGAAGAGAGTTCCACAAGCCTGCGGTTCTTGGAAAGAAGCCACTGGAACAGGAAGCTGTATTACAATGTATCAAAACAGCGAATTGATGGAGACCACTAGACCAACGAGGCAAACGAGCTGGAACAAAAGAAGCGGAGAATAGATCACATAATTGTGAAGAACACATGCCATACTAGTATTTATAGAAAAGACTGAGACTAGCAACATCACGTCTGTGAGAGAGGGGGTGTAGAGAGAAAGAAAGGGTAGGGCCAATCAAATTACAGATACGTTTCTGCACCTTATCAAGAACCCTCAAATGGGACAGAGATTCACCAGCTAAAATATGACAACAGCATGGTCTGATAGTGGATTTGTAGAGATAGAGAATAGCTTCAGGTGTGAGAAAGTGTTTGGAGCGATAGAGAGAACCGACTTTACGAGAAGCAGAAAAAGCAATGGATCTAATGTATGAACTTACAGATAAGATTCGATGAGAAAGAAAGACCAAGAAGTTTCAGAGTCGATTTCTTCACAAGAGCAGAGCCATCCATGAGAATCTCAGGAAGAAAAGGGACACGCCTACAATAGCTAGACACACACACACACACGCACACACATGCACACACACACACGCGCACACATGCACACACACAACTGCCCTTTAAATAATAGATTAACACTTATAGTAGTAAGCGTATTATAATGAACACCCTAGAAATGTTTTAAAGTATTATATATTTGATTCGGATGAAGAATTAGAATTGATCTATTTCAGCAAGTTTATTAACGCATGATTTATAGATTGAGAAATTAAATCTATTTTTGGCCCACGTAGGTTCTGCTAAGATTTGCTGTGTATTTGATGACAATACCGGCACGGTTCGGAACGTAAAAACGATTAAAGCACAACGAAAAGAAAAAAACATTTCATTTATTAATAGCTTGTCTACGACAAATTATAAAAACAGTAAATGTTAGACATCAGATTAAACATACAGAATACATTGTTCCTATACAAAAACAAATAACGCGGAAGCTATTCCCTTATGAAGGAAAAAAGAAAGAGAACCCGTGTAGCATGAAGTAAAGGCTTTCTTTTAGTGGACTTGGCGAAGCCTGTACTTACTGTAGTGCACCAGGAGAGCAAATGAGGACGAAATCTAGTCTTAATTATCTATCACGTGGTGGTGCGAGACTTACGATCCAAATCTCGTGTTCCCCACAAGATTTTTGTTCAAACAGTTTTGTCACCAAGCCTGTCCAATTGGGGCTTCACAACCGGTCATATTTACGACCTGATACATAGATGATATATAAACTAGTTCATCTCCAAGGGGGATAACTCTGTTTCCGACACATGAATATTAAAGTCGAATATATACTAAACAAGTGAGAAACCCCAAAAAAGTAAATGAAGAATATGATTTTGAAATTGGTTTTGATTATAATAACAGAGATTGATATTACCAAAAAAGAGATTGATATTCTATTTCGACAAGTTTAGCAACTCGTGGGTAGAGAAATTACCCCTTGCTTATAATTATTCCAAAGCCCACTCTGACCCTGGATAGTTATATTTGCTAGGGTCCCATTTTCCAGTTAAATTGAATTTGCCTTGGAGACAAAAATAAACTGCGCTGTAGACTTTTGGAAAAAGGGGTTGTCTTTAAGCAACCCCAACAAGTCCGATGTTGGAGTGTTTTGTTATTTTTTTTTCGCAGATTTGACAACAATCCAGTTTTGATTGCAACTTCTTGCTCTATTGTTATAATTAACAATCATACAGAGCATACCACTAAAGTCTTTTTTTTTTAAAATCCAACATTCCAGTTATAGTAATGATGTGTGTATTCGACATAAATCCGAGTTTTCGTTCTAAGTATTGTGTGCAATATAAGTCCGGCTTATTTTCGTGTTCGAATAATTAAATATATTGAGGAGAGAAAATACACGTAAATAAGTAGAATAAAATAAATATTTTAAAATAAATTGAAATTATTAAAAAATGTTAAAAAATAAAAAAAATAAAAATTAAAAAAAAAATAATAACATTTTTTTTTAAATAAATATAAAAATAAAAAATATGAAATTTTTTTAAAAAAAATTTAAAAAAACATAAATAAAAAAATATAAAAATAAGTAGAATAAAATAAATATTTTAAAATAAATTAAAATTATAAAAAAAAAAAAAAAAAATTAAAATTAAAAAAAATATATAAAAATTTTTTTTTAATAAATATAAAAATAAAAAATATAAAAAAATAAAAAAAAATTAAAAAACATAAATATAATAAAATATAAAAAATTTTCTTTTTTAAATTAAATATTAAAAAAATTGAAAAGTATTTAAAAATAAATATTTTAAATAAGTAGAAAAAATAACCTTTATAACCTCACTTCCGTCTCTGCTAGTCTTCCATCAAATCTACTTCCGGTCGACGCTGCTCGTGGATGGAGATACTTTCAAAAGGTGTTAATTTCGTCGAAATATACTTGCAACTTAAACACAGTGAAACATGCTATTACTCGAAGATGAAACAATACGTAATAAATAAAAAGCAAATTATTACACATTGTCTTTCTATCTCCTCAGTTCTCACCTATTCAATTCATGTGATGCTTTTATGTTTTCAGTGTTACAATCTTTTAAAACATTAAACCTATCCATAAACTATGTACAATGCTTCAAGCAAACAACCACACTGCGTTTCTCTGTATATATATATATATATATATATATATATATATATATATATATATATATATATATATATATATATATATATATATATATATATATATTTTATATACTAATGTTGTACTAATTTTTCTGTACAAAAAAATAAATAAATATTACGCTCTTAATTTTAATTCTCAATTAATCAAGCACACTGCTGGGATTTTTCCTACTATATTACAAAAGAAATTATATATATATATTTTATATATATATACAAATATATATACATATATATATACATATATACAGGGTGTTTCAA
>OY744538.1:81378511-81406011 GCA_963556195.1 Sepiola atlantica | reverse complement strand
TTTCTAATGCCAATATATATGTGACATTCTTGTTGTTGTTTTTGCTACTGTTGTTGTTGTTGTTGTTGTTGATGATGATGATGATGATGATGATGATGATGATGATGATGATGATGATGATGATGATCTAATCGAACTTCTGCACAGGGACCACGAAGATCGTGCCTTGGTATTGTCTGGTTGACATGAAGTCTCCTTTTGTTAGCCGTATTTATTCGTTACACCTGCAAGTTTGTGGGGTTACGGACTCTGAGAGCAGCAAAGATCAGCGTTTGCATACGTTGTCGGGGAAGGTTTTGCTCAGAACACACAAAGGAATGTGGATTGTACATGCGCATAAGACACGTTTTTATTCTCACTCTATCGATCGACGATTCCGAACGCGACATGCCCTTGCTTGCAACAGACGGACACGCACAGACGACTAGAGGACGACGGATCCTGATGTTGAATCTGCTGGATTTTCACCAGAGTTCTATTAGCTTGGTTGCGGGTCTAATACCGCTGCGTTTCATACCTGTCCACAAGTGATGGCTCTGCCAGCAACCGGAGTTCCAGGTGGCATAGCACGACACTACCACGTTGCCACTGCCTCTACAACGGTGACGGAGAGTTGGATTTTACGGGAGTGCTGTTGCTGTTCATAGTTAGTCCCTTCCATTAGTAGCATACAAGACACAAAATAAAACGCATACAATCATTTGCCCTGGTTTAATGGGTTACCATGTCAGGAACCGTAATTCCAGATGGCATAGCCTCTACCACGATGAAGATGGGTTGGCGGGCGTTATTGATGTATATATAGAGTAAGAAAAAAAAAGACGAGCAAAACTCAAAAGTACTCATTGGTTATTATAGATCACATTATTTCATATAGTTAGCGTCTTATAGTATCGAATCTGTATCACATTCATCATTAGCGTCTTATGATATCCAATCTGTATCACATTCATCATTAGCGTCTTATGATATCCAATCTGTATCACATTCATCATTAGCGTCTTATGATATCCAATCTGTATCACATTCATCATTAGCGTCTTATGATATCCAATCTGTATCACATTCATAATTAGCGTCTTATGATATCCAATCTGTATCACATTCATCATTAGCGTCTTATGATATCCAATCTGTATCACATTCATAATTAGCGTCTTATGATATCCAATCTGTATCACATTCATAATTAGCGTCTTATGATATCGAATCTGTATCACATTCATCATTAGCGTCTTATGATATCGAATCTGTATCACATTCATCATTAGCGTATTATAATATCGAATCTGTATCACATTCATCATTAGAGTCTTATGATATCCAATCTGTATCACATTCATAATTAGCGTCTTATGATATCCAATCTGTTTGAAAACGTCACGGACTCAATTTTGGTCAAAGATTTTAACATTCAGAACATATTTTCGATAAGGAAAGATTTACCCGCCATCGAACGGTTATTAATCTAGTAATCTATTAACCTAGTATTCTATTAATCTATTAATCTAGTATTCTTTTTAAATGTATAACTTACATATCTTTAATGTAAATCAATTGCAATAAAAAAACTAATAGTTTCCATTTAAATTACATCCTTTTAAAATTAAAGAACATAATATTTTTATGAAATCACTTTAATTAGTTACTGTTAATATGAACAAAACTATTGTATATATACAGAAAAAATAATACAATAAAATTACGAATGTATAACGCCAAACATTAATTTATTATAAACTGTTGAAAAGACATTATGGAAATTTGGCATACAAATAGCTGTTTTGTGTATACAGTACATAAAAAAATATGTTGTATTAGTGATTCAAATAAGAGAGCCGTTTTGATGGTGATATAAGTGCGATAAATCATTAAAAAACCTGTCGTATTTATTCAATTTAGAAGATGAAAATCCACGCCCCAGAATAAAAGGTAAATTTCGATGTTTGAATATAACATTTTCAAAAAGGTAACCTATTTTATCCGGTTTTTAATATATATATATATGATATATTCTTTTTACATTTTTAAAAATGATATTTCACCCCAAACAAGGCAGGACGCCACTGTAGACGTAAGGGGCTACTGAGAATTAGGGAGTAGGTTTAGGGTGTCATTCTAAGTTGGGAGCTGTGCAGCGAGATGTCTGTTTACATTAGTTTTAAACCTCTGCATGTCGGTATTGTCGGGGAAACAGGGGACAGGGAGGGAGTTCAAGAGACCAACAACACGAGGAAAGAAGCTATTGGAGTAGAAGACTCTCCGGCATCTGGGGACTTCCACAGTGAATGGATAGAGTTTAGCTGATTGTCGAGTTGGTCTAGTGAATTTACGTCGAAGGGGGGCACCAGAGTAGATAGTTCATTGGAGCATAATCCATTGAAGTATTTGTAAAACAAGTACAAGGATGCTACATTGCGGCGATGGGACAGGAGCTGGAGCTTGGTTGACAGTGAAGGACCTATTAAGTTGGCGACTCTTTTTTGGACCTTGTCAAGGAGGGAGAGACTAATTTTCCAAAAGAGTAACCCATTTCATCCAAGGGGCCTTAAATATAAAACTTTCAAAAAAGTTAACCCATTAATATAATCGTAATATATATAATTTGAAAAAAAGGTAAACCATTTTATCCGGTGCCTTATATATTATATAATTTTTAAGAAGGTTAACATATTTCATCCGGTGCCTTATGTATTATATAATTTTCAAAAAAGTAAACCACTTCATCCGGTGCCTAATATATTATATAATTTTCAAAATAGTAACCCACTTCATCCGGTGCCTAATATATTATATAATTTTCAAAATAGTAACCCACTTCATCCGGTGCCTAATATATTATATAATTTTCAAAATAGTAACCCATTTGATCCGGTGCCTAATATATTATCTAATTTTCAAAATAGTAACCCACTTCATCCGGTGCCTAATATATTATATAATTTTCAAAATAGTAACCCATTTGATCCGGTGCCTAATATATTATATGATGTTAAGAAAAGTAATTCATCTTATCTGGTGCTAAAATATATAATTTTGAAAAATACTAATCCATATCATCTGGTGTCTTAAATATATAATTTTCAAAAAAGTAATCCATTTTATTCGGTTCCTAATATATATAATTTTCAACGATGTAGCCAATTTCATCCGGTGTCTCATATATTATATAATTTTGAAAAAGGTAACCTATTTTATCACGTGCCTAATATATATATATATATATATATATATATATATATATAATTTTCAAAAAGGTAACCGATTTTATCACGTGCCTAATATATATATATATATATATATATATATATATATATATATATATATATATATATATATATATATAATTTTCAAAAAGGTAACCTATCTCATCAGGTGTCTAATATACATATATATATATATATATATATATATATATATAGATTTAGATTTTTCACTTATAAAATAGATCATTCAGTGAAGACCGGGTTTGTTCCAATAAAAAACAAGCTCGATGATACTCGATTACAGAGTACAGAGCATTTATATGTGATTTCATGAAGGCTTACCAAAGCATTCCTTTCAGGACACCAATGATCACCATTAAAGATATTTTTTCTTACAAATACTATTTATTCAAATTAAATAGTATTTGTAAGAAAAAATATCTTTAATGGTGATCATTGGTGTCCTGAAAGGAATGCTTTGGTAAGCCTTCATGAAATCACACATATATATATATATATATATATATATATATATATATATATATATATATATATATATATATATATAATTTTCAAAACGGTAACCGATTTTATCACGTGCCTAATATAATATAAAAGTGTCAAAAAGGTAATCCATTTCACCCGGTGCTTGATATATTATATAATTTTCAAAAAGGTAACCCATTTTATCCTGTGCCTAATATATATAATTTTCAAAACGTGACCTATTTTGATCGGGTGCTGTATATGTTATATCATTTTCAATAAGTTGGCCGGGTTAGAATGTGGGATAGCATCATTTGCAACATCATATTAAGGAGAGTTATCTTTAACAGCATCCTTGATATTGTCAGCTTGATATCTAATCTACTAGACTATTCAGATATATGTTAATACTCTTAAACTAACACTTATGACTAAATTAATTTCGTTGTGTAACATGCTGAGAAGTGTCATTACCTCCTTTAAGGGGCAGCTAGAGACGCAGAACTACTTCCATTATGTTCGCATGCAAATTGTACATGTAAATAAACTTATAGTTAAGGTAATCTGCGTGGGGTAAAATCGAAACCGCACACTCGATGTTTTCAGGCTGATACTTTCCCAACTAAACAATTCAGACATTCGTTAAATCGACTTTTAAAATTACACTCGTAATCCCACATTATAACCTGAACAACGACGGGTAACCCTGCTAGTTATATAAAATATTAGGTACCGGATGAAATCGGATATACATATTTGAAGTTTATACTTTCTCCACATCTGAGTTCTCATCCATCTCGATTGTCTTACAATTTTTGCACACAAACTGGTTATACAGGGTGGGCCAAAATAAGGGTCTTATCTTTAAATTTGAATAACTTGAATTTGAATAACTTCCACAAAATAAAAGTTAAACTCACCAAACTTTATGTGCCTGTAGACTGACCCTTTCCGAGATTTTTTGAAATAAACAAAGCAAATTTTAGCCGAAAAACACTTCTTAAAACTTACAAAAACTAAAGTATTGTTTTTTACACTGTTTTGAGTTTTTTAAGCAAAAATAATGTTTTCTAAATGAGGGTACGTTCCTTAGGGCTAATACGGCTCATGCTTGCTTCGGAAGGGGTCCTTTACTTATTCTAAAAAAAAAATTTAAAAAATCAATAAATAAAAAAGTTATGAATTTTTAAAAATAGGACCCTTAATTTTGCCCACCCTATATAAAAGAATAAAATAACATAAATTATTTAACATGAAACAGTTGAGTTTCAGAATTATTTAGATGATGACTGATAATTCGTATTATTTGGATTATTCGGACTACTGTTCTCATCTTGAGTGTTATTCTCACAACGTTTCGGCCAATGTTACCTTCAACCTTCTTCAGGTGACCATCTGCAAGTACCCGTTGTGTAACGGATAAAGTGCTTAGTAATAATCAATTCTAAGTGACAGTCTTCTGAAGGTCTTCAGTACGGGAGATACTAAGAATACATTTACGAATTACGTAAGACGTCTACCTGGTCATGGCTGACGAAACTAGAGCAAGCTACCCCAGTGGATTAAATAAAGGGTTCCGTTCGAAATTCTGTACAGATTCCCGAGTTCGTTCGTACAGATTCCCGAGTTTGACAATATACACCTGAAGAAGATCGAAGGTTACATCGGCCTAAACACTGTGAGAATAACATCCAAGATGAGAAAAGTAGCCCGAATAATTCAAATAATACAAAAAGTCTCCAGAGTAAACATCTGTTTGACCGGTTTAAATTTAAAAAATACTATCATTTTTCTGCTCCTCACGCGAGAAACTTGTGGATTCTTCTTCAATGCCGCTCGGTTGCTGATCGTGGAACACTCTGGCTTTGAAAACTCTAGCCGACTGCGGAAACGAACTTATGATCTTCGACCTTCGTAGTCATTGATGGATTTGTTAAAACTGTCCTTAAACTAAGTGTATTAATAATAGAACTTTATACACGGTTTAATTTAAATAAGCATCCTTGATTCTATAATAAAGAGCAATGTATATATATATATATATATATATATATATATATATATATATATATAGAGAGAGAGAGAGATAGATAGATAGATAGATAGATAGATAGATAGATAGATAGATAGATAGAGTGAGAGAGAGAGAGAGAGAATGATAGTTTGCTTGAAGCATTGCTGGAAATAGTAGTAGCATGTTTTTAAAAAGGCTGAGGGCAATGCAAAGTCCCGGGTAGGATGTAAGCTGGAAGGAACAAAAATAATAAATCGAAATGGGACTTACTATTTATTTTTTCTTAAAATCTTACATAACAGCAAGTGTGGTGTTAGCTGTTTCTGTGTTGTCCGGATGATTATTAAAAATCATTTATTTAATATTTCGGGAATAAAGAAACTTCCCTTTGTCAAAAAATAATCAACACCAAAGGAAAACTCCGTCTGTACAGAGAATCCATTTTGGTAGATTCTCTGCACCAGTCCTTGTAAAGGGGGCTATAACAATATATATATATTTAAGTAAATATTAATTATTATCACCTACATACCTCGATGTTTCATGCTTACGCAATCTTCAGTGTAGGGATGTTAATTCATATATATATATATATTAATATTAATATATATATATATATATATATATATATATATATATATATATATATTTCATTTAGGCAAATGTTATTAAATAACACAGAGTGTTTTTGTTTGATGAGGCTTTTTTGTTTTTTTTTTCAATTTTTCGAATAGTCCATTTAGTATTTCGGTTCAATTGATGTATTCAAGTTCTTTGGGGTTCTTGTTGCCCTTGGCAAATCGATAAATTAAATCGAAGAAAAACGGAACAAATAACCCACAGAAGTTATATACACCAATTCGACCGAAAAACTAAATGGAATATTCGAAAAATAGTAACAAAAAAAAAGGTCTCATCAAACAAAAATTTCATAACATTTGCCAACACAGACTGAAAACCTGGTTGTGCCAAGTTCGAATCCAGATCGTTCCACAGAAACACTTTCATCAAATCTACATCTGACCTTGTGTCTAACCTCCTAGAAACGAGATAAATAAAATAACTAGTCATTAGCAATAGAAATGTCGTCGTTATTGATTGTACAAAGATAATTATACAAATTGTCACCTAATTTAGTGTTATATAAAGACGACTTCCGGTAACAAGTGAACAGGGGGTGATGGGAGTTAAGTTGTTAGCGACACGGACTGAACACCTGGTTGTGCCAAGTTCGAATCCAGATCGTTCCACAGAAACACTTTCATCAAATCTACATCTGACCTTGTGTCTAACCTCCTAGAAACGAGGTAAATAAAATAACATTTGCCAAATTAAAAAAAAGACTCTCATAAAACAAAAACACTACGTGTTATTAAATTACATAACGTTAAATTTCCAGGGGAAATCATCAGGCTGATTGCTCTACTAAACGCTACTCATGTATTGAGCACCGTTGAAGTAAATACTGAAATAAGTGTGCGTAATACATTATACGAGTGTACACTCGTGGATACGTCCTTTACACTCAGCCCGACAGAGTCTAGTCCATATGAACTGGTGGGCTTTTCCCTGTCGGATTGAGGTACGGTTCTGTTCAGCTGTAGGAGGTCCAACCTCCCATGCTTTGCCTTCTCTCTTTGAGAAGAGATTAGTTTATTGATAATCGCCTGAGGTGTCCCTACCAGGGAATGCCGAGGGGGCTGTCCGGGCATTAATTGTAGGTCAGAGTGCCCCCCCCCCTCCCTCACGGGCGCTGACTTTTCAAGTCCCACTTTCCCGACCTCGTGTCTAATCTTACCGCTGTGTGAGGTAGATAAATAACTTGACTAATATTCGAACTAATAAATTTTATTTTTTAAACTTTCCGGTTTGAGACGTTTTCTTTCTTAGTTTTTTCTTATAACATAACTTTACCAACTGAGACGTTATTTTATATATGAATATTAGTGCGAACATTGGCGAAGCATAATTTTTGTCCGTCATTTTTTAATAATGTTCCCACATTAAATATTTGACGAGATTATGTTATTTTTTTTTAAATAGCGAATCCAGTCATTTTAATAAAAGAATGCGTGTTTTAAATTCTTCACATCACGGTGTATGCTTTTGGCATTGGTTTATTTTACAATTTATCAAGGCTAAAATACTCGAGGATGAAGGTTAATAAGATGAATTCAAATCAAATTAAATTTATTAGCAAAACATAGTAAAGTGCAACAAGCCATGCAAAAAGACAGCATATATTTACACCCATATGCAGTTCGAATGTTTGTCTAAGGCCACTTTGAACTTGGATATGGTATGCAGCGTCACGATCGCCTCTGACAGGCTGTTTTACAGAGAAGGAGAAAGGACAAAGAATCAAGGGAGGCACCAGAGCGCTCTATCCCTTAATAGACTACACGAATGGCCTATGCTAGAAATCTCATAACTCATAAATCTCATAAATCATAACTTAAAAACCAATAAACCAAAAAACCAAATTAGTTAAAACTTTGCACAAATTGTTTATTTAATAAGTTCTATAAGTGTGTAGAATTTCAGTATCATTAGTCAAGGCAACCCAGAGATCCAGAAAGCTCAGGCATGATTTTGTGTTATCCGTGTGTACGTATGTGCCACCCTGTATCTCATCAACTATCTGATGGATTAAGCTGATTTTTGGCAGATATAGAGGTTCTAGGGTCTAGTTGATGGCATTTTAATTTCAGTTTACCATATACCTTAGTTTTCCAGAAAATTCTAAAAACCTTAAAAATGACCATTGTATTGAGGCATAGCCTTTACAAAAGTAGCTGTCGTTTGAGGGTTTTTTTCCATTCATCTCTGTTAGAAGCAAGGCTTTCCCAAGATGACGGATCGATGTCAAGGGCCTTCATGTCTCCCTTGCAGACAACCTTGTATCTTAGAAGAGGACGACCTCGGTCTCTCTCTCTCCTTCTTTTAACTCCCCATAAAGGAGATCTTTGGGAATTCTGCCATCAGCCATCCTGTGAACGTGACCAAGTAGCTTGCAGACCGGGTTTAAGAAAGGAAAAAAAAACAGCTAAGTCCAAAATTTCCTCACTGTCTTGTCTTAAATACTTCATATAATTACGTTACTACGTCTTGGTAAAGAATATACTTTTTTTTCTTTTTTCGCAGGTACTCTGCGTTTCTTTCCTGTTTTCTATGTTCTTGCTAATATCTTTGCGTTGCCAAGTCTAGTAAAAGAATTTTTTCTTCGCAGGTTTTTTTTTTTTTTTTTTTTTTTTTTTTCGTTTATTTTATTTTATTTATTTCATCTATATTGTTCTCTCTGTTGTCCACGACGCTTTATGTGTCTTTCTTTCGTTTTTATATCCATGCTAATAATTCTTCGAGTTCTTTCTCTGGAGGGGTCAATGCGTTTGAAGATTAAAAGGGGGGGGGATATCCACTATCAATGTAGTTTAAGAAAATGGAAAACCCCCACTGTAGCCCTCTTGACTGTGTTTTAAAAAGCCACGTGTTAGTCCATTTATATCAGCGTCCGTCGAGAGATGAATATCCCTAACTCAAATGTAGCTTGCAGACCGGGTTTAAGAAAGGAAAAAAAAAACAGCTAAGTCCAAAATTTCCTCACTGTCTTGTCTTAAATACTTCATATAATTACGTTACTACGTCTTGGTAAAGAATATACTTTTTTTTCTTTTTTCGCAGGTACTCTGCGTTTCTTTCCTGTTTTCTATGTTCTTGCTAATATCTTTGCGTTGCCAAGTCTAGTAAAAGAATTTTTTCTTCGCAGGTTTTTTTTTTTCGTTTATTTTATTTTATTTATTTCATCTATATTGTTCTCTCTGTTGTCCACGACGCTTTATGTGTCTTTCTTTCGTTTTTATATCCATGCTAATAATTCTTCGAGTTCTTTCTCTGGAGGGGTCAATGCGTTTGAAGATTAAAAGGGGGGGGATATCCACTATCAATGTAGTTTAAGAAAATGGAAAACCCCCACTGTAGCCCTCTTGACTGTGTTTTAAAAAGCCACGTGTTAGTCCATTTATATCAGCGTCCGTCGAGAGATGAATATCCCTAACTCAAATGTAGCTTGCAGACCGGGTTTAAGAAAGGAAAAAAAAAACAGCTAAGTCTAAAATTTCCTCACTGTCTTAACTCTCTCGACCGTTCCTTAGTACTCGATTCTTATTCCTCTTATTTATACCTACTTGCGGGAGGGAAACCTATCTTTAACTCTCTGTTCTCTTTTTAGTATACAATGAACTTATTCTATCTACATATGTACATATATATACATACGTAATATTGTTTTTTTTTTTTTTTTTTTTTTTTTTAACACCTGCGGGGGACAGGAAATACCCGACTAGTAATCGGGCGCAGGATATTTACACCTTTCTCGGAGTGTTGGACCCGTTAGACCTTGTAAGGCTATCCATCTAAGAGAAGGAAACCTCTGACAAAAAACCTTGCTACTTACGTCGTGGCAGTAAACCGTTGGGGAGGGAGGCCTCCTTAGTCCTGATCGACAACCTTCCTAGAGTTGGAATCTCGAACAAAATATCCGGTTTGCAAACCTACAATTGCTTAAGGAGTAGATAGGTTCTGCCTATCGCCGGCCCTAGCACTCCTTCCTTGTCTATTAGTCAGGCGCAGAGGTAACAGTGCTGGGACGCCTCTAAACACCCAGTGCCTAGCCTTGTTTCCTTACTAGGTCAATGAACGCCGTTCTCTTTCTCTCTATTTGGGCAACTTGGGGAAAAATTTTTTCGTCATTAAGTCTTACATGGCCAGTCTGGGTCTCTCTTGTTCCAACAGGTTGAGGGTACAGGTTAGACAGCTTGTCTGGCTGCTGTTTCCGACTGACAGGACAGGAGCCCAAACTCTTGGGTAGCGCCAAGAACGGCTGCTCCATCATCAGTTGCATAATACCGTGGGTAGTTGTATGTGCCATGTCGCGCATGGAAAGGGACCCTGCAATTATCTCCGGTGGGCTTTCCCGAGGCCACAACCCCCATGGACCAGGTTCAGACTAATGGACTGGTTGTGTGAGCTTATTGGCACCAAACAAGTACCCACCTTGACCAACCCACACTATAATCAAAACAAACATGTCATTACAAAAAAATAAAAGCAAACCTAAACCAGACACCCAACAAAAAACACTTTCGCCTCCGCCCTTGAGGCTCGCATTCACAAATATCCGGGGACTTAGAACCAATATCAACGACGTAGAATCCTTTCTCCTGACAAACTCCCCGGATATCCTAGCTCTAAGTGAAACTAACCTCCAATCCTCAATCTCCTCTCACCACTTTGACATGACTGACTACCTCCCACTCTACCGTAAAGACTCTGACAAACATATGCACGGGCTAGGAGTTTATGTTCGGAACACCCTCCCCCTGACTAGAGAACATAGGTTTGAATCAGATGACCACGACTACATGTGCTTTAGATTGACTTTACATCACAGCATCAGTTACTTATATTTCTTATACCGCTCCCCGTCGACCCAGGACTGTACTCTGTTAAACTCTGTCTCTGTAAGCATAGATAGAGCACTCTTAATTGACTCGAATGCCCACATACATGTATTTGGTGATTTTAATGCCCACCACCGTGACTGGTTGGGATTCTCCAGCCTTACTGACGCAGCCGGCAACTCTACGTATAATTTCTCCTTAGCTCACTCCCTCTCTCAGACTGTCGATTTTCCGACCCGCATCCCCGATCGAATAGATCAACAAGCCTCACTTCTAGACCTTTTCTTGACCTCAATGCCCGAGGCTTGTGTGACGAAAGCTCATAGCCCACTCGGGAATGCTGATCACATTGTGCTAATGATACATATCACCCTAAGAAGTCGTCCAAAAGCTGATGAACCGTTGCTCAAAACAATAAGATACTACGAGCGGGCTGATTTTGAGTCAATCAGAGATCACATCAGTGATGTCCCATGGAGGGAAACCTTCTCACTCCCTGCCAATCAGTGTGCAAACGAATTAACTGAATGGGTCAAAGTAGGCATTGAAGCCTATGTCCCCATGCGAAAATACTTTAGCAAGCCTCACTCTCCTCAATGGTTCACCTCGGAATGTGCAGCTGCCATTTCTGAGAGACAACAAGCATTCCGTAAATTTTGCCGACATAAGTCAGCTACTAATAGAAATAAATTTATAGAGTCAAGAAATAATTGCAAGGCCGTGATAGGTGAAGCGAAGAGAAGGTTTAATGAGTTAACAGAAAAACGCATCCAGACACAGAAATTAGGTACTCGTGATTTCTGGAAAATCTACAATAGTGTAGTGAATAATGGTCAATCAACGATTCCTCCACTATCAAACCACAATGATGTCGCTTGCACGGCCACTGATAAGGCTGAACTACTTGCCCAGCGCTTCGCTTCTAACTCTACTTTGGACTCAGATAACCACCCCCTCCCCGAATTCCCTTTGCTGACCGAAGCCACACTTGATAACCTGGTCATCACCCCATCCCAGGTTAGAGACATCATAAAAAACCTGATCTTATACCCACAATAGTAATAAAGAAATGCTCTGCTGAACTGGCCCCTGTTCTCTCCAAACTCTACAATAAGTGTCTAGCTGAATCTTGCTTCCCCGATAGCTGGAAAATTGCCTCTGTGGTACCAGTCTACAAGAATTCTGGAAATAGAACCGATCCCCAGAACTATCGCCCAATCAGTCTGCTTCCGATCTTTGCTAAAATCTTTGAATCCCTAATCAATCTAGCAATAGTACGACACTTAGTTAATGCTAAACTTCTTTCTGACCGCCAGTATGGATTTAGACAATCACGATCTACTGCAGACATTCTAACGGTCATCTCTGAACGCATGTATCATAAACTCGACAAGGCAGGTGAAGCTAGGGCAGTAGCGCTTGATATATCCAAGGCCTTTGACAAGGTATGGCATAAAGGGCTCCTCCTGAAAATACGATCATACGGTATTACTGGGCAATTACTTAATATAATTAGATCCTTCCTAGCCAAAAGAAACATCCAGGTTGTCCTCGATGGCCGTTCATCTAAGCAACATGACATAAATGCTGGTGTACCCCAGGGCTCTATCCTTGGACCCTTGTTGTTCCTGATCTATATAAACGATCTCCCTGATGGCATAGAGTCTGAGATTGGTTTATTTGCTGATGACACCACCCTTTACTCTCGCCATGTTGGCAAAACCGACGCAATTATATCCGATGCAATGGCTGAATCTTTAGAAAATGACCTCCAGGCTGTAGTGGATTGGGGTCATAAATGGTTGGTAACTTTTAATGCCGCAAAGACAAAACTCCTTTCCTTCAATAACTACAAGGAACCTTTTCAACCACCGATTGTCATGGCAAATAACACCCTACCTGAGAGTTCATCATTCAAACTCCTCTGCCTAACCTTCACAGGTAACATGAATTGGAACAAATACATTGAAGACATTGCCAAGGCTGCCGCAAAGAAGGTTGGCTCCCTCTACCGTGCTAGTAAACTCCTCACACCTGACATTATCCTGTATCTCTACAAAGCCACCATCCGCCCATGCATGGAGTATTGTTGTCACATCTGGGCTGGTGCATCATCTACTAGTCTCTCCCTCCTTGACAAAGTCCAAAAAAGAATCGCCAACCTAATAGGTCCCTCACTGTCAGCCAAGCTCCAGCCTCTGTCCCATCGCCGCAATGTAGCATCCTTGTGCTTGTTTTACAAATACTTCACTGGATTATGCTCCGATGAATTGGCTACTCTGGTGCCCCCTCGACGGAAATTCACTAGACTAACCCGACAATCAACTAAATCTCATTCATTCACTGTGGAGGTCCCCAGATGCCGGAGAGCCTTCTACTCAAATAGCTTCTTTCCTCGTACTGCTAGCCTCTGGAACTCCCTCCCTGCCCCCTGTTTCCCCGACAGTACAGACATGCAGAAGTTTAAAACTAATGTAAACAGACACCTCGCTGCGCTGATCCCAATCTAGATTGACCACCCCCTACCTTCTCCCCTTTTCTTTTTCTCAGTAGCCCCTTACGTCTACAGTGGCGGCCTGCCTTGTTTGGGGTGAACTATGTTAAAAAAAAAAAAAAAAAAGCCATCCCAGTCGGCGTTGCCTCAGCAGTAGCAGTGTGTACAAGGATTGAAAAGGGAAAACAGTAAGTGTAAACTTTGTGTACAAAGATACGAAACAGTAAATCACATCATAAGTGAATGCAGCAAACTAGCACAAATGGAATATATAAAAATTAGACATAATTGAATCGATAATATGTATTATTTTGTTCGACTCTTGTCTTATTCGATTTTAGAACAATTTATTTTGAAATGGGTATCATCATCTGATGTCTACAGTGACATCAGATATTTCTCAATTACTTTTTTGTATTTCATATTTGGCGATCGGATGATTTTATTTTTTTAAATTGGTGTGAAAGGTGATAACGTACATCTCAAAAGAAAATTAGAATTAACCAAATAATATCTCAGTGAAGAATCTATTTATAAAAGCTTAAAACATTTAAATCATTATTTTGATTGGTATTTTTTTAGATTTAAGATAAATTAATTCTTTTTTTTCGATTCGTTAAACCTTTTTACAGCTGTCTGTACGAACAAGTATTTGTTAAAGAAAACACCACCGAGGTAACAATTTCTTTATTACATGACCTCATATTGCAAATTATATTTTAAACTTTTCTTTCAAGGAAAAAATTGTAAACACGACTATACTTTAAATGTTTTCGGAGCAGCAATATATCTCTAGGCCAGACAACGCCGACTGGATACCGCTACTATATTTACATATCTCTGTACACAAATGTCGATGTCTGCGCGTGAGTTGCCTCTCGAAAGAAACGTTACATGAAAACTAAAAGTATATATATATGTACTATTTTCCGGTGAAGACATGGGAAGTACCCTACCCTATACTAGAGATAAGGGGGCAGAATCCCCCTTAAAAATTCAAATATATCTTATAAAGGATAAAGGGAAGTAGTTGCAAATCTCTACGTGCTCCTTATTGTGCCGAATCTTTATTTACCCCTTCTAAGTGAGTTATGGGAAAGGGGGGGGGGGGCAGAATGCCCTTAAAACTCCAAATACGTATATATTCGATTTTAATGAAATTTAAACCATATGTATAAGACACTAATTCAGAGAGTTTTCAAAAATTTCAGTCTCTTTAAACTTTATTAGGGGGCGAAACGGCGATGGGTCATCAAAGACAACAAGAAAATAATATGATGCTATTTTGAGCATAGTCAAAAAATACCATAATCTTCCTCATTAAATACCAATCATCCTGGTACAGGGTTTCTCAACCGGGGTCTACATGGACCCTAGGGGTCCACGTAATACTCCTTAGGGTCCACAGGCAAAAATAACAAATTAGGGGTCCACAGTGATATTTTGGTGGTCCATGGAGCAATTCCTCTTCAGAACGGTTATTACTAAAAATAAAATTTCTACTGTAATTTACACCATCGTGAAATAAGTAGAGAATATATATGAATGATTCTTTCTTTAATATTTCCTTTTGACGAAATTCTTGGCCTTTTGGCTAAGATCAAAGTGTAGTATCTGTTCCGATGGATACTGCACCCCATACTGGTATTGTCTTGGCCTTCGGGTCTTGATTTATGCCGGTCAATGGGTCTGTCCTGTGCAGTTCTTGGAGGTCTACTCTCCCAGGCTTCGCCTCCCCTCTTTGGGGAGGAGTAAGTTTATTGCTTATTGTCTGAGGCGCCCCATATCGGGAAATGCCGACGGGGCTGCCCAGGCAATTTTTAAACCCCACTTTCCTGACCCGACCTTGGGTCACATCTTACTTACGGGAGTAAGATAAAAACTGGCCTTGTGCCTAACTCCTGGAGAGGAGTAAATCAATACTCACCCAGGAGATCTTCGACTATCATTAACATCGATGGAACGAGATATAAAGAAACTTGCTGAGCAGCATCAACCACACGGATCTCATTGAATAAATCTGCATTTTTTTTTCTAATCACACACTTATTTTAAAATAGTTTATTATGAATTGTTTAGCAGTGTGCATAAATACTCAATAGAATTTAATTGTAAAATAATTTATTTACATTACATTAGTTTTCCTTCAAAATAAAGCATAATCATTTACTATTTCTTTGATTATTGATATAATCCCATTACTTTTTATTAGTGAAAAATAGAATAAGCTTTTCTTTTGTCGAATAGCTATGAGAGGGTCCACCAAAAGAAAAATAAGGGAAAAGGGGTCCATGGGTAAAAAAAGGTTGAGAACCCCTGTCCTAATATATATTGATGTTTCGATCCCGGGCTTGGGATGGGTGCTGGTCTAGCCACACTGAAGAGCTATGATACAGCGAAACAGTCTGTCTGTGGATGACTCTCTCTCTATATATAAACATTTCTGGCCACATATGTACGTAGATGTTTCAGCTTTAGCCTCGTACGTCACCTGATTAGGAATAGGATTTTCTTTGAATAGCCAGACATTTCTGCTTGCATATTTAGCCTGGTGAGGCTTCAGCTACTCTTGGCTACAGTCAAAACATGTATGCACATATGTAGCCAGAAATGTTTGTATGCATACAAAATAAATATACAACTCTGCTTGTTATTGAGCACTATTTATGACCACCGTAAGATTCACAGGATTATTTATCAGAGAGAGAGAGAAAGAAAGAGAGAGAGAAAGAGAGAAATAGAGAGAGAGAGAAAGAGAAAGAGAGAGAGAGAAAGAGAGAGAGAAAGAGAAAGAGAGAGAGAGAGAAAGAGAAAGAGAGAGAGAGAGAAAGAAAGAGAGAAAGAGAGAGAGAGAGAGAGAGAAAGAGAGAGAGAGAGAAATAGAGAGAGAGAGAGAGAGGGGGGGACGGAGAGGTTTGTTGTCGTACGTCAGCACTATCAACGTGTTGACCGATAAGCTATCATCATCTGCTTGTTTTCACACCAAAACCCTCGTCCATCCCCTCCTCGTCTCCCACGTGTCGACCACGTGACTCCCCTCTCGTTGAGGAGTTCTTATTTATAAGCATCGATTTCTTTTCCGCTTTCCACACTTCATTATCTCCCTTCTCTGATCTAACTCACCTGTTTCTTGTCAACCCCATCAAACAAACAACCACACAAGATGGTGTCCGCCACTCTTTGCTTGGCCCTCGTCTTGTTGGCCGTTGGCAGTGAAGCCGTCAAATGGAAACAATGCGGTTAGTCTCTCTTTCTCTCTCTCTCTCTCTTTCTTTTTCCTCTCTTTTTCTTTTTTCCATTTGCAAGTCTGTAAGCATTTCTTTCCTTCTTTCTTTCTTTCCTTTTTTTCTTTCTTTCTTTCTTTCCTTCCTTCATTCTTTCTTTCATTCTTTCTTTCTTTCTTTTTTCTTTCTTTCTTTTTTTCTTTCTTTCATTCTTTCTTTCCTTTTTTCTTTCAGTCTTTCTTTCCTTCTTTCTTTCTTTCTTTCTTTCTTCTTTCTTTCTTTCTTTCCTTCATTCTTACTTTTCTTTCCTTTTTTCATTCTTACTTCTTTCTTTCTGTCATTCTTTCTTTCTTTCCTTTTTCTTTCCTTCCTTCCTACCCTTTTTCTTTTCTTTCTTTCTTTCTTTCTTTCTTTCTTTCTTTCTTTCCTTCCTTCCTTCATTCTTACCTTTCTTTCCTTTTTTCATTCTTTCTTTCTTTCTGTCCTTCTTTCTTTCTTTCCTTTTTTCTTTCCTTCTTTCTTTCTTTCTTTCTTTCTTCTCCTCTCTTTTACTATATTGATCACCCCAGTCCGCAATGCCTTTTCTTCTTTACCTTTTTTCTTTCTTTCATCAATGTACATTTCTTTCTTTTTTTCTTTCCCTTTTTTTGTTCCTTTCTTTCGTTCTTTCCTTTCCTTCCTTCTTTTTTTCCTTTTTTCTTTCTTTTGTTTGTT
Source organism: Sepiola atlantica (assembly GCA_963556195.1). Classification (NCBI taxonomy): domain Eukaryota; kingdom Metazoa; phylum Mollusca; class Cephalopoda; order Sepiida; family Sepiolidae; genus Sepiola; species Sepiola atlantica. Next base: position 81,388,414 of record OY744538.1, on the reverse strand, counting down.
TGTTTGTTTCTTTCTTCACTTATCCAAAGACGTTACTGCATTTTCATGGTCTATCCATTCTTCGGACGTGTTTAAATACATTTCTGAACAATATTATACATTCAAATACACATTTTAATTTTAATTTGTATTCAAATCTGTGCCGTCTGTGAATGACGGGGAATGTCAAGAATTGGCCTGATCAGCGAGAATTAAATTGATCCCAAACCCCGTCTTGGTCGGCTAATTGTGAGGAGTGACGTCATCACCGATATTATACTACTACCACCCACACTACTACTACTACTACTACTACTACTACTACTACTTTTTCATCTTTTTCTCTTTTGCAGGCGGTCAAAACTATGTTTCGGTGAATAAACTTGACATTTCACCAATTCCAATGAAATTCCCAGGAAAGATTTCTTTTACTTTTGATGCCACAATCAAACAAGTCTTGAACGGTTCTGATGCTACGATTACCATCAAGAGGAGCACTTTCCTGGGATACATCAGAGTTCCATGTCTCTTTGAGGTTGGATCCTGGTAGGTTTCTCTTTCTCTCTCATTATATATATATATTGAAGTGACTAAATACGAAAGTTTTTCTCTCCACCTATCCTAACTATATTGAAATCAAAACGGTCTACGCTTATTTGATTCTATGATACAACGTAACATTTTGAAAGACCGTATATATAGTAATATGCAAACATTCACAATCAACGATCTGTATTCCTAATTTGCATATTAATTTTATAAACAGTTTCTAATTAATTAATATTCTGTAATATATATTTCTAATTTTTATTGTCATATTTTCTTATGTATACGCAATAGTTTTGTCGATAATCATACTATTTTAATTATTAATAAAATTAGTTAAAGCGATTTAATAAAAAAATAGGATAACGTTGTAAAAAACTTTCATAGAAATTTAGTTTTATGATTTTTCAAGAAACATTATTTACATGGAAATTTCCGGTTTGATGCCGGTATTAGTAAAAACGTCTGATGTCGTTGATTTTGGGGTTTGGTGGAGGATGAGTGTGTAGTGAAGTATCTGTTCTGTTGTCATAATACCATATTACCATGCATTACTTCCTCCTTTGATGTGTGTAGTGTAGTATATTTATGGTGTGTAGTGTAGTATATTTAGGGTGTGTAGTGTAGTTTATTTAGGGTGTTTAGTGTAGTATATTTAAGGTGTGTAGTGTAGTATATTTAGGGTGTGTAGTGTAGTATATTTAAGGTGTGTAATGTATTTTCTTTTAGGGTGTGTAGTGTAATTAATTTAGGGTGTGTAGTGTAGTTAATTTAGGGTGTGTACTGTAGTTAATTTAGGGTGTGTAGTGTAGTATATTTAAGGTGTGTAATGTATTTTCTTTTAGGGTGTGTAGTGTAATTAATTTAGGGTGTGTACTGTAGTTAATTTAGGGTGTGTAGTGTAGTATATTTAAGGTGTGTAGTGTAGTATATTTAGGGTGTGTGGTGTAGTATATTTAAGGTGTGTAGTGTAGTTTATTTAGGGTGTGTGGTGTAGTATATTTAAGGTCTGTAGTGTAGTTTATTTAGGGTGTGTAGTGTAGTTAATTTAGGGTGTGTAGTGTAGTTAATTAAGGGTGTGTAGTGTAGTACATTTAAGGTGTGTGGTGTAGTATATTTAGGGTGTGTAGTGTAGTTTATTTAAGGTGTGTAGTGTAGTTTATTTAGGATGTCTAGTGTAGTATATTTAGGGTGTGTAGTGCAGTGTATTTAGGGTGTGTAGTGTAGTATATTTATGGTGTGTAGTGTAGTATATTTAGGGTGTGTAGTGTAGTATATTTAGGGTGTGTAGTGTAGTATATTTAAGGTGTGTAGTGTAGTTTATTTAGGATGTGTAGTGTAGTTAATTTAGGGTGTGTAGTATAGTTAATTTAGGGTGTGTAGTGTAGTATATTTAAGGTGTGTAGTGTAGTATATTTAAGGTGTGTAGTGTAGTATATTTAGGGTGTGTGGTGTAGTATATTTAGGGTGTGTAGTGTAGTATATTTTCATTTGGCATGATACATTCCTCTCAGTCATTAGCTCCCTTTTTTTTGAGTGCAATATGGTACACGATCGTTCATCATAATATCATCTTCCCAGAATTACCTTACACCAATTAGCCTTCAGATGCCTATTTAGGTCATTTGGATACGAAGCTAACAACGGAGCTGGTCTCTTTTAAGTTCATCAGAAGACTAATTGTTGTAACTTTAGAAAGTAAAAAAAAATTACCTTCAACTTAATTATAATTTTTATAAATAAATTATAGAACTTATTAACTATTTTAAGAAATATTACTGAATTACAATTGATAAATGTCCACACAACCGTTTTAGCTCTGAACGAAAAAAATCCAAAATGGCGTATTAGTGGTTCCCCCACGTGTGAGTTTGCTCTTTTCTTTGTTTTTTGTTTGGTTTCACCCAAAAATGAACCACTGCATAGTGTAGTTTTTTTTTAAAGACACTTTAATCCAAGAACTTTTTACTCTTTGTGAATTTTTCTGATGATTTTGTAATGTTGCAGAGACGATATTGACATAAACATGTTGTTTGGCACAAGACGAATGAAATGGACCGTAAAAATATATATCTCACAGAAATGTTATGTTTTTTGGAAATGTGAAAAAATAAAAATAACAAAATAAAAACATGGTTATTGGAATATAATATGAACCTGACTTATATTTGCTCTGTTGTCACTAATTGACAATCATCGAGCTGAATCTTTTAAGGAGACTGCAAAGTAAAAGGGCACTGATAGTATATGCAAATACATATATTGTCATTAACAATTATATATATATATATATATATATATATATATATATATATATATATATATTACCAAATCAAAGTTATGTCATTTTATGATTTATTGTCAGTTTAAAAGCAACTATTATATCTATCTATCTATCTATCTATCTATCTATCTATCTATCTATCTATCTATCTATCTATCTATTGAAATGGGGTTCATACATCTTTTTTTAAATTGTATTATAGATTTTTTTTTAAACCAAGAAACGTTATTTTTTTTTATATATATACTTATTAAATAAATAAAATAATTTTATCATAAATATATGTCTCTGAGACTTTCGCCGTAGACGGCAAATTAATCTTCTAAAAGCGACGGAGGGATTTTACTTGCAATTTAACAGCAAAATGAAAGGAAAAAAAGGAAAAGAAAAAGAAAAAAAAGGAGAGGAATAACTACGGCGAAAGTCTCAGAGACATACATTTATGAAAAAATGATTTTATTGATTTAATATATATATATATATATATATATATATATATATATATATATATATATATATATATATATAAATTAACGTTTCTTGGCTTTTCAAAATTTATATAGCATATATATATATATATATATATATATATATATATATATATATATATATATATATATATATATATAATATAAAATAAAATATAGTAACACGAAATTACACACGCACACACACATATATATATATATATATATATATATATATATATATATATATATATATATATATATATAGTCTCGGAAGTTTCTCAACCATTAAAACTATAAAAAAAAATTAAAAAAAAAAAAAATTAAAAAAACAAAAAGAAATAAAAAAAAACAAAAAAACTTATAGTCCCAAGTCTTCCAGTGGAAAATCACTCATGTAAGTCAATTTATTTTTTACAGTTATTATATTAGTTAGTTTCTAACACTATTTTAAGGGATCATCAGTTGTTTACCATGAAAAACTGTTTCGGGAATATATATATATACCCCACACACATATATATATATATATATATATATATATATATATTACAATTCTCCCCTCTCTCTCTCTCTTTATATATGACCCTTTCTCCCCTCTCTATATTACCTTCCGTCATAAATCATGTAACCCCCCTATAAAATTATAGATTAACTATGCTTCAAATTTCCCCCTCTGTCTAAATATGTATTAGATATGGTGTCACTCCCTCTCTCTCTAATTATATTGGAATTGTCGAGCGTGAATTTCTATTTTCTCATTTTCAAAAATGTAATCATCTCACTTGGATTCTTGAAAATACCACAAGGTTGAAATAAATTATTGCATCGATGATTATGTAATTTCGTGTTACTATATTTTATTTTATTCTTGCTCTGTTTATTAAATTGAGCTCTCATATCCGGATTTCCTCCGGGAATTTATTTCATTATAACTCTCTCTCTCTCTCTCTCTCTCTCTCTCTCTCTCTCTCTCTCTCTATATATATATATATATATATATATATATATATATATATATATATATATATATATATATATATATATATATATATATATATATATATATATAAGTGGTGTACTAAAAGCGAACTTTTAGGAAAGGTAAAACCTTTGCTTGCATTCGGGCAGAGTTTTGCCCTGTATTTCTTTCCCTACAACTTTTATTTCATTTTTTCAAATTTTAAATCTTGGCCATTGCCAATTTATCTATCCCAGCGACTTCCTCTGATGATAAGATTTTTATCTTTGAAAAGCCTGGCTTAAGGAAAATTTAACTTGAATAAATTGCCTTTTTGCTGAATATACCTTGCTCTGAGCAATTGAATTGAATTTTGATTTGGCTTTTGCTTCTCTAATTCCTTTCCATTCTTCTTCATATATATATATATATATATATATATATATATATATATATATATATATATATATATATATATATATATATATATATATATTGCTTCAGAAGTTTGTTCACACCATAAAACAATTTCCAATACCAAATTATTTTTATCCATACGATTTACACATGTTTCAGAGAGCACTAGATTCAACTGCGATTTAAACAAGATGGAAAATATTTTACAAAATTGAAAATGAAAAGCCAACTGATCTTTTCCCAATTAATTTCAATCTAGACATGTATCCACCTGAGTATCAGTTTAAACGTAAATTCACTAGACCAACTCGACAATCAACTAACTCCCATCCATTCACTGTGGAGGTCCCCAGATTCCGGATGCTTTCTACTCAAATAGATGATTTCCTTGTGTTGCTGGCCTCTGGAACTCCCTTCCCCGACGGTACTGACATGCATAAATTTAAAACTAATGTAAACAGACATCTCGCCGAGCAGATTTCAATTTAGGTTGACTCTCCCCCAAACATTCCCTCTTTTTTCTCAGTAGCCCCTTACGTCTACAGTGGCGGCCTGCCTTGTTTGGGGTGAACTATGTTAAAAATAAAAAAAATAAAAATAAAAGACTTGTAATCTTGCTGCAGTCTGGGTAAAAAGAAGCAGTAGATGAAAAGACAGTTATATAAATACGGATAGAATTCATCGTTACCAGCACAAAGCTGACATCGATTCATCTTCCCCCTCTCTTTCTCTCTCTCTCTCTCTCTCTCTCTCTCTCTCTCTCTCTCTCTCTCTCTCTCTCTCTCTCTATATATATATATATATATATATATATATATAATTACATAAATAATATTACAGTCGTATGACAATCAACCAACGTTTCGATGCTACCACATCTCTTCAAAGACTGAATTGCAATAAAAAGTCTTTGAAGAGATGTGGTAGCATCGAAATGGTGATTGATTGACGTAAGACTGTAATATTGTTTATGTAATTTTATAAATGTTCTACTTGTTATTGAGCACTTTTGAAAATATTGGTTTTATGTTCATTTTATTAACACATTTGAACTTGATCAATTAATATATATATATATATTTATATATATATATTTCTACATATATATATATATATATATATATAAATATATGGATTATGACAATAAATGTATTAGCATATACTATCAGTACCTTTTAATTAGTATTCTCTTTCAAAAAAGATTCGGCTCGATAATTGTCAACCAGTAACAACAGAGCATATATAAATAAAACAGGTTCATTTTATATTCCAATAATCATGGTTTTTATTTTCAATTTTAATTTTTTCATATTTTTAAAAACCATAACATTCCTGTGAGATTTATTCTTACGATTGATTCACCTTCAAGGGAAACGAGTCGTAAAAATACTCTCATAGGAATGCTGTTTTTTTGAAAATGTGAAAAAATAAAAATTGAAAATAAAAACCATGATTATTGGAATATTCTGGCTAGAATTACGAGACAAAAGACCGTTCCTACTTGGCTACCGAACATCATCACAGACAGTGAATTAGAATTGAGAGACACACTTATCCCGGGAGGAATGAAAAGCGTTATCATTTTCAACAGTGTTCTACCCTTGCGCGGAACTCGCTTTGTCGCAAATAACAACAAACTTTTTCTCACTTCAAAGTGCTCTACTTTAAAGACTATTACATCTTTAAAGGGGATTTTAACTATAAATATTTTTTATTAAATATTAAAATGTCTATGGGTATATGTTACGACGCTCAGCAGAGGCGCGAACGGGGTCCAAAAAAAGAACGAGAAAGGGTTTAAAAACATAAATTTGCAACAAGTGAAGTTGACCTACGACGAGAATAGATATTTTTCTACTTACCTATGTAATTTGTTTTTATTTTTACGTATTATAAATGGGTTTTCATTAGATGTAAAAAAAAAATTTCTTGTTTTTTTTCCCACCGTTTTCACAAAATTCAATATGGCCGCTCCAGGTGCATTCGTTAGTAACCCGCCCTCCCCCAAATCGGCCATTTTTTTCCCAAGTTGCGGTGACAAAACTATTGATTTCTAATAAATAGCGGTTGTAACGGTCTAAAAATACAAACAAATGCCACAGGCAAGTTAGAAAATAACTTTTACAGCCCTACAGTTACTTTTATATATTGTATATTTGTTTTTTTAGCGTTTTTACTCTGCTGAGCGTCGTAAAAGATTCCCGTGTTTATTACCTACGGACGATATCGTTTCGGGCTTTTTGCCCTCATCAGCGCAGGAGTCGTGGTGGCAGGCAGTCGCATGGGATCGTAGATTTAGGCTAGAATTACGAGACAAACGAACAGAAGATCAGAACAACGTCGGTTTGAAATCTTACCAAAGGGTACCTATAATAATAAGCCTCTTTACCAGACTCCCTTCAGCCTCTATTTATGTCAGTATTCCAGGAAAATGGCGGCTTGCGCGTTGTGTGACTCTCTGACGATATTTCGATGCTCTGTTTAAATTTAATTTTCATCATTTTTACCAATTCGGTATTTCTAATTTCAAATTAAAGATATAGTGAAAGCGAGATAACTCTTCATCGTAATAAAAAACTTAGTTACAATTACGCATTAGAGAATGAAAATATTAATTAATTTTTTTAAGAAAAATATAAAATATAATAAAATATATAAAATTATTAGGTCAAAATAAAATAATTTAATCAAAATTAAAAATTTAATAAAAAATATATAATTGAAAGTAAATAAATATGAGAGAAAATAAGACTTATTGATTTATAAATCAAGTAAATATTAATAATAAAATAATATAATAAAAATTAATAATAATAAAATATTAATAATATAATAAAATATTAATAATATAATAAAATAATAATGATATAATAAAATAATAATAATAAAATAATAATAATTATAATAAAATAATAAAAATAAAATAATAATAATAATAATAAAATAATAATAATAAAACAATAATTATAATATTAATAAAATAATAATGATAATAATAAAATAATAATACAATAACAATAATAATAAATAATGATAATAAAATAATAATGCTGATAATAATAAAATAATAATAAAATAATAATAATAATAATAAAAATAATAATAAAATAATAATAATAAAATAATAATAATAATAAAATAATAATTATAAAATAATAATAATGATGATAATAATAAAATAATAATAATAACAATAATAATAAAATAATATTCATAATAATAATATGATAATGATATAATAATAATAAAGTAATAATAATAATAAAAAAATAATGATAATAATAATCAAATAATAATAATAAAATAATAATAATAATATAATAATAATAATAATAAAATAATAATGAAAAAATAATAATAAAATAATAATAATAATAATAATAATAAATAATAATTATAATAAAATAATAATGATGATGATTATAAATATCATAATAAATTATACCACAAAATAAAGAAAAAACGAAAAAAAGAAATATTGTAAAAATATATTACAACTTAATTAAAAAAACAACTTCCCTTCACCGCTGAACAAATTCTGAATAAAAAAAAATCAATTTCCAAAGAAAAACGTTTTAAAAAGATTTCCCTTAAAACTGCTTCCTGAAAACACCCGCTTCTCCTAAAAAATAGAAATGAGATATATGGCCACATAAATATTTAAAAAAAACCCTCTTTTATATGTACTGATTAGTGTCTACCTATCTGTATGTATTAATTTTGTTATATTTTTATATATTTTTTATTATTATTTGTATATTTAACTCTGCTCGTATGGTGAAATGTTGCAGATATCATCTTAGTCCTATCTAGAATGTTTCTCTCTCTGTAAATCGGGTTTCCGAGTTAATCAAGAGTGTCTGCCTCCTGTGAATACTTCACTCTTTCTACAGCATAATACTAGACTCCTTATACGGCATAATATCGGCCATTTATGACCCCGCCAAAGTTGGCCTCAACAGAAAGAGTGAACTATTCAAATACTCAAAGAATGTATTAACAAGTTATTTCATCCGATTTTCAAAGCCAGACACAAATACATTCAAATGCTTCTAACTAGCACATTTTCATTTGTAATCGTCGTACCATGTTATTTGCAATATAATAACGTTCTTCGGGCCTGATGACTAATAATAGGGAACATTTTTAAATGATCACCTAAAAATTTAAATCAGCAAGAGGAATAACTCATATTTTTAATTGAAAACTATAATAAGAGTTTTCTAACTTGCAACTAAAATGTTATATCTTTCTCTGTATAAATTAAAAAAATATATAAACAAATGAAAAGTAAAAATTAAAATAACCTCATTGTATCCAGGGTAACGCCGGTTAGGTACATCTAGTATATATATATATATATATATATATATATATATATATATATATATATATATATATATATATATATATATATATATATATACACACACACATATATATATATACATATATATATACATATATATATATATATATAGTGTGTCAGGTTGTATATGAATAGAAATCAAATAAAGTGCTTGATCATATAAGAGAGCTAATATAATTTATTTAGATACTGTATATTATATATTTCAGCAATGTACCGCGGTTTCACCCAAAAGGGTAGATTTAGACATCTTTAGTAAATCTCCGTGCCCAGTGGAATCATCGGCAAGCTGAAACGATTGTAGTCACGCCCGACAGAGAATGGCGTACACATGTTGACGCCATTCTCTGTCGGGCGTGACTACAATCGTTTCAGCTTGCCGATGATTCCACTGGGCACGGAGATTTACTAAAGATGTCTAAATCTGCCCTTTTGGATGAAACCGCGGTACATTGCTGAAATATGTAATATACAGTATCTAAATAAATTATATATATATATATATATATATATATATATATATATATATATATATATATATATATATATATATATATATGAAGTTGTTATAAAGTAAAATACTGTATTTAATTATTAAATTATCAAACTGGGAAATAAACACATCCTTTATCTTGAGATTTTAGTACGAAATTCTATTTTTCTACACCGGAGGGGGGGGGTAATTGTTTACACTTTTTATTCATGAATTCACGGATACTTTACCCAAAAATGTTTACAAAAAAAAAGGATAAATCTGATGTGGGTTTTAGACTCTTTCGCTTCATACAACATTAAAATTTCGATCGATCAGAATATATTTTGTTCAGATTTTATAAAATGAAATAAGGACGGGGGTGATTACGTAGAAAAGATATTTTCC
>OY744538.1:81353511-81373511 GCA_963556195.1 Sepiola atlantica | reverse complement strand
CAATTCCATTTTTATTTGATATTTAATTTTCATTTGAAAAATTATTTCAGCAAATTGTAATACATTTTAATTATAATTTTCATTAAACAAATTATTCCAACGAATTTTAATAAATTTTAATTATGAAATTTTACCTGCAAACATTGCATGTAACTTTTTCTTTCAAATTTTTAAAATTATATCCGCTTGGTGCATGCAAGATAATCTATTGATGGCGACTGCGTCTGTGAATTCGGGATAGCAGCTCCTAGGTGAGATAATTCAATATCGCCTCAATCGGTGTCACTCTTGGAATGGAATGCCATGTCCAATCTATATAATAATACGCTAAGCCAATTTCATATTACCTTCCACCCCTTTTTAAAAAGATGGGATCGCCTGATCGCCGAACATGCAATGCAAAAAAGTAAATGTAATTTTTTTTTTTATCTGATTACCCTCTTGTGTCAGACGTGAAACTCCAACTAAAATACACTTTCTTGGCCTTCGGTCTAGGATCATAGTGCAGTATCTGTTCTGTTCAAAGATGGTATATTAATATCGTGGGGTCTCCGTTCGCGCCAGACGTCCATAGAATGGAAATATTTTGAAGCCCGGCAGCAAACTACAATAGATAAAAGATACAACAGTGGAATGTCCACGGGCGCTAGTCTGTATAATAATACGCTAAGGCAATTTCATGTTCGTACGTACGTTATCACCCCCCCACGCTTATTTTAAAAGATGGAATCGACCGAACGCCGAGCATGCAATACAAAAAAAAGTTATGAACGGTAACCAGTCACATGGAAGTTACAATAGGAAGAAAAACAAAAGAACAGGGAGAACACCACCACACAAAAAATGGAACATAAACTGCAAGAAATATCATAAGCTGCTACCCCCACAAAAAAAAAATGGCACCGCCCTTAGCTGACGCCACACAAAATAGTCGTAGAGGGTCAAGGAGGATGGAAAGACAGAGGAAGGACAGCACTAACCAGACCTCCACTGGAAGAGTGCGGAGAGTGCTGAGACCCTGGGGAGGCTTATTGCCACCCAAATCCCAGGCGAGACCAATGATCGTTGCCAGCGAGAAGTCAATGGTAGACGGCTGTTGAGATACTGCAAAGTTATTTGCGGTAGTGACTCAAAAGAGGTGGAAATTTTGGGAGACTTGCTGTCATTCAGACTCCAGTTGTTGAAGGTGCAATGCCAAAAAGTAATGTAATTTTTTTTTTTATCTCTGTCGAACGTGAAACTCTAACACTTTCTTGGCTTTCGGGCTAAGATCAAAGTGTAATATCTGTTATGTCCAAAGAGGGTATACTAATATCGTGGGTTTTCTGTTTGCACCGTACGTCTATAGAATGGAAATATATCACAAACTCCTACGAGGGTTTTTGAGATAACCCCCCCACATAACCAGATATCTGAAATACATTAACCAGAGCACTTAGTAGAGTATGTTTCAGTTTTAACAACGGTGATACAATAATATTGTGGGGTCTGCGTTCGCGCCAGACGTCCATAGAATGGAAATATTTTTAAGCCCTGCTGCAAACTACCACAGATCAAAAGTACAACCGTGGAATTTCCACAAGCGCTAGTTCATATAATAATACGCTAAGGCAATTTCCATTCCGTACGTATGTTATCACCTTCCACGCTTATTTTAAAAGATGGGATCGCCCGATCGCCGAAGATGCATTGAAAAGAAAGTAATAAAAAAATAAAATCACAACAGCCGTTTACCATTGATTTGTCGCTGGTAAGGACCATTGGTCTTTTCTGGGATTTGGGTGGCAATAAGCCTCCCCAAGGTCCCAGCAGTCTCTGCACTTCAAGTGCTGTCCCTCCTCGGTCTTCTCATCCTCCTTGGCCCTATGATTCTTCTTCTTCTTCTTCTTCTTCTTCTTCTTCTTTTTCTTCTTCTTCTTCTTCTTCTTCTTCTTCTTCTTATTATTATTATTATTATTATTATTATTATTTATTTATTTATTTATTTATTTATTTATTTATTTTTCAGGGTGACTACCAAGTTCAGGTGTTGCACAAAGACAAAAGAGACGGAAAGACAATCATGTGCATCGACATGGACTTTTCAATTGCATAACTTTGACGAACAGCACCAATAATTTTGGCGATGTTCAAGGAATAATGTGGCCCATAATTTCAGTCTGGTCTTTTATATTTAAGTTCACAATATTTAAATCTATGAATGTAAAAACAAGGCAAAAAGAAAACGATCAGATGAGTGAGACAATTGAATAAACAAGTTTTTTTTTTTTTGAAAAAGACAAAAAATGTGGTTTTATTTCTTATTTTTATTGTGACATTATAGAAACAATGTACACTTTTGCATGGACGTTATCTTTTCATTAGAAATTGATTTCGTATCTATCTATCTATCTATCTATCTATCTATCTATCTATCTATCTATCTATCTAAGCGCTAGAGAAATGGCCCACGATACAACGTTAGGTTCCATACTCCACCAATTAACACCAGAAAACCGACGAATCGCTCGCCGCGTCGAGAAATTAACAAGAAAGATAGCGAAGAGAGAAAACTCTGTGGTCTTCAACGACGCGTGTATAATATATATATATATATATATATATATATATATATATATATATATATATATATATATATATATATATATATATTATACTCTATCTATCTATCCATATATCTGTTTCTCTCTCTCTACCCCCTCTCTTTCTCTCTCTCTCTCTCTCTCTCTCTCTCTATATATATATATATATATATATATATATATATATAATATATATATATATATAGTGTATTATTTATTTATAATTTGAATTTGTATATATTCAATAATAAATTTTATAACATAAAGTAATTATAATAGCTCAATGGTTTAAGGCCAGAGCTATGTTATATTTAATGTTTTTTATACAGTTCTATACCATATCAATGTTACATGTTACAATGTCCTATTCTATTAATATTTCAACTATATGTTGAAAACTATCGGTAGTGCTAAGAGTATTCTTAAAAAATATTTTTATAATTAATTATAAACACTTTTTCTATAATTAATAAAATTAGACATCATATATATATATATATATATATATATATATATATATATATATATATAGGATATCCAGACATAAGTTGTCTCGTATATTCAACAATATATATACACACACCCCCACACACACACACACATACATATATATATATACATATATATATATATATATATATATATATATATATATATATATATATATATATATATATATATATATATATATATATATGTAGAAGAATGAAAAGGAATTAGAAAAGCAAAAGTCAAATCGTATTTCTATTCAGTTGCTCAGAGCAAGGTATATTCCGCAAAAAGGCAATTTATTGAATAAATTGCCTTTTTGCGGAATATACCGGATTATACGATTTGACTTTTGCTTTTCTAATTTCTTTTCATCCTTCTACATATCTATCTGCTCTATCCTGGATATTGAGCTGTATACTTTTCACAATAGTTTTTACCTTTCCTAAAAGTTCGCTTTTAGTTCACCACTTTATATATATATATATATATATATATATATATATATATATATATATATATATATATATATATATATATATATATATATATATATATATATTGGTGCGCTCTGAGAGAATTTAATAATGAGCATTAATACTACGGCTTAAATGCGGCTCCTTTGTTGTTGTTGAATCCTGTCCCTATGTTCATTGTATCGTCGCTGATTTGGCGTTTATAGAGTAAAATCTCTCCTAATTTTCATGCTAATTGGTGGCGGCCGAGGGGAAAGATACCAGACTACGAGTCAGTGACGACGTGGAAACCGGGTTCGAGCACCGCGACCGACATGAATTAACATCCCTACACTGAAGATTGCGTAAGTATGAAACATCGATGTCTGTAGGTAATAATAATTAATATTTACTTAAATGTAATGTGGATGTAAAATTATCTTGATTACTATATATATATATATATATATGAAGAAGAATGGAAAGGAATTAGAGAAGCAAAAGCCAAATCAAAATTCAATTCAATTGCTCAGAGCAAGGTATATTCCGCAAAAAGGCAATTTATTCAAGTTTAATTTTCCTTAAGCCAGGCTTTTCAAAGATCAAAATCTTATCATCAGAGGAAGTCGCTGGGATAGATAAGTTGGCAATGGCCAAGATTTAAAATTTGAAAAAAAGAAATAAAAGTTGTAGGGAAAGAAAACGCTGGGCAAAACTCTGCCCGAATGCAAGCAAATGTCCGATTGCTAAAAAGTCCGGTGTCGAAAAGTCCAGCGGAGAGAATAAGATGTAGATAGGTTGGTCCTTAACGGCACGAGATGTAATGAGAGAGAATTCAAAGTTAAAATCCAAGCTGCCACAACTTCAGGTACGGCGAAAATAGAAAATCCAAAGGGTAAAAAGTCCAATAAAAGGTACGTTCGTGGAAGCAGGTAGGCTCAGAGAAGATTGAGGTGGAAAATATTCGCCATTAAAAATACTTCCTGGGCAGATAACAAGGGAAAGTGTTTTAAAGTGGGGAAAAAAGGCAGCAAAAATATTTAAAGCTAGCCCGTTGAGAAAGCCGGCTTAAAGTGAAGAAAAGCAAAAACTAATATGCGACCAAGTAGGCAGGGAAGGAACGGGTAAGGGGTGCGGGGGAGGTGAAAGGGACGGGTACGAGGGAGGAGAAAGGGAGCGGATCCTGAATATTGAGCTATATACTCTTCACAATAGGTTTTACCTTTCCTAAAAGTTCGCTTTTAGTACACCTCTTTATATATATATATATATATATATATATATATATATATATATATATATATATATATATATATATATAGTAATCAAAATATATTTACATCCACAGTGAATCCTGAGAGACTCTTGTTAAACAGTAGTGATGCTCTGCTGGTTAGTAATGGCAGAAGTTCATTGAACTTACTCCATCCACTTCCGAGGTTTAAAAATTAGCCAACGATAAGTGTTTGATGGATAGATTCTTACCCAGAAAGCAGCAATTCTTACCCTTTTGTTAGAAACATCGCTCATGGAATGTGAGGACTAAAGGACAAAATAAGGGAAGCGAGAGTTACGTGGCTGCCAAAAGTAAACTTAAGGTCCACTTTCAACTCTCCTAAGGTCAACTTTCAACTCTCCTAAGGTCAACTTTCAACTCGCCTAAAGTCCACTTTCAACTCTCCTAAGGTAAACTTTCAACTCTCCTAAGGTCATCTTGCAACTCTCCTAAGGTCAACTTTCAACTCTCCTAAGGTCCACCTTCAACTCTCCTAAGGTAAACTTTCAACTCTCCTAAGGTCATCTTGCAACTCTCCTAAGGTCAACTTTCAACTCTCCTAAGGTAAACTTTCAACTCTCCTAAGGTCCACCTTCAACTCTCCTAAGGTCAACTTTCAACTCGCCTAAAGTCCACCTTCAACTCTCCTAAGGTAAACTTTCAACTCTCCTAAGGTCATCTTGCAACTCTCCTAAGGTCAACTTTCAACTCTCCTAAGGTCCACCTTCAACTCTCCTAAGGTAAACTTTCAACTCTCCTAAGGTCATCTTGCAACTCTCCTAAGGTCAACTTTCAACTCTCCTAAGGTAAACTTTCAACTCTCCTAAGATCCACTTTCATCTCTCCTAAGGTCCACCTTCAACTCTTCTAAGGTCAACTTTCAACTCTCCTAAGGTAAACTTTCAACTCTCCTAAGATCCACTTTCAACTCTCCTAAGGCTATCTTTCAACTCTCCTAAGGTAAACTTTCAACTCTTCTAAGGTCTACCTTCAACTCTCCTAAGGTAAACTTTCAACTCTCCTAAGATCCACCTTCAACTCTCCTAAGGTAAACTTTCAACTCTCCTAAGGTCATCTTGCAACTCTCCTAAGGTCAACTTTCAACTCTCCTAAGGTCAACTTTCAACTCTCCTAAGATCCACTTTCATCTCTCCTAAGGTCCACCTTCAACTCTTCTAAGGTCAACTTTCAACTCTCCTAAGGTAAACTTTCAACTCTCCTAAGATCCACTTTCAACTCTCCTAAGGCTATCTTTCAACTCTCCTAAGGTAAACTTTCAACTCTTCTAAGGTCTACCTTCAACTCTCCTAAGGTAAACTTTCAACTCTCCTAAGATCCACCTTCAACTCTCCTAAGGTCCACCTTCAACTCTCCTAAGGTCATCTTGCAACTCTCCTATGGTCAACTTTCAACTCTCCTAAGGTAAACTTTCAACTCTCCTAAGATCCACTTTCAACTCTCCTAAGGTCAACTTTCAACTCTCCTAAGGTAAACTTTCAACTCTCCTAAGGTCAACTTTCAACTCTCCTAAGGTAAACTTTCAACTCTCCTAAGATCCACTTTCAACTCTCCTAAGGTCAACTTTCAACTCTCCTGAGGTCATCTTGCAACTCTCCTAAGGTAAACTTTCAACTCTCCTAAGGTCAACTTTCAACTCTCCTAAGGTCCACCTTCAACTCTTCTAAGGTCAACTTTCAACTCTCCTAAGGTCAACCTTCAACTCGCCTAAGGTAAATTTTCAACTTTCCTAAGGTCATCTTGCAACTCTCCTAAGGTCAACTTTCAACTCTCCTAAGATCCACCTTCAACTCTCTTAAGGTCAACTTTCAACGCTCCTAAGGTCATCTTGCAACTCTCCTAAGGTCAACTTTCAACTCTCCTAAGGTAAACTTTCAACTCTCCTAAGGTCCACCTTCAACTCTCCTAAGGTCAACTTTCAATTCGCCTAAAGTCCACTTTCTAAAACGATGACGATATTTGTTGACTACCTGATACTCAATTTTCTCTATTTTCTAAAAAATCTTTCCTTCAATAACATTCAACATTAAAACAGAAAGTGTCAGAACTTACAAACTTGGTAGTTAAGCATAAAAATAGTGGCAGAATACGAGGCATATTTTGTTTATTTCGCAGATGTCTGTGTGGGTACCAGTACTTCCCATTCATACGTAGGCGTGACAGATTGACGAAACTTTTATTCATCCTGTTCATTATTTTCAATCTTCTCATAACATTCATCATAATTTAACTGTCAATCTATTCATCTAATAAACCTGCATCTTCGAGTGCCTTAATAAATTATGACACATTAGAAAAAATATGAAGGCGGCATTTGACGACGGCCTGATACTCAATTTATATATTGAGTATGGTAATATATTTATATGTACAGGATTCACTAATTAACCGATCATTATGAACACAGCTGCTAGGCGTAAGGGGTTTAAATGTGGTCTATATTTAGTTTTATGAAAAGGGGTAAAAAGAAATTGGAAGCCCTTCGTAAAAATTCAGATACGACGGATTTTTTAATATTTTAACAATGGGTATTAGGCATCAAATTAATAAATATTCCTCAAATATCAGTGTTTCTGGAGTATTTTAAAGTGTTTTTTAAGCGTCGTAATATAGGAACAACCTCCCATTTGAAAATTGAAATATCTGATGACTATGGATCAAATTTAATGGAAATCTGAAATATTTGAATTTTCAAATTAAAGGTTGCGCACATATAATGCCCCTGCAACCCCTTTAAAATACTAAAAAAAACTGGAATTTGGGGATATTAATTTATTAATTAATGTTTATCCCTATTTTTTAAAATTTCACAAAAAATTGGGGTACCTGAATTTTCACGAAGGCTTCAAACTGCCTTTGCCTCCTTTGAATTAAGCTACATTAAACAAAATATAACCCACATTGTCTACCCTTACGCCTAGGAACTGTGTTCCAAAATTCATACTGCTCGGTTCATTAGTTTAGGAGTGAATTCTAAACAGAGAAATATATAAAAATGTAAACACACCTAGTTAATTGAGTCGAATGCACAATTACATGTATTTGGGGATTTTAATGCACACCACCGCGACTGGTTGCGATTCTCCAGCCTTACTGACGCAGCCGGCAACGCTACGCATAATTTCTTCTTAGCTCACTCCCTCTCTCAGACTGTCGATTTTCCGACCCGCATCCCCGATCGAGTAGACCAGCAAGCTTCACTTCTAGACCTTTTCTTGCACTCAATGCCCAAGGCTTGTGTGACGAAAGCTCATAGCCCACGCGGGAATTCTGATCACATTGTGCTAATGATTCATATCACGCTAAAAAGTCGTCCAAAAGCTGATGAACCGATTCTCAAAATAACCAGATACTACGAGCAGGTTGATTTTGAGTCAGCCAGAGATCACATCAGCGACTCCCCATGGAGGGAAACCTTCTCACTCCCTGCTGACCAGTGTGCAAATGAATTAACTGAATGGGTCAAAGCAGGCATTGAAGCCTATGCCCCCATGTGGAAATTCTGTAGCAAGCCCCACTCTCCTCAATGGTTCACCTCGGAATGTGCAGCTGCCATTGCTGAGAGGCAACAAGCATTCCGTAAATTCGACCGCCATAAGTCAGCTACTAATAGACATACATTTATAGAGTCAATGAATAATTGTAAGGTTGTGATAGGCGAAGCAAAGAGAAGGTATACTGAGTTAACAAAAAAAAAAAAAACGCATTCAGTCACAGAAACTAGGTACTCGTGATTTCTGGAAAATCTACAATAGTGTAGTGAACAATGGTCAATCAACGATTCCCCCACTATCAAACCACAATGATGCCATTTGCACGGTCACTGATAAGGTTGAACTACTTGCCAAGCGTTTCACCTCTAACTCCACTTTGGATTCAGATAACCACCCCCTTCCCAAATTCCTATTGCGGACCGAAGCCACACTCGATAACCTGGTCATCACCCCATCCCAGGTGAGAGACATCATAAAAAAACTTGACACCTCCAAAGCTTGTGGGCCTGATTTTATACCTGTAATAGTAATAAAGAAATGCTCTGCTGAACTGGCCCCTGTCCTCTCCAAACTCTACAATAAATGCCTAGCTGAATCTTGTTTCCCGATAGCTGGAAAATTGCCTCTGTGGTACCAGTCTACAAGAATTCTGGGAATAGAACCGATCCTCAGAACTACCGCCCAATCAGTCTACTGCCGATCATTGCTAAAATCTTTGAATCCTTAATCAATCTAGCGATAGTACGGCACTTAGTTAATGCTAAACTTCTTTCTGACCGACAGTATAACTTTAGACAAGCACGATCTACTGCAGACATCCTAACGGTCATCTCTGAATGCATGTATTATACACTCGACAAGGCAGAAGAAGCTAGGGCAGTAGCGCTTGATATATCCAAGGCCTTTGACAAGGTATGGCATAAAGGGCTTCTCCTGAAAATACGCTCATACGGTATTACTGGGAAATTTCTTAATACAATCCTTCCTAACCAAAGGAAAAATCCAGGTTGTCCTTGATGGCCGTTCATTTAAGCAACATGACATAAATGCTGGTGTACCCCAGGGATCTATCTTTGAACCTTTATTGTTCCTGATCTTCATAAACAATCTCCCTGATGACATAGAGTCTGAGATTGGTTCTGCTGACGACACCACGCTTTATTCTCGCCATGTTGGCAAAACCGAGGCAATGGCTGAATCTTGAGAAAATGACCTCCAGGCTGTAGTGGATTGGGGTCATAAATGGTTGGATACATTTAATACCGCAAAAACAAACCTCCTTTCCTTCAATAACTACAAGAAACCGATCCAACCACCAATTGTCATGGCAAATAACACCCTACCTGAGAGTTCAACATTCAAACTCCTCGGCCTACCCTTCACAGATAACATGAATTGAAACGAATACATTGAAGACATTGCCAAGGCTGCAGCAAAGAAGGTTGGCTCCCTCTACCGTGCTAGTAAACTCCTGACACCTGACATCATCCTGTATCTCTACAAAGCCACCATCCGCCCATGCATGGAGTATTGTTGCCACATCTGGGCTGGTGCATCATCTACTAGTCTCTCCCTCCTTGACAAGGTTAAAACAAGAGTCGCCAACCTAATAGGTCCCTCACTGTCAACCAAGCTACAGTCCCTGTCCCATCGCCGCAATGTAGCATCCTTGTGCTTGTTTTACAAATACTTCAATGGATTATGCTCCGATGAATTGGTTACTCTGGTTCCCCCTCGACGTAAATTCAATAGACCAACTCGACAATCAACTAAATCCCATCCATTCACTGTGGAGGACCCCAGATGTCGGAGAGCTTTCTACTCAAATAGCTTCTGTCTTCGTGCTGCTGGCCTCTGGAACTCCCTCACTGCCCCTGTTTCCCTGACAGTACTGACATGCAGAAAGTTAAAACTAATGTAAACAGACATTTCGCCGAGCAGATTCCAATTTAGGTTGAACCCCCCAAACCTTCTCACTTTTTTTCTCAGTAGCCCCTTACGTCTACAGTGGCGGCCTGACTTGTTTGGGGTGAACTATGTTAAAAAAAAAATTGTAGAAATGCACCAGTTTATGAATTCGTACCGTAATTTGTTCAACTTGCAATTTCTCGCTTAAATAAGCGAGAAATTAACTGGTCTAGCCGCACTGATGAGCTGTGAAACAGCGAAACAGTCTGTATGTGGATGACTATATATAGCCAATTCACAGAGCCAATTAAAAAAAATATGTTTGGGAAGAAAATTAAATAATCTTTCCGAATATGTAATTTGTTTGTGATTTTATCCATTGAATTATTTTTTTACAGCAAGTGAAAACGGTATTTACTTCGAACAGCCGAAAATCCAAAATATGAAATATGAAATATGAAAATCCAAAATATGAAATATGAAATATGAAAATCCAAAATATGAAATATGAAATATGAAAATCCAAAATATGAAATATGAAATATGAAAATCCAAAATATGAAATATGAAAATCCAAAATATGAAAACTTTTCTCAAGATTCAATTTTACACGTTAGTTTGCGTTTTGAAGTAAAAGCAGCAAATCTTTATCAATATTCTTGAAATTGTGCAATCAACCAGAACACACCTTAAATTACAAGCAGAAAGTTGAAGTTTTCTTCTCAGACCATTTGAAACGGAAATACGAGCGGGTAAACTTAACAGAAGATTCTTTAAAAAATTCTATCACTTCAACAACTTGCAGAAATAACACCGAAAGTGCTAGAACCTACCAACTTGGTACATAAGAATAAAAATAGTTGAAGAATACGTAGGCCATTTATTAAATTGTTTATACCGGACTACGAGTCAGTGGTGACTCTGAAACCGGGTTCGTGCCCTCTGACTGACAAGAATTAAACATCTACTACACAGAAGATTGCATAAGCATCGGTAGGTAATGATAATAAATATTTATTTAAATATATATATATATATAGTCCTCCACACACAGACTGTTTCGCTGTTTCACAGCTCATCAGTGCGGCTAGACCAGTTAGTGCTTCGGGATCGAAACGCAACCGTCGAGCTGACAGTCGGCGCTGCTAACCCCTACGCCATCATACGACACTGACTGAATGTAAGAAGTATCTCAATGTAAACATTGCAAATGCCGGGAGCTCGAATTAGTTTTACCTAATGAGCTATGCCTTAAAACTAATGGTAGTTGGCGATATCCTTACAAATAAGCTCTACCCGGGGGGGGGGGCATCACATAGTCATCCACATACAGACTGTATATATATATATATATATATATATATATGTTACTATTTCATGTACCACATAAAATTTCATAAGGAGATATAATTTTTTATGTATCAATTTTCAGTATTTACTTCAACAGTGCTTAATACACAAGTACAGCTAGGTAGGAAAAAACGCGAGAGCCTCTGTGTAGCTTAATTGCCATGAATATATTTTCATAGCTTACTATATAGCTTACTATATATATATATATATATATATATATATATATATATATATATATAGTATTCCACATCAGTACTACCAGTCACATACTGAATGTCAGCTTTAAGCATGCACCGTGTGTAGTCACCCTGAACAGCCTTGATATGGCGAAACATTTTTTTGTGGATGACTATATAAAATCTATTTACTTCCAACTCTAATAAGAGGAAAATTCCACCTAGCGTAAAAGCAAGCTTTACTCTTCGTTATTAGATTAGAATTCTCCGGAACTTATAATGTAAACAAAAAATAAATTTCTCCTACTTAAGTGATAATAACGATGAATTATTATTAGAGAGTGAATGGGGCCGAAGGGCGAGGCCCCTAAAAAGTAGGAGAAGCTAAAAGTTAAAGTCGGAAACGACGTCACTTCCGTTTATTTTGTTTCTTGAGCCTGCACCAGCGACCGAACTAGATATTAAAATCAAGGGCCCTTGTAGTATATATATATATATATGCTTTCAAAAAAAATTAACGGAAATCTCTCTAAGGCAGAAGGAATTTGGTAAAACATTACATTTCTTTGGGGAACTTAGAACCCCCTGTTTTTTTTTCGCGTTCAATTCCCCTTGTACTCTTTACTTTCGCCAATATTATTTATCTATCTGAACTATCGATTTTCTCTTGACGAGATGATAGTTCAATTGGCCTTACAGAGATTTCTCTTAATTGTTTTTAAAAGCATATATACATTTTGTACCCTCAAACATATATATATATATATATATATATATATATAAAATTGAAGAATACGAAGCATAACTCCTTTGTTATATAGCAAGTAAAATCCCACCAGAGTGCTCGATTAATTGAGAATTAAAATTAAAAATTAAAAATTAAGAGCGTAATATTTATTTATTTTGGTACAGAAAAATTAGTACAACATTTGTACCGTCGGTTTCAAGCACAGAAGGACTTAGCCATCAGGCTTTCTTCAGCTTTTGTTGTCATCTGTTTCGGAAATGTGAAGTCACGTGTCACTCTCGTTTGGACGCGGTTTTTTGCTTAGAGTGTTATGTATGTTTGTTTACATTTAGTGTAAGGAAGGTTTTATAAGGTTTGAAAAAAAGGGAAACGGGTGAAAAATAACAGTTGAGATTTAAACCGGAGAAGATTTAAAGAGATATAAAAAAATAAAAAAATATTTGTATATAAATCCCGTGAGCCAATATTTATGAGTATCGTATATTTGGCCGTTACTGTTTTGGGGTTTAATGATGTGTCTTCTAAAGGAATTAGGGAGAGAAAATGAGTTTAAGGAGTATACTTATGAAGAGATAAAAATCGTTAAAGAAACAACATTAAATTCAAATTTAAATTCTGGATTAAAGGACTTTAAATCAATCACAAAGGAATTTAAATAAATATATCATCTGGTCGGTCTAAGGGCAGTAACTCTGCAGGGTTTTTGAATGATTTGTATTCGGGATTAAACATTATTAACTAAGGTATTGTGAAGGCTTATGGAGGTGATAATATTGGTATACTGATTAAAATTGGTTTAGAGATAAGAGTAAAGATTGGGTCGGCAATATTGGATCTGTTTGGAGGATATTGGAAATTAGCATTATGATCGAGAAATGGTGGGGACTTATGGGAGTAATAATAATGTGAAATGGGGGTGTTACCCTCTTAATGACTGGAGAAATATTTTTTGGGAAGTAATAATTATTGCTCTTAAAAAGTGGTGTGAATATAGGCTTATTAAAGTATTTGTTCGAATTTTTTTTATTTTATTTATATTTATGAGGGGTGATAGTTGGGAGAATATTCCGGAGTGGAAGTCGGTATTTAATGGGGCACTTATGGGGTTATGTATTTGACAGAGGGGTGTGTATCTAGGCCTTTATGTGTATCGGTAAGTTTAGTTTATGAGTCGTGCTTGTCTCCTGTGGATGCATCCTTTAAAGATTTCATCTCGAACATTCAAACAGACTGTATTTAGGTCAATGATGGCCTTTAATATATGAAATTCTTCGTCGTCACATAGAAAAGCGGGTAGTTTTTGCTGGTATTATATATATATATATATATATATATATATATATATATATATATATATATATATATATACACTAGCAAAAAATACTTCAAACATCTTAACACATGCAAACACACTAACAGACTTATCCAAGTTAACATCTTTGCCACGGAGAGGGACATTGGAAATCTTCGAATTAAAGAAACCTTATTCATCTCTAGGTTACGACCTGCACTTAATAGTAGGCTTGAACTGAATTCCTCATTAATAATATAATATATAGTATGATATATATCGTATTTAACCTCAGCCCACACACATGGTATTAACACAATTCTAAGTAAACTTGAATCAGTTTAAATATATATAGATTAAAGAATCATCAGTAAAACAATACACTTGGTATATGTATTTACATTTACTCTCTCCCCCAATAAAATAATACAGCGAAAAAAAAATTAATTAAAGAATGTATTATAAAATAAAAGTATTATTAATAATAATAATGAAATAATAATAGTTTTAAAAATAACCATGAATTTAATATGCATACTGCATGCCACATTCACATTCACTGTTATATTCAATATTGCAGCATTGCTGTTAAAAAGATAAATTATGTAATAAGTATATAAATACGATAAAATAAATAACATTAATATTCTTATATTAATAGAATAACACACTTAGTGTATAGATACACATTTCATCTTCTTCCTCTACAAAATATTAAAAGTACCCACAAATAGACTATATAAATAAAATAAAGAGAAAATAATAATCTTAAATATATATATATATTTATAGAAAATAAAAATAAATAAATAAACAAATATATTAATAAATATATGAGTTATAAAAAATGTAATAATAGAAAAATAGAATAACAAATGTTACTGTATAGATTCACTTCTACCCTTCTAAAATTGAATGATATATATCCAAAAGTAAGGTAAAATATTTAAAGTTTCAAATAAGTGTTGAAAATCCTTTAAAAGAAATGATATATTGGAGATTTAAAATTTAGTGCTATATATATATATATATATATATATATATATATATATATATATATATATATTATATATATATTATATATATATATTATATATACATATATTATATATATATATATATATATATATATATATATATATATAGTGTGTGTTTGTGTACATGTATATGTGTATCTGTTGGTGCACATTGTTATAAGGGAGATAATTCATTATTATTTTACAAGAGTTGTTCCTCTTTCTCGGAAGAAAGAAATTAAATTAAATTTAAATTAAAAATAAATCGTTAGTGAATTAAAGTCTGAATTTTAATAACATTTTACAAAATCATAACAGCATTAAATAGTTTCAGAGTAAGTGGATAATGATTATATTAAAGATAAATATAACAAGAATTGAGGAATTTGTTCCGTTTTCTACATTTACTGCGTTCTACACACAATCTGGCCAGGGTATAAATCAAAACATATTTAGCCGTAAATCATAAAAATAAATTTGGAAAATTATATAAAAAAATTAAAATTCTTTCAGAAAACCAAAGAAGTAAATATTGTTAGAATAAAATCTGATAACAATAGTATATATAAAAAAAGATAAATAAATAACATTAGAACATTTTTTATAATTGAACACCCCCTTCCGCAAAAAAATATACATGTATTTTATTTTTATATATAAATATATAACACTGAATCAGTGGAGTCAAATATAAAATATTCAGAAAAAATAAAAATAAAAATAAAATAAATAAGTAATTAAAATAATAAAAACAAAACAAAAAAAATCAGTTATAGTTTTAGTTTCATTACATTTGCTGCGGATATTAATATTTACTGCGTTATAAGCAATATTGCCATTCACACGTTTTTTGAGATTTGAAACACCTACCATTTGACAAAGAGGTCTTCCTCGAAATTTATTATGGAACACGGTCACACAGATTACATCAGTGTTGAAGTCTTGCCTAATTAAGTAAGATTTGCTATATGAAAAAAAAAATATTAACATTTTTTGAAAAATATATATAAATTAAAATCACTTGTTTTTGTCTTACTTCTCAACGCCGACATATTTCCATTTCTTGCATTGTGATAGCCTTCTAATACTCCTCTATATAAGTATTACACACAATGCTTCAAGCAAACTACCTCTCCTTATTATATATATATATATATATATATATATATATATATATATATATATATATATATATATATATATATATATATATATATATATAGGCCACGACTATTGAGTTGTCTGTCGACTGCTTGCTGGATGGCCGCCGTGTTTTCTATTTGGATATTAATTTGCTACTTTTTTCTAGACAATGGAGGTACACGCCTCATCTACTGAGTCAAACATGACTTTCGTATCAGCTACTCTCGGCTACAGTCGAAACATGTATGCACATATGTAATCAGAAATGTTCGTATGCATATAAAAATAAATATACCACTCTGCTTGTCATTGAGCACTATTATATAACCAACGTAAGATTCACAGGATTATTTATCCGAGAGAGAGAGAGAGAGAAGGAGAGAGAGAGAGAGAGAGAGAGAGAGAGGGAAAGAGAGAGAAAGAGAGAGAAATAGAGAGAGAGAGAGAGAGAAAGAGAGAGAGAGAAAGAGAGAGAGAGAAAGAGAGAAAGAGAGAGAAAGAGAGAGAAATAGAGAGAGAGAGAGAGAAAGAGAGAGATAGGGGGGAGGCGGAGAGATTTGTTGTCGTACGTCAGCACTATCAACGTGTTGACCGATAAGCTATCATCATCTGCTTGTTTTCACACCAAAACCCTCGTCCCTCCCCTCCTCGTCTCCCACGTGTCGACCACGTGACTCCCCTCTCGTTGAGGAATTCTTATTTATAAGCATTGATTTCTTTTCCGCTTTCCACACTTCATTATCTCCCTTCTCTGATCTAACTCACCTGTTTCTTGTCAACCCCATCAAACAAACAAGCACACAAGATGGTGTCCGCCACTCTTTGCTTGGCCCTCGTCTTGTTGGCCGTTGGCAGTGAAGCCGTCAAATGGAAACAATGCGGTTAGTCTCTCTCTTTCTCTCTCTCTTTCTCTCTCTTTCTCTCTCTCTTTCTCTCTCTCTTTATTTATTTAGTCAGTCTTTCTTTTTTTCCTTTCTTTTTCTTCAGCAGCGTCTATTTTTTTCTTTTCCCATTTTCAATTATATAAGCATTTCTTTCTTTCTTTCTTTCTTTTGTGTTTTATTTCATTCTTTCTTTCTTTTGTGCTTTATCTCGTTCTTTCTTTGCTTCTTTCTTTTGTTCTTTCTTTCTTTCTTTCTTCTCCTCAATATTTACTTTTACTCTGTCTATCCTCCCAGCCTTTTCTACTTTATTTTCTTTCTTTCTTTCTTTCTTTCTTTCATCAATGTTCCTTACCTTTTTTAGTTCCTTATTTCATCGTTCATTTCTTTCGTTCTGTCTTTTTTCTTCTATTATTCCTCTTTTATTCCTTTCTTTCTTTCTTTCTTTCTTTTTTCACTTATCCAAAGACATTACTGCATTTTCATGGTCTATCCATTCTTCGGACGTGTTTAAATACATTTCTGAACAATAGTATACATTCAAATACACATTTTAATTTTAATTTGTATTCAAATGTGTGCCGTCTGTGAATGACGGGGAATATCCAGAATTTACCTCATCAGCAAGAAGGAACTTTTTTTTTCATAGAAATCGCTCCAGACAAGACATGAAGCCACTTGATGTAAAGAGCTACAAAAATACTACTTCAAGGTAAAAAAACTAGCCAATGGTAAGTGTTAGATGGATAGATTCCGACCCAGAAAACAGTAATTCTTACCCCTTTGTCAGAAAAAACGCTCATGGAATGTGAGGACTACAGGACAAAATAAGGGAAGCGAGCGTTAAATTGATCCCAAACCTGGCCGGCTATTTGTGAGGAGTGACGTCATCACCTACATACTACTACTACTACTACTACTACTACTACTACTACTACTACTACTACTACTACTACTACTACTACTACTACTACTAGTGCTATCATTCTTTTCTTCCTTTTCTCTTTTGCAGGCGGTCAAAACTATGTTTTGATGAATAAACTGGACATTTCACCAATTCCAATGAAATTCCCAGGAAAGAGTTCTTTTACGCTTGATGCCACGGTCAAACAAGTCTTGAACGGTTCCGATTCTACGATCACCATCAAGAGGAGCACTTTCCTGGGATACATCAGAATTCCATGTCTCTTTGAGGTTGGATCCTGGTAGGTTTCTCTCTCTCTTTCTCTCAATATATATATATATATATATATATATATATATATATATATATATATATATATATATATATATATATATATATATATATATATATATATATATATATAGGCAGCATCTTCTCTTGCAGGCAAACTCATCTACAATACTAACACATGGTCTGTACCTGATTATTCTCATTTCCCTGAAGATGGACCCGGATGGGTCTGAAAGTACTTGGGACACAAATCAAAACTATGGCAAATTCATCAGCCAATTCCCCTCCGAAACTAAGTTCCTCATTCGGAATATTGAAAGGATCTACCAAAGGATATCCAGACATAAGTTGTCTCTTATATTCAACAATATATATATATATATATATATATATATATATATATATATATATATATATATATATATATATATATATATATATATATATATATATATATATAATAAGTGTCAATAGAAAGCCCTTACAATGCAAGGTGGATTTTTTTTTTTTTTTTTACTGTTGTCTTATATATTTCGGAGAAACTCCATTTTCAAAGATGTATTTTTTTTTAAATAAACAAACTTATAGTTTAGTTTATAGAAGAAACGTCTTGTTGGTCTGACGTATTTATCCGCTCTGTGATGGAATTCGCGGTAGTAGGTAGAAAGAACTGAAGCATCGGGCATGCTGGGAGTTATATTCAAATTATGTTCGTTCTTTTTTTTTTAAGCATTGGTGATAGGTAATAAGTGTCATCCACCTTGCATTGTAAGGGCTTTCTATTGACACTTATTACCTATCACCAATGCTTAAAAAAAAAGAACGAACATAATTTGAATATATATATATATATATATATATAAGTGAATAAATGCGAAAGTCTTTTCTCCACTTATCCTAACTAGATTAACATCAAAACGACTTACACTTATTTAATGTTCAACTTCCGATTTTGTCCAAATTTGATGGATCTGATGCTTCTTGATCACAATAACTACCGTGCAAACTTTCAGCCTAATCAGATAAATGTTTTTTGAGTTATCAACATTTCCATGGTATAATTTCGGGAATACTTTTTGGGAATACTTCCTAAATTATGAAGAAGTAAGATCCTTACGTTATCAGGCGGAGGTACGCAGTCTCTTGTGTAAAAAAATGAAACTTTACATAAATTCACTTGGTTCAGTGAAAGTAACTGGTGAAGGAAACATGATCAGCCTCGTTGCTTGGTTTTATTGTCTCCCCTTTTTCGTTGGTGTATATTTATTTACCTCCTCTCCAGGGGAGGCTAGACACAAGGTCAGGTGGGTTTTGAAAAGCCAGCGCACAAGGTAACTTACATTCTAACCTACCAAAATGCTCGAGCAGTCCCGTCTGCATTCTCTGGTAGGGGAGCCTCAGTCGATTAACAATAAGCTAACCTCTTTCTCAAGGAGAAGATAAAGCTTGGGAGGGTGGACTTCCTAGGACTGAACTGAACCATACCTTATTTTTGTAACTGAGTTCACTCCAAACAAGACAAGTTGCCACTGTAGGCGTAAAGGGCTACTGAGAATTAGGGTGAAAGTTTAGGTGATCATCCTAAATTGGGAGCTGTGCAGCTATATGTTTGTTCACATTAGTTTTACATTTCTGCATTATCAGCTCGATAGCAACAAAGCAACTGTCGGACTCATTGTCAAGGACGTATCCCTGTCGGCTTTCCGCCTAAGCAGGGGGTGATGTAGCAGACTGAAATAATATCTATTTCTTCTCGTCCCCTGTGAGCAAATTGGTCATACGCTGACCAATCGGCTTGCAGGGCGTATTAATATTAACTGTCCCCTCATGGACTATTTTCTACCACCTGGTCAGTTGAAGAATTCAGCAGAGAGAGAAATCGGCCAGCAACGAAGAAACATCTCTCTCCTGCCTTTCCCCTGCATCGTTCCAGCAGCAGCCATCTCCACTGTGAATATATTTGCTGACGACTCGA
>OY744538.1:81346011-81348511 GCA_963556195.1 Sepiola atlantica | reverse complement strand
CCAGCGCCCGAGAAGATGAGCACTCTGGCCTACAAAAAATGCCTGGGCAGCCCCGTCGGCAGTAAGCGATAAACTTACTCCACCCCAAAGAGGGGAGGCAAAGACTGGGAGGGTGGACCTCCTAGAACTGCCCAGAACAAACCCACAGACCGAAGGCAAAGACGATATCGGTCTATAGGGTGTAGTATCCATCGGAACAGATACTACACTTTGATCCCAGCCAAAAGGTCCAGAAAGAATTTTCGCATAAATGTTGATAAATCATGAACAGGGGAAATAACTCAGCATATTACTAAAAGAGTTATTTCCCTTTGATATTTTTCGAGTAAAGGAGAGTCGCAAACTAAAACAGACACTCACAATGTAATGGCTTATATATGCTTCAAAATGGTATTTTGAAATAAATTATTGGAAATTTCTTAAAGAGTACACGTGATACAATAAGCATGTAAAAGTGTGGGTAGTATGGTAGATTGAAACTCTTAGCTACCCCTCCACCCCCTCTGAGATTCTACTCTTTTTAGGCGATTACGTGTAAACACCCTGAAAAACTTGGCAAAAATTAAACCAACAAACGAAACGAAACAGTTATTTTAGAATTTCAAGTGACCGATCAGTTTCGTATATGAATTTAACGTAAAATGATCCCCCATTTCCGGGCATTTCTAGCTTTTTAGAGCAGTTAACTATTTTTTGATTGTATTTTTTTCGATTGTATCCACCTTTTTGCATGGATTCCGAATTCATTGGTGTTAATTTTAATTTTATTTTTTGTTTGTTCTTTTCGCAGCACCTACAAGGACACTTGCACTCTGCCGAAACGTATGATGAGCGAAAACTGGGGTGGCATTATGGGCCCAATAGTTACCCAAGTGATGGACTATTTTGGTAAATCCGGAGCCAAACTGGACTGTCCTCTCCCCAAGCAGAACATCCTCTTGGACAAAGTGGAACTTAAATTGCCAACCATTCCTACATACATGACCTTCCTCGCAAGCGTGAGTCAATCTTTCTTGTAACTGTTTTTTTGGACCGCGCGATCACACAAGAGAGAGCGTGTGTGTGTGTGTGTGTGAGAGAGAGAGAGATAAAGAGAGAGAGAGAGAGAGAGAGAGAGAGAGAGAGATAAAGAGAGAGAGAGAGAGAGAGAGAGAGAGAGAGTGATAAATATCGTATGAAATAAGAGAAGGGTTGTACATCAAACAATATACAAGGAGAGAGGAAGAGAGTGATAGCTAGAAACTGAGTAGGAGATGAGTCACTGTGTGAGTTAATTGCAAATGACGGTTAATTAGAACAATTAAAGAGAGAGAGAGATAGAGAGAGAGAGAGAGAGAGAGAGAGAGAGAGAGAGAGAGAGAGAAGGAGAGAGAGAAGGAGAGAAAGAGAGGGGGTGTTGTGTTTGGGGCAGCTGTTCCTATTCCTCTATTGGGCTGTGTTGGGGGTAGTATTTTATTTACATCCTCTCCAGGAGAGACACAAGGTCAGGGTTTTGATGAAAATGTTTCTGTGGAACAAACTGGATTCGAACCCGACACACCCAGTTCGCGTCGTGAACCACTTAGACACCATTGGGGGTAGTATGTGTATGTATAATGTTGGGTCCCTGAAAAAATGGTCGGATCATTCTATCACTCCAGAAAGTACCTCACGCCTGATCAAATCTTCTACCTGTATAAGAGTCAGATAAATCATTAAATGGAGAACTGTTACCACATCTGGGGAAGTGCCGTTCAGAGAACTCTCTCTTTTAATTAGACATAGTACAAAATCGATTTCGCAATCTAGTGGATGATGATCGCTTCTTTTCTCTACAGCTTTTTATTTTCTTCCTGCTGTAAATTCCATGTGACTGGTTACCATTCGTAGCTTATGTCTGTCGGTTTCCATATTCAGGGATTTTCCTTAAAATTGCAGCTGTTTTGATCATTGCCGTCCTTTGTATGGTCTCAGTGATATCTTTGATTTCAATTTCTCCTAGTCTTTTCTCCAGGCTTTTTAGGACTGTTCCTAGTGCTCCTACGATTATTGGTATTATATTGACTTTTTTTCATTTTCCATATTCCTTTCAGTTCTCTGGCAAGTTCTGTGTATTTGCTTCGTTTTCCCGTCTCTTTCATCTTCACTCTGTGGTATGCTGGAACGGCAAAGTCTACGATTTTGCAAGATTTTTCCTTCTTGTCGATTATTATAGCATCCGGGCTCCTTGCTTGTATGAGTTTGTCTGTTTGTATATCCATATCCCAGAGGATTTTGTGTTTTTCGTTTTCCAGTACTGTTTCTTGTTTATATTTGTACCATTTGTCTGCGTATTCGAAATTCAATTGTTTACACAGTTCCCGATGTACTGCTTTCCCCACACAGTCATGTCTGTTCTTATACTCGTTTTGAGCTAGTTTGCTGCATTCACATATTATATGGTTTATTGTTTTGTCTCTTTGTCCACAGAATCTGCATTTACTGTTTTCCCGAGTTTTATCTATTTTAGCAATTTGTCCGC
>OY744538.1:81326011-81336011 GCA_963556195.1 Sepiola atlantica | reverse complement strand
TTTAGTAAATTTGTTATTATTTTTCTCGAGCCCACCATCTTCGATTCTCCTCAAAACATACTCCAATTAATTAATTAATTAATTAATTAATTCTTTTATATTTCCCCCGGGCAACGCCGGTGGACGGGTCCAGCTAGTAATATATAAAATTCATTAATTAAAAACCACTTAATAGTAAAGAATTTTAAACGTAACTTTTTTTCCAAATAATCACATACCACAACATTGAAAGAGCAGCCTTTTCTGCCTTGACAGAGTACAAAACCGACTTCGAAATCTAGTGGGAGATGTCATCTTCTCTTCCCTACAACCACTTTCTCACAGGAGAGATGCTGATAGTCTTTCTCTGCTCTGTCGTTATTTTCATTGTAGGTGCTCGACTGAGTTCCAATTTATGGTTTCCCCCTGTAAAAAATTCACAAGGAAAACTCGACAAACTACAACAACTGTCAATAATTTCCGTTTCTGTGGACCTAAATCTAAACAGAACTTCCATGAACAGAGTTTCTTTCCTAGAAATACACGTCTGTGAAACACCTTACCGCGATGCTGCTTCCCAGCTGAATACAACATCGTCGTTTTCAAGTCCAATGTAAACAAATTCTTGTTGAGCCGTCCTCTTAAAAATAAAATGAATGTCATCATGATGGAATTGCATTTAAGTTAACTACAAAACTTCTAAAACACATTATAGAATTAGTTCATGATCATAAAAACAAATAAGGATTCTAGGCGTAAGGGTTAGTAGCACTATATATTTTGTTGTAGAGTCGTGCAAAAAAAATTAATTTTACCCTTGTCGTATTCTTCTAGTTGTGATATAAAACTTTATTAATTGAAAACAACTTAATCGTAAAGAATTTTAAACGTAACTTTTCTCCAAATTCGAAAACTGTTACGATACTTACACAAAATCACATACCTGGTGTGGTATTAGCCCTGAGCGGGTTATGTCGGCTTCCTCCGACAGGAATTCAAATAACTCTGTTTTTTTTGTGGAACTTTAACAGTAGGTATAAGAAATCAATTAACAAATATTCCCCAATTTTCAGTTTATTTGGATTATTTTAAAGGGGTTTTAGGGAGGCATAATATGGGAACAACCTTCCATTTGAAAATTAAAATATTTCAGATTTGCATTTGATCCATAGTCATTAGACACTTATTCCCTGAATTACAATTTCTTGTTAAGACCCCTTAAGCTTTAGCCTTAAATTTTAGACATCTTCTAGAATCAGAATCATGTAATGAATTTCGATTGAAATTAGAATAAGTATTCTAGACATAAGGTTTAGTGGCATCATATTTTGATTTTAATCTTTATAAGGGGATATAGAATTTGTATTTCCTAGATGAATTATCCCAGGAATATATAGATAAGGAAGGCTCTGAAGACTGGCTGAAAAGAGGATATCTTCATTATGATCAGGAGAGAATGATAATGGCTGCTCAAGATCAAGGCTTGATGACTAATGCCTTTAAAAAGATGAGTGGTCTCAGCAACAATAACAAGTGCAGGTTTTGCCACACAGAAGTAGAGAGTGTGAGCCACCTGACACCCAGTTGTAAGGTTCTCCTGTGGGATGGCTATTATACAATGCGACACAACGGAGTGTGTAAATATCTTCACTGGACTATTTGCAAAAAGTTGAATATCCAGTGTAGCAGCAAGTCCTGGGAGCATATACCAGAAAGAACCGTTGGAAATAATTCATACACCATCTACTATGACTATGCCATTCTTATAGCTACATACCTAGAAAACGGAGCTGTTAAACCTGACATCGTAATATTGGACAAAAGGGAGAAAGTAGCAACCCTAGTTGAAGTCAGTGTCCCTAATGATACAAGATTGAACAGAGCAGAAAGGGAAACGATTAGGAAATACCAAGGTCTTATATACGACATGCAAAGAAACTGGAATCTTAGGAAAATCTCCATCATACTAGTAATTATAGGAGCAACAGGACTAATGAAGAAGAATTTCAAAAGCTATCTGGCGAGTATACCCGGTGAACCGAGTGCAAGAGAAATACAAACAATTGCACTTAAAGGGACGGTTAGAATCTTAAAAAAGATCTCTAGGCTGGAGTGTCTGAAATAGCCGGTGAATGTCTGGCATCCGGTGGGATGCCCCATCACCAGCAAAAACGGAAAGATAAGAAATTTAAAAAAAAAGTGTAAAATTGTACAGGGAATATCAAATTCACAAAGTATCCCAGCCGCATGTATATACCCGTAACGGGAAGACATACAGCGCCTAGAATTCCCCAAATGGTCACCCATCTGGTACTGGACAGGCTACACGTCGCTTAACTTCAGTGATCTAATGAGAACCGGTGTTTCAACGCGATTATGCAGTACCATGACATTGAAAGATCTAAAAGTGCGTGGAAATATTCTTTTTCATAATTTACCAAAAATGTGTCAGTTTTCTTGCTTTTTCTTGTTTTTTTCTTGTTTTCTTGTTTTTTCTTGTTTTTTCTTGTTTTTTTCTTGTTTTCTTTTTTTTTTACTGTTTTTTCTTGTTTTTTCTTGTTTTCTTGTTTTTTCTCTTTTTTCTTGTTTTTTTCTTCTTTTTTCTTGTTTTTTTTCTTTTTCTTGTTTTTTTTTCTTGTTTCTCCTTTTTTTCTTGTTTCTCCTTTTTTACTTTGTTTTTTTTTTTACAAAAAAAAAGTAATTATTCTACATGTCTGCCGAAACAATTAAAAGACTTCCAAGTATCTTCATATAAATTCAGCAGGTCCCCATCTTAAACAGAAAATGACGTCGTGCAGGCCTTTAAGTGATCATCGCCATTCATATGCAACCCTTAAGCGCTGGGTTGCCGAATTCAGACGAAGATACTTGATGACTGCCTAATACATACTTTTCATCATTTCCCCAAAAAGTAAAAGTCTCTTCATTTCAACAAGCCGCATAAATAAAACAGAACCTACAAACTTGGTAGCTGAACACATAAAGAGTGTAAGAATACGAGGCATATTTTGTCTATCTCACAGATGTTTGTGTGGGTACCAGTACTTCCCATTCATACCTAAGCGTGACAGATTGGCGAAACTTTTATTCA
Source organism: Sepiola atlantica (assembly GCA_963556195.1). NCBI lineage: Eukaryota > Metazoa > Mollusca > Cephalopoda > Sepiida > Sepiolidae > Sepiola > Sepiola atlantica. The sequence goes on along the minus strand of OY744538.1, from coordinate 81,332,941 downwards.
TCCCGTTCATTATTTTCAATCCTCTTATAATATTCATCATCATTCAACTGTCAACCTATCCATCTCATTAGAAATTCTTCCCAAATATAATCTAAGGTTAGAATCGGATTCTAACTCTGTCTGATGAGATCTCAGTTTAGAACAGCTGTTGATCGATAACATTGACATGCCAATGTCGCAGATTCTGTACATGTCTATATTAATAAAAATAATCATATATATAAAAGCTCGAGCACATTTTATAAGCCTGGTTGAAATTCTTTGGATTCCTATCCTGTGAATATTTACCTCGTCCGGATGATGATGATGATGATGATGATGATGATGCTGATGATGATGATAATAATAATAATAATAATAATCATAATAATATATATATAATATATATATATATATATATATATATATATATATATATATATATATATATATTTATGCGTTTTAAAACAATTAAAGGAAATCAGAGGAAATTCGTTAAAACATTGAATCTCTTTAGGGAACTTTGACACCCCTGTTTTTTTCTTGGCGTGTTCAATTTTTGTTTTTGTATATATATATATATATATATATATATATATATATATATATATATATATATATATATATATATATATATATATATATATATATGTATCAATTTTAAAAGTTAAATGTTACCGGTAATATTTACAGTTACATTACTGAGTTTTATCCTCTGATGAAAAGAGTTTGTTTTTGAAAATCCATGGGTTAAGGATAATGAAACTCCTTGCGTTTTGATATACGTCTCCCATTTTAGTTCTGGAGTAAAAATCAGTCTTAGGGGCTGATCAAAGCTAGGCTGGGGAGGGCTTTAATATATATATATATATATATATATATATATATATATATATATATATATATATACAGGGTGTCCCAAAATAATGTATACACCCTTTGAATTGTTATAAGTCGTTCAATTTACTGATTTTTATTTGCAAGATTGATAAACAAGATTGAGTAAGAATATTCATTTAAAAATACTGACAGTAAAATTAACAAAAACATAGAAAATTAACTTTTAACAAAGATAAAGGCTACTTAGGGTAATTTCAGAATGTTCATAAAATGAACCCTCATCCTAACCCCAACCCGTTCTGCTCAATACACTTTCCATATAGTGAATTGTACCTACAAACGTCCTGCGACATTTACTCCGGTATTTGAGCACATTCTACTACAATTACTACTCCCATTTGTTTGCAATTACTTCAGGTTTCTTGCTTTAAACATTGTAGCCTTTACGTTTATTAAAAGTTAATTTTCTATGTTTTTGTTAATTTTACTTTCAGTATTTTTAAATGTGTATCTTACTGTTCTACTCTTTTATCAATTTTGTTTGCAAATCAAACTCGGTAAATTGAACGAGTTAAAACGATTCAAACGATGTATACATTATTTTGGGACACCCTGTATATATATATATATATATATATATATATATATATATATATATATATATATATAAAGTATTAAAGTGATTGGTTTAGTAATTACCGGTTAAACTTTCTAATTAACCGGTCTGAGTATAAATTAATTCACTACAGTAAATAGTAAATTCCAATTGAATACATTTAGAATAAGATGAATAAATTTTTTCTGTTTTTGTAATTATTAATTAATCATCCAGAGTAACGTATGTACAATTTGTTGGTCCCTCGATTCATGAAATCGGGAGACCTATGTTTTGAGGCATTTCCGTCTGTCCGTCCGTGTGTCCGTCCGTCCGGATTTTTCTCCGCAACCATCCATTGAATTTCTCTGAAATTTTGCATCAAGTTGTAACTTTGGTCAGGTTAGAAAGTGACATTCTCCGATTTTTTAAAGAAAATCTGGTACCCCCCCCCCCAGGGGGTCCAAAGGCCCCGAAATGGAAAAAAATGACATTGTTTTGCCCCATAACTTTTCATCCATCCATTCAATTTCTCTGAAACTTGACCAAAATGTGAAGGCAATTGTTCCTAATAGAAAATAAGTATCGCTGACCGTGGAAAAATTCTGGTTTTCGCCCACAGGGGGTCAAAGGGGGAGGGGGGTAAAAATGCCCCAAATAGCCCAAATTTATTGCATTTTACACTCGCCACATCGACTCACATACATAGAGGGACCACGCATGCGCGGCTTATTAATTCAGAAGTATTAGTGCAAGTAAAATGAGTTTGTGTGTGAACTATTTTATACACAGTGATATGGTTGTGTTGTAAACGTTAATTTTAACCATGTCTAAACGATAGGAGTGTATATATATATATATATATATATATATATATATATATATATATATATATATATATATGTGTGTGTGTGATTTTATGAAGGCTTACCAAAGCATTCATTTCAGGACACCAATGATCACCATTAAAGATATTTTTTCTTACAAATATTGTTTATTCAAATTAAATGTTTTTTCCTACACGTGTTTCACTATCAAGCAGTTACTTGCTTGGCAGATCATCAGGGAAATTAAATGTCTGGAATACTGGTTTCAACTGCCGACAATACACAATGTGGCGTTGCAATAGTTGAGGTCACTTAAGAAGTGAAGAGGAAAAAATAAAAAATAAAAGTTAAAATTAAAAAACGAGGAAGAACAACGATAAAAAAAGAAAGTCCTAGAAAAAGTTTTAGAAAAGTAGCTCGTGCATTATTTCTTCCACCAAGTTAACAAGCAAATAATCGGTCCCAAATACATTCAAAAAAACCAAAACAACCGGAACAATGTGTGATAATACACTTTCACGTCGGCCGGCACAATGATGAATAAATCCCACCCACACAAAAAAAAACAAAAGAACTAAATCATTCAAGATACCGCTCACAAGTTACCATTCCAATCCAATGATAGTATGGGAATTCTAAATCCATCTTCTCACAAAGAAAAATCAACATAAATGTTCGTCCGGGTTCGAAGAGCCTTATTTCAATGGCTGATTTCTTACCCTTCGAAACAAACACACGACGAGTTGAACGTCAATCTCGCAGAAAACTCCCTTATATTAAGAAAAAATCTTAATTAGTAGATAGAAACTATTTATTCAAAATACTGTTTCTAAAAAAAATTATTATTAAACCTATTCTTTATAGAAATTAATTATCTAGTGTCTGGGACGTCATTTTACATTTTGGGAAAACATCCTTCATTTAATTAACTGCCGAATTATTATCGTTTTGTTGTTTAACGAAGCGAAAAAAGCCTATCCCGCAGAAATTATTTTTAAAAGATTATTCATATATCAAAAATAAAATGTTATTATAAAAAAGTTTTCTACAAAAATCTAGTTATTATTTTAAATAATTTAAAATATTTACTTAACGGCTGTGTCTGTTTTTTTTTTATTTTATAGACCCGCCTCGTCTTGGCCTTCGAGGCTTGATTCCGCCGGTCTGCGGGTGTGTCATGTGCAGTTCTAGGAGGTCCACCCTCCCAGGCTTTGCCTCCCCTCTTTGGGGAGGAGTAAGTTTATTGCTTACTGCCTGAGGCGCCTATACCAGGGAATGCCGACGGGGCTTCCCAGGCAATTTTTAATGGCCAGAGTGCTCACCTTCTCGGGCGCTGGCTTTTCAAGTCCCACTTTCCCGATCCGACCTTGGGTCACATCTTACCTTGTGGGAGTAAGATAAAACTGGCCTTGTGCCTAATCTCCTGGGGAGGTAAATAAATTGTGCCTGGTAATCTATGGCGCCAATTCCCCCCCCCCTGAAACCCTGAAATTCCTCTAGGAGACCAATTCTTCCTGATTGAGAACCACTGTTCGCGACAAACAGTCCGACAATTGCTTTGTTGCTGTCGAGCTGAGATATAATTCTGTCCAATCCTATGAAGTCAACCCTCCCAAGCTTTATCTTTCCTTTGGGAAGAGGTTACTTTATTGCTAATCGTCTGAAGCGCCCCTACCGGGGTATGCTGATGGGGCTGCTCGGGCATTTTCTGTAATCCAGAAAGCACTTAAGCTAGTGCGGTGGCTTTTCAAAACCCCACCTGACCTTGTGTCTAACCTCCCATATCGAAGAGATAAATAGACACCCTTAATACACATTAATCTTAGCTATTAGTGCGCTCGTTTGTAAGAAGTGCCGCGCAAAATAACACGTGTTTTCAAGATAAAGAAACGGCACACAACAACAACAACAACAAAAAGGAACCTACGCAATTCTTACCGAGTTCCATTCGGTCGGTCGTCACGCTCATCAAGGCTTAATAACACGGAAACTAATGATGATAGAAACATTGCACTCGTAACAACTAAAAGTCCCGGATGTTAAGATTTATGGGATATGCAACAAAAGTGTCGCTCTTTAGTAGTTGCGTAATTAAGCATACTTTTTTAAAAAATTTTTTTAAAGAATTACGCATAAGACACCGGGTTGGTGCGTCCGGTGTGGGGCAAATCAACCCTTTTACGATTAGAAGTGATGTTGCTAGTCTTTCTTTGCTCTACCGTTATTTTCATGGTAGGTGCTCGACTGAGCTAAAATCTATGCCCCCCCCCATTGTAAAACATTCACAACAAGAACCTGCCTAGCTACTCCCACTGTCAATGATTTCCCCTCCCCCCTCTTCGTGCCTAAGACGAAACGAAACTTCCATGGACAAAGCTTCTTTCCTAGAACTGCCCGTCTGTGGAACACAGCGCCGCGAGCCTGCTTCTCTGCCGACTACAATATGGTCGTCTTCAAGTCCAATGTAAATAAGTTCTTGTTAAACCGTTCCCGTAAATAACCAATTTCTGCCCTGCTACAACCATCGTGCCGGTGAACGCGATGTTGTCTGACCATCCACCAGTCAAACTCTTTAACCCTTATCCTCGAGTGGCTTTTCGGCCCTGATAAGCGGTGACCTTTAATGTAAAAAAAAGTTAATGCAAAAACACAATAACTATTATAAACAACTTATTTATTGGTTTGATTTGGCTTCTTTACAGTACCTCAATCCTGGATTGATCCATTGGAAAGGCAACCACTGATACACATAGAACCCGTTTTGTTCTGGTCAGTTGTCATAGCAGCCGAGGTCCGTGCTTGTCAATTTAGGGGCTGATTTGGACCACCAGTCCCTTCTTTGTCGAAATTATGTGCATCCTACCAGGCATTACCTACTCCTTTTTGAATGGGAGTTGGTTTATTGCCAATCGTACGAGGCGTTCTTACCAGGAAATTTCGATGACTACGTTCTTGGCTATTTTCGTCGTTCACCCACCTTCCGGTTTTCTGTCACACCTTGCTGTGGTTGTTTTACGATATATTTACCCTGGATTGGTCCATTAGAAATGCAAGCACTGATGCGCATAGAACGAGTCTGGTTCCGGTCAGTTGTCATAGCAGCCGATATTCGTGCTTGCCAATTTCGAAGTTTATTTGTACTATCAGACGTTTCTGAAGTATGGTTAGGCTCTGTCGTAGAAAGTGCACTCTCCCAGACATAACCCCCTTCTTCAGGAGTGGGGGTTGCTTTATTGCGATTCGCATGAGGCGCTCCGACGGAGAAATGTCAACGGCTGCGTTCTTAGCTACTTTCATTCTCGACCAGACTACACCCTCGAGAGAGCTGGTTCTCCCTACCCCATGGCCTTGTGACTGTAACGCTTATGTTTTGTTTCTTACTGTAAGGGTCAAAACTCGTTATAACTAAGAGCCACTCGAGGATAAGAGTTAATGAGATGGAAATGATTGCAAGCCGAATGATGAGGAACACTATGGGAGTACTCACATCGATCCATGTTATGAACTGCGTTTGATTACTTTGAAATATCGTTTTCTTTTTTCTTTTTTTTTTTTTATTTCCCTCCTACAGCGGTAAGATGTGACACAAGGTCGGAAAGTGAGATTAGAAAAGGATGAGCACTCTGGCCATTTAAAAAAATACCTGCTCAGACCCGTCGGCATTCCCCGATAGGGGCGCCTCAGGCGATTAGCAATAAACTAACCCCTTCTGAAAGGGTGAGAAGGAAAAGCCTGGGAGGGTGGACCTCCTTATAACTGCACAGGGCAGACCTTTGAAATATCGTTGTTTATTCGGTCGTTCACGCTTAAATCTAAAATAGCATTTTCATCGCTAAACGCGCAGATTGAAGGGACGTATCTGAAGAACATCCGGTCCTGTTGCGTTTCTGCGTCTGCGTACGTACGGGTGTGAGTGTAAGTGATGTAGGGGGGGGGGGGCGGCGTTTTACACGCCACTCTTCACCCTGCCCTGTTTACCCCCCACCCCCACCCCCTATTCGGCTAGTTAGCGACATTCAATTGGATTTCAGTCCGTTCTTCATTTTGTTTTCCATTCAACAATGTCCTCTCTGCCTTTTGTGGCTTGCATTCTTCGCCGACTCTCGTCGATAGATTCGCCATCGGCGACCCAACCTACCTGCACAAGTAGACAGGCATTATTTATTTTTACCACCGTCAATGGAAACACACACTAACATTATATATATATATATATATATATATATATATATATATATATATATATATATATATATGCATGTATCATATGTGCCCTCTCTTTATTTCTCTATGAAGATGTATATATTAAATTAAGCAAATGCATATATATTATATATAAGCTATATACACACATCTATACATATATATATATATATGTATATACATACATATATGTATATACATATATATACATTCATATATGTATATACATATATATATATATATACATACGTATATGTATATACATGTATATATATACATATATGTATATACATATATATATATACATATATGTATATACATATATACATATATGTATATGCATATATATGTATATATATATATATATATATATATAATGTGAAACTATGTTGCTTGGTAACAGTCTCAAGTCTCGACTCACGCTTTTGTCTTTTTATGTATTGTGTCAATGTAAGTGTACAAAAACATACCACATATATACTATCT
>OY744538.1:81286011-81321011 GCA_963556195.1 Sepiola atlantica | reverse complement strand
GTTGCTTGGGCCTATTGGTATAAAATGAGTTACCTCCCTTGTTAACTGTCTTAGACATTTTAGAATGAGACACTAAAGATAAGAGTACAAATATATGTTTCTGAAAATTTGGACACCCATGGTTGCAATTACTGCTAAATCAAAACAATTGTGATTGCGAAACCCTGGGTGATCATAGAAAGCGCACAGTGAATAGGAATTATAATCTAGTTGTGGATCATTCGACCGCTCCAGACGCAACCCTCTACCTGTATGAGAGCCAAATATGTCATAAGATGGAGAACACTTGTCATATCTGGGGAAGTGCGGCTAAGAGCACCTTTTCCTGCCTTGACAGAGTAAAAACCGACTTCGAAATCTAGTGGGCGATATCCTTTTCTCCTCCTTACTACCTATTTCTCACAGAAGAGACGTTGCTAGTCTTTCTCTACTCTATAATTATTTTCATGGCAGGTGCTCGACTGAGCTTTAATCTATGCCCCCCCCCCCTCCGCCTAAAACATTAACCACAAAACTCATCTAGCTACAACAACTGTCAATAAGTTCCCATTCTCTCTTCCTTTGCCTAAAACTAAACGAATTTCCAAAGTTTCTTTCCTATAACTACCCGTCTGTGGAACACAATACCGCGAGGATGCTTCCCAGCTGACTACAACCTGGTCGTCTTCAAGTCAAATGTAAACAAATTCTTGTTGAGCCGTCATCTTAAATAATCAAATACTGCTCAATTTCTACCATAATTACCAATCATCCAGGTTTTGTCTCACCGTCCACTTGACATTCATTAACACTTATCCTCTAGTGGCCCTTCGGCCTTGATAAGTGATTACACCTTAGTAAAAAAAATGTCTATAGGAGTGTGTGGGTAGACGTTTCGTTTGTAATGCGACTGTGGTTGTTTTGATAATTTTAAGTTTAGGAAGAAAAATGGAAATATGAACATTTATTGTTTGTCTTGCTCGGGCCGATTAGTTGAAATGAGTTATCTCCCTTTATAACCGTTTCAGCCATTTCATAATTAAATACGCAGGGAAAGAGTATAAATATTTGTGTTCAGAAGGAGCAGAATGGCGAATAGGAATTATAATCTAGATGGTAATGAGATGTAAGTCAGCGATTTGTGGATAGACGTCGCCTTTGGAATGCGACTGTGGTTGTTTTTATAATTTCAAGGTTGGGAGGAAAATGTAAATATAAACATTTATTGTTTGAATTTGAAAGGGTGTACACATCTTTAAGTATACGCTTTTTGAAATGTATTATAGAATTTTAAAACACCAAGAAACGCTATTTAAAAAAAAAAAATTATTAAATGAATAAAATCATTTTCATAGATATATGTCTCTCTCTATATATAATATGAAAAATGAAAATATATTTATGGCAATTAAGCTACACAGAAGCTCCTGCGTTTCATCCTCGGGGGAATCTTCAGGGTAAAATGCATGGAGTTTGTTTTGCCAGGTGTTTTTATATACACGGCTAGCTAGTTAACCAATCAGATTCTTTGTTGTTCTCTCAGCCAATCAAAGCATAGCTAGCCGTGTATATAAAAACACCCGGCAAAAATAACTCCATGCATTTTAGCCTGAAAATTCCCCACCGGGGATGAAACACGGGAGCCTCTGTGTAGCTTAATTGCCATAAATATATTTTCATAGCTTACTAGGTAGCTCTACTCACGTATCGAGCACTGTTGAAGTAAATACTGAAAATTGATACATACAAATTATATCTCCTTATAAAATTTTATGTTGGTACATGAAATACCTATATATATATATATATATATATATATATATATATATATATATATATATATATATAAATATATATATATATATATATATATTTAAAGAATTGTGGTTACCAACGCTAGTAAAAAACTTTTTCAATAATTATTTATTATCTTATCATTTTAACATTTTAAGTTTTTTTAAAAATATAATTTCATAACGCGTTTCGAGCATTTATCATTTATCCATTATGCTCTCTTCAGATGTATATTCCATTTGATAAAAGTGTTTCATTTGAGAAAACATTTCATTTTTCTTTATGACCAAACACTTGCCAAACGAATATATTTTTATCTCAACAAGATAACATTTTTCTGTCAAATGGAACAAACATTTTTTTCTGTCAAATGGAACAGACACTTTTAAATGAAAGAAAAATGAAATGTTTTCTCAAATGAAACACTTTTATCAAATGGAATATATATCTGAAGAGAGCATAATGGATAAACGATAAATGCTCGAAACGCGTTATGAAATTATATTAAAAAAAAACTTAAAATGTTAAAATGATAAGATAATAAATAATTATTGAAAAAGTTTTTTTACTTGCGTTGGTAACCACAATTCTTTAAATATACTTTTTTCTCTCGTTGGAACTGCATTGATGCTACACAACCCCCCCTCTCTCTCTCTCTCTCTCTCTCTATATATATATATATATATATATATATATACGTATATAAAATAACGTTTCTTATTTTTTTTTCAAAATTCTATAATACATTTATTATTTCTTTTTTTAGGTATGTTTAATAAGGCTTTCGTGAAGGTAAACCATTTTCAGAATTACGGAAAACACAGGAGAGCTAGCCTTGAGTTGGAGGTGAATGGATGTTCTGCCTTTTGCTCCCTCTAATGGAGACTGGGGAGCTGACTGTATATGTAAAGCTAAGTCTATCAAAAGAATGTTGGCATTCTACCACAATAAAGCGTAAGCTATGAAAAATTTCCTTCTTACGAAACTGGTTTTCCTTTTTCAATTCTATATTACCATCAAAACAGGTTTACGTTATTTAAATCAATAAGACATAAAAATGTTTGCACATTCTCCCTATATATGACAGATAAACGATTAAATAAGAACCATTCGGAGGCCTAATTTGCATAACTATTTTTTAAACACTTAATCATTAATTAACGTTTGGTATTATTAATTTATAATTGCATGGGTTTATTGTTACTATCTATATGCAATAGTTTCGTCGATAAACAGTGATTAATTTAAGTTATTTAATAAATAAATCGGATAAATGACTAAAATACATTAAGTGTATACTATCGGCGCTAGCTACGAACGATGGAATAAGCGAAAAGAGAAAGGAAAGAGTGAGAGAGTGTGACTATTACTCGCTTCCTCTTTCCACCTCTCTTTCTTTCTGGCCATGGTTTTGCAGTTTTTACATTTTCGTGAAAAATAGACAAATAACTTTTTTTAAATAGCTAATTAAATGCGTTATTTTAAAGTTTAATAACAAACTTAACAATCGCTTAATGTTTACAAACAACTTTTCACTCTTCTCATCGACGAATCGAAACAAAAGTTTAGTAGCACTGATCTGTCCAAATGACGAAAAAATCATCTTCTGCTTAATTAACCCATTTAAATTGAAAAAATAAAATAAAAGTGTTATCAAGCAAAACAATGAAAAGTCGTATAATCATAAGCCAGAAGTGGTACAGGAGTACGACAATGTCAAACTTCTTTGGGACATGCGCATACAGACTGTTAAGGTTCTTGAACATTCAAAACCCGACTTAATCTTTCTAAACAAAAACAAGAGAACTTGCTTAATCATTGATATAGCTTGCCCTTTTGATACCAGAGTGAAGGAGAAAGAACACGAAAATAAAAAAAATATTAAGATCTAAATTGGGAATTAGTTAGACTATGGAAACGTAAAGAAGTAAAGGTGATTCCCGTTGTAATTGGAACGCTTGGAACCATAACGAAAAGCCACCATAAATGGCTTAGACAGATTGACGAGACAATTTTTTTTTCCAATTCTGCAAAAGGCTTGCCTGTTAGGAACAGCGAAAATGTTTAGGTATAGCCTTGATGTCTAAGGTCAAGGGAATTGACTTGATGTTCAAAAAGAGAAAACTCCGACTAAAAACATCCAAAAGTTAAGACTACTATGAAATAATAATAATAATAATAATAATAATAATAATGATAGTAATAATAATAATAATAATAATAATAATAATAATAATAAATAACAGTGGAATTATAAAAATTATAAATAAAATAACAATAAATTAATCTCTCTCAATATATATATATATATAAATATATATATATATATATATATATATATATATATATATAGAGAGAGAGAGAGAGAGAGATAGAGAGAGAGAGAGAGAGAGAGATAGAGAGGGAGATAATATTAGGCTACATTCCATTTACCAAGATTTTATTCATTTTACTGTTCATTTATTCAAAATAAAAGACTTCCGTACATTTGTACGGACCGTTTCGTTCACAAAAGAACATATGAGGTTTTTATATGAATACTGAACGAACACTGGCGAAGCGTAATGGGGAGGGGTGTACACTTGTGATAAGAATAACAGCTACGTAATAAAAATTAACGTTTTTTTTAAAAACTTATATTTACCCTAAACAACGCACATTGCCATTAAGATGTAAGGGACTACTGTGAATTAGAGTCCAGATTTATAGGGGCCATCCTAAGTAAGTAGTTTAGGAGCGAGTTGTTTGTCTACATTTGATTTAAGTGAGAGACTGGTGGTTGGTACACCAGCCCAGATGTGGCAAACAATACGTCATGCATGGGCGAATGGTGGCTTTATAGAGCTATAGGATACTGGTAGACGAGAGAAGTTTTTCTAGCCCGGTGCAGGGAGCCCATCTTCTTTGCAGCAGGCTAGGCAGTGTCTTCTACATATTTGTTCCAATTAATGTTACTTGGGAATGTTAGGCCGAAGAGTTTGAATGTTGGATTCTCAGGTAGAGTGCTATTAGCCATAGCAATCGGTGGTTGAAAAGGTTTACCTGACATTATCCTGTAATTCTACAAAGCCACCATCCGCCCATGCATGGAGTATTGTTGCCACATCTGGGCTGGTTCATCATCCACTCGTCTCTCCCTCTTAGACAAGGTCCAAAAAAGAGTCGGCAACATAATAGGTCCCTCACTGTCAACCAAGCTCCACCCCCTATCCCATCGCCGCAATGTAGCATCCTTGTGCTTGTTTTACAAATACTTCAATGGATTATGCTCCGATGAATTGGCTACTCTGGTGCCCCCTCGACGTACATTCACTAGAGCAACTCGACAATCAACTAAATCCCATCCATTCACTGTGGAGGTCCCCAGATGCCGGTGAGCTTTCTACTCAAATAGCTTTTTTTCCTCGTGCTGCTGGCCTCGTGAACTACCTCCCTGCTCCATGTTTCCCCCACAGTACCGACATGCAGAGGTTTAAAACTAATGTAAACAGACATCTCGCTACACTGCTCCCAACTTGGGGTGACATCCAAAACCCATACCTAAATTCTCAGCAACCCTTTATGTCTACAGTGGCGGCCTGCCTTGTTTGGGGTGAAATGTGTAAAAAAATAATAATTCAGAGTAGAACCAACAAACACCCAAAATGAGAATGCAAATAAATCTCTATTTATATAAAGTTAACTAAGGTATGTTTACATTTTTATATATTTCTCCGTTTAGGATTCACTCCTAAACTAATCAATCGAGCAGCATGAATTTTGGAACACAGCTCCTAGGTGTAAGGGTGAACAATGTGGGTTATATTTTGTTTAATTTAGCTTTATGCAAAGGAGGCAAAGGGAGTTTGAGGCCTTCGTGAAAATTCAGGTACCTCCGATTTTTTGTGAAATTTTAAAAATAGGGATAAACATTAATTAATAAATTAATATCAACAAATTCCAGTTTTTTTAGTATTTTAAAGGGGTTGCAGGGGCATAATATGTGCGCAACCTTTCATTCTAAAATTCAAATATTTCAGATTTCCATTAAATTTGATCCATAGTCATCAGATATTTCAGTTTTCAAATGGGAGGTTGTTCCTATATTACGACTCTTAAAAAACACTTTAAAATACTCAAAAAGCACTGATATTTGAGGAATATTTATTAATTTGATGCCTAATACCCATTGTAAAAATGTAAAAAATTCGTTGTATCTGAATTTTTACGAAGGGCTTCCACTTTCTTTTTACCCCTTTTCATAAAACTAAATATAGACCAGATTTAAACCTCTTACGCCTAGCAGCTGTGTTCATAATGATCGGTTAATTAGTGAATCCTGTACATAAAAATATGTTACCATACTCAATATATATATATATATATATATATATATATATGTATAATTATGAAATAATAATTGTTCAATTATCTACAGACATATACGTTTCATCATTGCGGAATCATCAGTGTAGAAATGACTATTCAAATCAGTCGCACGATTCGAACCCCGAAATTAGAGTCAATTTTAACTTTAATTCAGACGCCCTAACCAATGAGACTAATCTTAATAGCTATACGAAGTGATGAGAAATAAATCCTATTATGCCGAGTAGGCGGGCAACGATCGTAAGCCGTCATATCATAACAGTGTTCAGCAGGAAGGAACTCGCATTTAAAACTTAGATTTGATGGCCTGTATTACTTCTCATTAGAGCGCCCGGTCGAAAGGGGGCTACAAGTAATTATTTAATAATGGATATTTAATTATCTAAAGACGGGTCGGTTGTATATAGCTACACTGATGAGTCTCTAAAAGGCGAACAAGTGCTTGTCTATATATATATATATATATATATATATATATATATATATATATATATATATATATATATAGTCTAAAGAAGCTTTGAGTCATTTTAAACAAAGAAAGAAAATGCAGTTTAAATTCCCAGAGAAACTAACTAAATCCAAGATATTGCAGACTTAACATCCGTTTGAAAATTAATAAATAAAAAAATAAGTAAATAAAATAAATAAATAAATAAATAAAAAGGGGGGGGGGGTAAGTATCTAAGAGTGAAACAAAAACAGGAGACCTTAAGCGTCTAATATTAACACGGGGATCATCAGCTGTTTACCATGTAACTGTTTCGGAGATTTAAAAACAGGACAGTTATAATATGCATGGCTCTCCAATGGTACTGATGAAACGCATATATATATATATATATATATATATATATATATAAATATTAATTATTTATTACCTACAGACATCGATGTTTCATGCTTACGCAATCTTTAATGCAGGAAGCTAATTATCGAAGGTCGACGGGCGCGAACTCCGACTACAAATCGCCACTGATTCGCATATCAGGAGAGTTACCGGTTGGCCACCAGAAATCAGCTCATAATTTAGGAGGAATTTAACTTTGTAAATACCAAGTCGGCGAGTACTCACAGCAAACGGCGAAGAGTGATCAACAACAACAACAAATCGTGTTGGATCTCGCAATGAAGCTAGTAGTACTGCTTGTTATTAAATTCACTCAGAGTGTCAAGCCTTAAAGAACAGGAAAATAAAGATATTTTGTATCCTTTAAATTAGAACTTATCATGAAAGAATTGATGCTCGATATACGAGATAAAGCAATTATATAAACAGATCTCTCTCTCTATCCCCCCCCTCTCTCTCTCTCTCTCTATATATATATATATATATATAATAATTACATTATAAATACGTATATACGAGAGAGAGAGAGAGAGAGAGAGAGAGAGAGAGAGAGAGAGAAAGTATATTTTCTATTTTCTAAGGTTACATATCTTGTACATATACTTAAAAATATCACATGTAAAAACGAACAAGCAAAAAATAAAAGAAAATTTCGAAATATAGATTTTTCGTGCAGTTGAACTTGGAATCTTGTTTCTTTTTTGTGAATATTTGACTTCCATGTTGAATGGAGAGGGAAGTTTTCTGCCAACAAGGCTGGCGGCCATGTTCCTGCGTTCGTCTTTAAAAATATGGAAGAATTTCGTCCGATCAAAAAAAAATAAATAAATAAAAAATGAAATAAAAAAAATAATAATAAAAAAAATCACAAGGCTCATCATCTTCTTCCCCGCCGTCCAATCCTTCCGACCGTTGCCGAAGGACGTTTCCGGGCGTTCAGCCGTCAGAGATTGGGCCACCCGCAGCTAGCGGTCAGCGAACTTTCTTTTCGATCTCTCTTCATCTTCGCCGAAGGATGATTCAAACGGCGATCGGTCAGCCGGAAGTGACGTAAAAGAGCGAATTTTATACCGGAAACCAATCAAAGTTGATTTGCTTGGGAAGTGGGGGAGGGGAAGAATGGGACGGGGGAAGAGGGGGGGGGGGGAGAAAGAAAGAAAGAAAAAAAAAATGGAGGAAGCGGAAAATATGTTAAAATTTGGTTTGTTTATGAGAATAGGGATCGGTAGAGTGTACGTTCATTTTGTTTTTCGGGGGGTTTAATTTTTGAAAAAAAGTAAAGAAAATGACGAAGAAAAGAGAATGTAGGAAGGAAAAAAGAAAAGAAAAGAAGAATACAAAATTAAGCCAACAGAAAAACACATTTGTTTCTTTCTATGTTTTAAGTTTGCATGTTTACTTGTATGTTTCTATGTTTATTTGTATATTTATATGTTTCTTTGTATCTTTGCATATTTGCACGTTTTATGCTTATTTGTTTTATGTTTGTATCTTTCTATGTTTGTATGTTTTGTATGTTTTTATGTTTGCTTGTATGTTAGTGTTTTTATTTGTATATTTATATACTTCTTTCTATGTTTGTTTGTATCTTTGCATCTTTGCATGTTTATTAGTATGCTGGTGTTTGTATTTTTGTATGTTTGTTTGAATGTTTGAATCTATGTATGTTTATATGTTTTTGAATGTTTTTATGTTTGGCTGTATTTTTGTGTTTTTATTTGCATATTTTCATTCTTCTTTGTGTGTTTGTTTGTATCTTTGCATCTTTGCATCTTTGCATGTTTCTTAGTATGCTGGTGTTTGTATTTTTGTATGTTGGTTTGAATGTTTGAATCTATGTATGTTTATATGTTTTTTGAATGTTTTTATGTTTGGCTGTATTTTTGTGTTTTTATTTGCATATTTTTATGTTTCTTTGTATGTTTGTATGTTTGTATCTTTGCATCTTTGTATCTTTGCATGTTTCTTAGTATGCTGATGTTTGTATGCTTTTATGTTTGTTTGAATGTTTGAATCTTTGTATGTTTGTATGGTTTTTGTATATTTTTATGTTTGGTTGTATTTTTGTGTTTTTATTTGCATATTTTAATGCGTCTTTGTATGTTTGTTTGTATGTTTGTATCTTTGCGTATTTGCATGTTTTATGTTTATTTGTTGTATGTGTGTATTTTTGTATGTTTGTTTGAATGTTTTAATATTTGTTAGTTTGTATGTTTATTTGTATGTTTTCATGCTTTGTATGTTTGTTTATTTGTATGTTTTTGTACGTTTTCATGTTTGCTTGCATATTATTGTTGTTATTTGTATATTTATATACTTCTTTGTATATTTGTTTGTATCTTTGCATCTTTGCATCTTTGCACAATTTCATGTTTCTTTGTATGTAGGGTGTTTGTATTTTTGTATGTTTGTTTGAATGTCTGTATCTTTCTAAGTTTGTAAGTATCTTTGTATCTTTGTATGTTTTTGTATCTTTGTAGTTTGTAAGTTTGTTTGCATGTTTGTATATTTGAATGATTATTTTTATCTTTATTTGTATGTTTTTACGTTTTATTGTATGTTTGTTTGTATGGTTGTATGTTTATATGTTTTTTATTTGTATGTTTCTTTATCTGTATGTTTTTGTGTGTGTTTTAAGTCTGATTATATGTTTGTACGTGTGTATGTTTTCATATTCGTTTGTATGTTTGTATGTTTGTTTCTATGTTCTTAATGCGTCTTCGCATCCTCGTGAGAAAACATCGTCCTCAGTTTGTCCGTGTGTTTGTCACACTCCGTTGAAAGTATCATTTCAAAACCACATCGTTTTTAATATTTAATCCTGGTCGATATATTTTTTTAGATAGTCATGCATGCAGAAAGTCGTATGAGTTTTTACATTGAGATCTTATGCAACTACACCGACGATCTTTGATGTATATCAACAATAGAAACCTCTGTATGTCCCAAGCCTGTTGAAGCATAAAGAAATGAGGGATTACTTATAAACAATACTGATACTTTACTGCTGCTGCTTGGAATGATGTTACTTGGCGAACATATGAACCTGCACGAGTGCGTTCATTGCACTGGCCGCGATCGTCCAGACGTTGTGCCCGTCCAAAGTTATTGTTCGATTCAGTCAGTGTTGTAAAAAAGAATTCTCATTCCAAAAAAGCTACAAGTTCAGTTTATAAACAAGTAATAGGTTTATTTGTTTGGTGTTACAAACGAAATTCGTATTCCCCAAGTTGAACAGCAGACTTGAAAAATGAGACGTTTTCTCAACCAAAACAGATAAGTCTATTCAGCAGAATCCCTTAGTTAAAACCCCAATGGGTCCATCTTGCATGGCGAAGCACCCATCTCCAACTAATCGCCAGCCCTCTGAAAAAAACAACAACTGCCTGTCATGCCCAAAGAACCAAGCCTTAACCTCCTTCCAACCTCTTGGAATCCTTTCTTGAATTTTAGTCTTTCTCACTGGTCACCATTCGACCACCTAGAGGCTGACCGCTGGAGATACCCACTATAGATAACTGTCAGAAGTAAACTCAAGGTGGCTTATCATAGAGCCAATCTACGAACATTACCTTTTGATTCTCCCTCTACAGAAGCTCGTGCTCCCCACGTTGAACAGCAGACTTGCAGAATGAGACTTTTGCACGATCAAATTAAGATAAGTCTAATCAGCACAACCCTTTAGCTAAGAGCCCCAATGGCACAGTCTTGCGTGGAGAGGCAGCCAGCTCAAATTGATCGTTTGCTCTCAGAAAATCAAAACTACGTGTGTAATGCCCAGAGGACAAGTTCTCCCCCTCCCCTTCCTATCTCATTGAATACTTTCCTCCTGACCGGGAATCTTAGATTCTAGTCTTTCTCACTGATCATAATTCGACCACCCAGAGGCTGACCGCTGGAGATACAAACTAGAGATAACTGCTAGACAGTCTACTCAAGAGAGCTTATCATAGAGCCAATCTACGAACATTGCTTTTTAGTCTCAGCATTACTTCCTGTTTTTATGATGCACTTATTTCATTTCAAAGAGAAATAAGATTCTGTGTCGCCCAAAATATAAAATCAGAGATATTCTCAAATTCCCCTGTGCCCCACTCCCTTTTCCTTTGGCCGAACATCTCCAACCTGCAACGTCTGCTATTCGCATGCACCACTAAAACATGCAGCAGAGTGCATGTTTACATACATAAAAACATAAACATATTTTGCCTCGTACATATTTAAATAGAAAAATTATTCTACTTGCACAAATATATCGGTTTCAAATTTTGGCTACGAATTTAAATTAAACGTTTTTTAATTGAAATGTTTAGATTTTTATAATTAAACTAAAATCAGAATGCCCCTTATTTCTTTGACCGGAATAGCTTCAATTACAAAAGATAGATACAAATCGGTTTCGTAAGTTCTTTGGGCCAATTCAGTATTTAAAAAACAGAAAAACATGTTATTTTTACTCAATTTCATCGCTTTTAATATTTAGTCCTGTTCAATATTTTTGATAGTCATGCATGCAAAAGTATGATAATCTTTCGATATTGAACTTTCGATATTGAACTTTCGATATTGAACTTTCGATATTGATGTCTATAGTCCAGCGTTTTACCATCGGACGAAGACGTTCCGTCTAGAAATACGTGCGATTTTTATCACCTAAATATTTAATGTACTTTTTACGTAATTATTTTTATTGGTGATTGCGGCGTTCGTTGTTTTTTTGCTCACTACTATTTCGATTCTTTCACTTCCTAAGTGATTAAGATGCCGAAAATTGCATTATTAGTCGCCCTTAACTTTATAGGACGTATCTTTCGTTAATATATATATATATATATATATATATATATATATATATATATATATATATATATATATATATATATATAGAGAGAGAGAGAGAGAGAGAGAGAGAAAGAGAGAGAGATAGATAGAAGGAGAGAAAGGGAGGGAGAGAGAGAGAGATGGAGGGAGAGAGAGAGAGAGAGAGAGAGAGAGAGAGAGAGAGAGAGAGAGAGAGAGAAAGGGGGAGAATCGAAGAGGGCTAAAATCTGCTAATAACGCGACCGATTGGTTCGTCTTAGGAAAACAAACAAGACTCGAAAAGCCGGCGATTAAAAGAAAAAAGTGGTTAGGGTGAGGGTGAGGGTTAGGGTTAGAGTTAGGGGGCTGTTTTCTCTGAAACGGCTTTTAAGGAAGATCGGCTTTGGGTGTGATTGATTCAAGTGGCTGACGAGTGCGTGATCTTGTTCGACCAGTTTGAGGTGTGCACACGAGGCGCGGCAAAACAGGGAAACGCACACGCGCACCTGTTCCCAGGTACGCGCACCCACAGTCTGGCGCGACCCCCTTACCCACACCCGGTATTATTAATTAATCGAATTCAATTATCTGCTCACTACGAATAAACCTAGTCACGTGCACGCGTCCATCTCTTACAAGATGGCGCGTAATACTGAGTCATGGTGATACACGTTTATAAGTCAAGGGGGTTGCGAGAGCCTAAACAACCTGCTCCTTATTTCATTTTATTGTTCTCTTTGTGTTTCTTTCTTTTTGTGTGTATTTAATTTGCCCCATTCTCCATCGCCTTTCATGTAATTGTTATTTTTGTAAATAAGATTCATTTTAAACACACATTTGGGGATATTTTTAGTAGGATTAAGCTCGTAGAGTAAATGCGGTATTACGGTGATTTAGACGTATTTAGAGTAAGCTTAGACAAAATATTTAGACTGTTGGGGGAAATAGAAAATATATGTGACATATTTCGAACAGAAAGTATCTTTTTCATGGCTGTACCCTGAAGAGGGCCGAGGCAGCAGTTGGGAGGGGAAAGGTTGCTAAAAAGAAATGCTCTTTAGGGACCCACCCAACAGGGTCCGGTAATAATGTGTTCTATATCGAGAACGGAGTTCTCAGCTGGTGCAAAGGTGCATGCTCTGCCATCCACTCAGCTGAAGGACCTGTATTTAATTGCTTCCCACCGCAGCAATGTGTGGCACAAGGTCGGAAAGTGGGGAAGAGTCAAGCCAGCGCCCCGAAAGAAGGAGCACTCTGGCTTAGCAAAAATAGCCTAGACAGCACTGTCGGCATTCCCCGGTCAGGGCGCCTCAGGCAGTAAGCAATGAACTTACTCCACCCCAAAGAGGGAAGGCAAGGCCTGGGAGGGTGCACCTCCTAGTAAAACCCAGGACAATATACCTCAGCCCGGCAGATAAAAGGCCACCGAAATGGCCCAGTTCCTGCCGGACTGATTGTCGAGAACGAATCCTCGATTGGTATTACCCCATCCCGACGTCCCCAATCAACCGAAGTAAATGAAAGACTGAACGGGATCGAGCTGAAGGACTTCCGCATGAGAATGGCAGAACCTAAATTTATAGGGTAGTAACAACCTGTGCCACCCTATTTCAGACTCGCCAACTTCGCTCCTAGTGGTAACATTCCACCCCACCCACCGCCGAATGCATCAACTCCCATCAGTCGGCACAACCATTCAGTTTATTTTCACAAGACAAAATCTTAATGACCATTGACCCTCCCGGATTCCCCACTTTTTCGGGGCCTTGTACCGTATTTTCAATGTTATTTTTATTTTTATTGTAAAACAATTGTAAATTTTCTTGTAAATAAAAGATAATACACTTTTATAAGTAAACGAAGCGCCACTCACCCTACGCGTGTTGAATCGGCTTCCTCCGAATGAGGAAGTTTCTAGGGAATTTCAACTTCACAAGCGGTTCCCAGTCGCATGTATACTTTTATAAGTTACAGAGGGCCAGTCCCCAAAATACCGTAAAACACTCGCCGATACAGTTATTGTGATGTCGAGCGATGTTTCTCAACCATAGCCTGGTTGTCGTCTCCCTTAAATCCAATTCGAATTCTTCAGTTCTTATTTCCGCCTCTCTAGTTTCCAAACTGAACATGCTTTTTATATCACGAATCGTAGAAATAACCAAAGAGATAATTCGGGTCTGAAACGCCCTCTGGTGAGTGTATGTGTAGATGTATTCGGAAGGGTAGGTAATTCTACCGTAATATTGGTGTTTCTGTATCATTGGGGAAAA
Organism: Sepiola atlantica; assembly: GCA_963556195.1. NCBI lineage: Eukaryota > Metazoa > Mollusca > Cephalopoda > Sepiida > Sepiolidae > Sepiola > Sepiola atlantica. The sequence goes on along the minus strand of OY744538.1, from coordinate 81,306,950 downwards.
TTAAATTTTCATCTCTGATGTAGAAGAGTCTGTTGAAAGGGGAGATAATTCAAACTGGTTTTTTTGTCGTGACCATAACCCATAAGGAAAATCCTTATTGTTTATCATCATTTTTCATGTGAGTTTTTTTCATGTATTTAGGCTTGCCCTTATTTTTTTCAAAACTTCTTAAAAACGTTTTCTTCTTATTATTAAACGAACTACTGCTCTGATGATCAGCAATGTTAAACAAACATTTGTACATATCTCTTGAATTTGCTGTGAAACGCGCGTAAGATGTAGAAAACGTATTACATTTGGAAAAAGAAATATTCTTTGTTGGTGAGACGAAGAAGAAATACAGGTATTCGTCGAGTTATCAAAATAAAGAGATTGAAGATTGAAATAATACATGAAAATTATGGTTCTGGATTGATTTTTACTATAGACATTGGAATGCAACAATAGTAAATGTATATATATGTATATATACATATATTATATATATATATATAATAAATGTATATATATGTATATACATATGTATATATATATATATATTATATATATATATTATATATATATAATAAATGTATATATATGTATATATACATATATAGATAATAAATGTATATATATATATATACATATATTATATATATGTATTATATATATAAAATAAATGTATATATATATATGTATATATACATATATTATGTATATATATATTATATATATAATAAATGTATATATATATGTATATATACATATATATATATTATATATATACAATAAATGAATATATATGTATATAAACATATATTATATATATATTATATATATAAAAAATGTATGTATATATGTATATTTACATATATTATATATATTATATATATATAAAATAAATATATATCTATGTATATATACATATATTATAGTTATATATAATAAATGTATATATATATGTATATATATATACATATTTTATATATATATAATAAATGTATATATATATATGTATATATACATATATATATTATATATAATGTATATATACATATATATTATATATATATATAAATGTATATATATGTATATGTACATATTTTGTTTGTATATATATATAATAAATGTATATATATGTATATATACATATATATATATATCTATATATATATATATGTATGTATATATATATATATATATATATATATATATATATATATATATATATATATATATATATATATATATACACACGCATTTCGGACATTTTCAAGACCAGTAGAGAAATCATTGTCGAAAAATTGTTGCATTTTGGTAATTCGACCTTCACCCCCCTTGAATCCACTTGTGTTTGACCTGATGTTGCGTGAGACTAAACTTAGAAGATATTTATTCAACTCAACCAGAAGGGGACGTGAAAAACAGAAACAAAATGCCAACTTCTGCAGGACTTAGTTGAACGTAGTTTGGTTGTCCGGCTTTTGTGGAGGACATTCTACGTCGGCTTCTCCGAAAATAACGTCATCGTCCGGGACCTTTTGGAAGACATATTTTTGTCAGTGTCCTTTCTTCTTCGTTTATCCAGAGAAGAAGGGGAAACACGCAAACTTCCATATCGTAATGGCGGAGAGGGCGTTAAAAAGCCTAAAAAAATAAAACAACAACAAATAAATGAAAATATAAATACCAAAATATAAATATGAATGATAATTGATAAAAAAAACGATAATATTCTTTTTCACCAATCCGACCGAAAAAAGACCAAAATGTAGACGACAATCGTTAATATTGAGTTTTTTTTTTATTTTGTTTGTGTGTGTGTGCATACGTGTGTGTTTGTGTTGGTGTGTGTAGGTTTGTGTGCATACGTGTGTGTTTGTGTTGGTGTGTCGAAGTTTGTGTGCATACGTATGTGTTTGTGTTGGTGTGTGTCGGTTTGTGTGCATACGTGTGTGTTTGTGTTGGTGTGTGTAGGTTTGTGTGCATACGTGTGTGTTTGTGTTGGTGTGTGTAGGTTTGTGTGCATACGTGTGTGTTTGTGTTGGTGTGTCGAAGTTTGTGTGCATACGTATGTGTTTGTGTTGGTGTGTGTAGGTTTGTGTGCATACGTGTGTGTTTGTGTTGGTGTGTCGAAGTTTGTGTGCATACGTGTGTGTTTGTGTTGGTGTGTCGAAGTTTGTGTGCATACGTGTGTGTTTGTGTTGGTGTGTGTAGGTTTGTTTGCATACGTTTGTGTTGGTGTGTGTAGGTTTGTTTGCATACGTTTGTGTTGGTGTGTGTAGGTTTGTTTGCACGCTCGTATTTGAATGTATATGTGATCGTGCATGTTTGTGCAGATGTACTTTTTATATAAATATGTACCTACATGTGTTGCAGGTTTATGCGTGTTTGCATGTAGACCGTTGAATGTATGTGTATACACGTATGCGTGTATGCGTGTGTGTATGTGAATGTGTACGTGTCGTTATATGTGTATTGTATGTTTAATTGTATAAGACTATGCATGTGTTTGTGTGCAGATGCGTATGTATGTTTGTGCGTCTACGTGCGCGCGTGTGTATTTATGTCCGTGCGTTTTTTCGTGTGTGGGTTTCTGTGTGTGCATGGGCGTGGGTGTGTTTTTGTATGTGCGTGTGTACATGCCTGTGTGTGCGAACGTTTCCATGCGTTGATGTGCGTTTTTTTGTGAGCACGTGCAATCGTATAAGTCTATGGATGTGTTTGTGTGCAGATATGGGTTTCTGTTTGCTTATACGCACGCGCGGGTATTCGTGTTTGCGTGTGTATGTGCGAGCGTACGCGTGTGTTAGTCTGCGTTTGTATGTGTGCGCATGCGCGTGGGCATACGCTCATGGTGTTCATGCGCTCGCAAAAAAAAAAAAAAACGCGCCAAATTCGGATTCCCGCCTTTAATAGATTTTCACCTAGCTTCCTCCCCCCCCCCTACACACACGTCCGCACCTCCTTAGTTTTCCAGCTTTTGAAAGTCAACAAACTCGTACCCCTCTTCACACGGACGGACACCTGAACAAAAAAGACCTCTCATCCTTTTTTATTCACTCTTACACTACAACCACCGCCACCACCAATGTCCAGTTTTCTCCCCTCCCCTGTCCGTTTTTCTTTTGTCCGAGCCCCGCCGTCGGCCCGAGGTTCATATAACTTGTGTCCAACGAACAGTCGACACATTTTTTTTGTTTTGTTTCGTGAACTCGTCGCCTGTTAATGACAAGCAAACGGAAAAAGGCGGGAAAAAGCCGAAAAAAAACCCCCCCAACAACTGACCACTTAGCCCACTTCGGACATGTTTTTCGTGCTATTTTGTTTCTCTTGAGATAAAAACGTATATAGATTCTTTTTATTTTTTCTTACTTTTCCTTGTTTTTTTTTTTTGGGGGGGGGAGGGGGGTCGTTTTTTATTTACGTTTTGTTTTATTTGACTTTTAGGTGTACTGTTTTTTGTTTGTTGTTGTGTTTTTTGCTTCCTGTCATAAAAATACGAAATATCTTTCGCCATATTATACACGGATGATCTCCAGCAGAACACGAACCACAATAAGCCGCCGCTGCCAAAATGATGTTATTATTAGAGGCTAGATAGGTTTTTTATTAATACAGTGACAAGGACCCCTTTCCCCTTCTCCCTTCTAAATCTTATAGTGTCAGCTCTTCGTAAAAGAGTCGAGCGCTCTCGGCAGTCGATAATGCGAATATAAACATATATACAAGGTGTTCAATATACATTTGAATATTTTTATATTCTTTCATTTCAGAACCATTTATTTTCATTTTTTTAATTTTTTATGGAAATCGCTCCAGACAAGGCATGAAGCCACTTGATGTAAGGAGCTAACAAGAACGAAAGATGATTATCGCAAAGACAGGAGATGTCTATTGGCCGTAGTCTTGAAAATCCTAAGACCATAGGTAGAAGGAAAACAGTCAGCAGAAAGAGAGTTCCACAAGCCTGTAGTTCTTGGAAATAAGCTACTGGAATAGGAAGCTGTATTACTATGAAGTATCAAAACAGCGAATTGCTGAAGACCACTAGACCAACGAGTAAAACGAGCTGGAACAAAGGAAGCATGGAATAGATCAGATAATTCTGAAGAAAATATGCCATAATAGTATTTATAGAAAAGACTGAGACTAGCAACATCACGCCTGTGAAAGAGGGGTGCAGAGAAGAAAAAAGGTGGGTCCCAATCAAATTAGAGATACGTTTCTACGCCTTATCATGGACCCTCAAATGAGACAAAGATTTACAAGCCCAAATATGAAAACAGTACTCCATACATGGTCTGATTGTAGATTTGTAGAGATAGGGAATAGCATCAGTTGTGAGAAAGTGTTTGGAGCGACAGAGAACCGACTTTACGAGAAGCAGACAGAGCAATGAACCTAATATATGAACTCAAATAAAGATTTGATCAGAAAGAAAGACCAAGAAGTTTCAGAGTCGATTTCTCCTCAAGAGCAAAGCCATTCATGGGGATATCAGGAAAAAAAGGGTTGCTTGAAAAACACGAGCTGAGTCTTAACAGGAATTTCGGTAAAATGCAACGGATAGCTGTTTCCGTGTACTATTGGTAGGTTAGAGAATTGCAGACCGTGGACGATTTGAAAGTCGTGGAATATTGGAAAAGAGCGACCTGCGTCATGAATATTCGACCAAGATTAAAGAAATCAGAAATTTTAGCAGCAGCTAAATGCTCCTTGAATACCATGAGATGTGAGCTGAAGAATTGCGATGGAGATGTGGAAGCAGTGGCTAGCTAGAAATATCATTGCAGGCGTTCTGACTGTGTCCACCGAATGAAATTTACCGAAAGTTGCTTGCCCCCCCCCCCCAAAAAAAAAGAATTGAGCGTTCTAGACAGTCGATAATGTAATTGTGAACATATATAAGCATTAAAATTTTCATTACTTCGTAGAGTAGAAATAAGAAGTTCCGACTGGGGTAGGTTTGCGAATCTCAGAGTCAAACACCCGTCACATCTAGCCACATTGAATAGTAGTGAAACGGCGAGACAGCTATCAGTGATGACTATATATCTGAGTTCATTAATGTTTGTTTTTCTAAGATTTTTCCTATATATTCAACAAAATACATGCTAAAACATTCCTGAGCTAAAGAATCGTGACGGAGATGTGGAAGCATTGGCTAGCAGGAAGAATCATTACAGACGTTCTGACTGTCCTCACAACAAAATTTGTCCAAAGCTGAAAAAATAGAATGGAACGTTTTTGGTAGTCGATAATGCAAATGAGAACAAACACGATTATAATGTCCCTTACTTCGTAGAGTAGGCGTAAGAGGTCTCAACTGCAGTTGTTTTTCGAGTCTCAGGTTAGAAGACCTTTGGCATGACGATTTCTGGAAAACTTCGAATTCGCACCTGTGAAATCCAGATCGAAGACACTGCAGCCTCGCAAGTACAATCATTTAACTACCTTGGGTCAGTGATAACATCAGATTGAAGGTGTAGGGCAGACGTACAATCTAGACATGCCCAGTCAAAGAATGCGTTTATAAAGCTGTCTTCTGTTCTTCCGACTTGTACTATCTCCCTGGAGACTTCGAGCGTACATTTGGTCCATTCTACTTTATGGATGCGAGACTTGGACTATATGTCCGAAATTAGAAACTAAACTTTTTTCCGTGGAAACATGGTTTATTTGCCGAATGCTGAATATCAACTGGAAGAAACATGTAACCAATGAGGAGGTGTGGAACAGATACTACACTTACTTCCTAGCCAAAAGGCCAGGTAGGAGGTGTGGAGGCGATCTGGATACACACCTGAGGCAATTAATGCAGACTTTAATGAAAAGACAAATGAGTTTTATCGGTCATATTTTTTATTTACCTCCCCAGGAGGTTACGCACAAGGCCAGTTTTATCTTACTCCCACAAGTAAGATGTGACCCAAGGTCGGGTCGGGAAAGTGGGGCTTGAAAAGCCAGCGCCCGAGAAGTTGAGCACTCTGGCCATTACAAATTTCCTGGGCAGCCCCGTCGGCATTCTCCGGTAGGGGCGCCTCAGGCAGTAAGCAATAAACTTACTCCTCCCCAAAGAGGGGAGGCAAAGCCTGGGAGGGTGGACCTCCTAGAACTGCACAGGACAAACCCACAGACCGGCGTAAATCAAGCCTCGAAGGACCAGACAATACCAGTCTATGGGGTGCAGTATCTATCGGAACAGATACTACACTTACTTCCTAGCCAAAAGGCCAGGTAGGAGGTGTGGAGGCGATCTGGATACACACCTGGGCAATAAATGCAGACTTTAATGAAAAGACAAATGACTTTTATCGGTCATATATATATATAGACACAAACAACTCGAACATTTAGTTCTTACTGGTAGAGTGTCTGGCTGTAAGCCAATGGTAAGACCAAGATATAAGTTTATGGTCAATGTGTGTAGATGGACAAACCAGAATGCAATGGGACTATTTCGTGCAATGGATAATAGGACAATCTGAAGGACCATAGTCGCCGACACCTTACGAAGGCAGGGCCGTCCATGATGATGGTGAAGTTTGAAAATAGAATTCTCGTCAATCTATTACGCTGAAATTTGAAATAGTATTTACGTAGTCAGTCTCTTACGTGTGTTGTGTGTACATTTGAAATATCATTTTCGCCAGTCTGTCACGCTTAAATTTAAAATAACCTTTTCGTCAATCTGTGACGCTTCAATTTTAAATAGCATTTTCAATCAATCTGTGACGCTTCAATTTTAAATAGCATTTTCGTCGCTATTACAATAGCATTTCCTCGGCTTAAATCTAAAATAGTATTCCATAAAAAATGCAAGTATACTGAAATCATATGCCCTTAATAGGGTTAAGATGAAAATTCATATACACTAAATGTACAAAAGCAAGGAAATACCCAAATTTTTACACTTTTATTGTCATTAAGGGTATGCGAGCACAACAGGGCTATGTATTTTACTGGTAGGAATTTTTCTTCAGCGCACCTCACACACTTCATCCACTCATGCATAGAGATTTATACTGTGGTGATTTGATAATGAAATGGTTTGGTTGATATGTAGTCATACCCTTAATGGCAATAAAAGTGTAAACATTTGGGAATTTCCTTGCTTTTGTACATTTAGTGTATATGAATTTTCATCTTAACTCTATTAAGGGCATATGATTTCAGTATACTGGCATTTTTCATGGAATGTCACTACTTTTGTAAAGTCTATGCCTCAATACAATGCCTTCTCATAAGGGTTTTTGGAATTTTCTGGAAAACTAAGGTATAGTGTAAACTGAAATTAAAATGCCATCAACTAGACCCTAGAACCTCTATCTCTGCCCAAAATCAGCTGAATCCATCAAATAGTTGATGAGATACAGGGTGGCACATACGTACGTACGTACGTACACACAGATAACATGATTTCATGATTGAACTTTCTGGATCTCTGGGTTGCCTTGACTAATGATGCTGAAATTCTACACACTTATAGAACCTATCAAATAAAAATTTTGTGCAAAGTTTTAACTAATTTGGTTTATTGGTTTTTGTGTTATGATTGATCAAAGAAATGAGATTTCCAGCATAGGCCATTCGTGGGGGTCTATTAAGGGATAGAGCGCTCTCGCGCCTCCCTTGATTTTCGTCAGTCTGCCGCGTTTAATTTTGAAATAGATTTTTCGTCAGTCTGTCGGGTTTAGGTTTAAAATAGCATATTTTTTCAGTCTGTTACGCTAAAGTTTTCAAATAAGAATTTCATCGCTAAACGCGCAGATTAAATGGACGCATCTTCAAAATGCATTTAAAAAAAAATTAATTTTTTTGTAGATTTTGTTTCCATTTTCAAATCGTTTTTTTTTAATTTTGCATCTTTTTATTTTGTGCGTTTTATAAAAGACTTTTTAATTTTAGTTTAATTGTTGTACGTTTAAGAACGCGCGTCCGACCCCTGCGCGACGTGTGAGGCAGACTTGAGTTTGTGTGAAACACAGGCAGATTCCCAACGTCTCTCGCTTTTAAAATTTAATTTTTATCGGCGTTCGCGCACTTAATTAGTTGTCGTAAAACAAAACAAAAAACAAAAGAGACTTAAAATGGCGACTAATTGTATTCATTTATTTTTTAAATTGTTCTTCTTCTACGTATCCTTACCGGAAATCGCTGCGGGCGGTGAACAGGGCGGCGGAGGCGGTGGCGGCGCGTTTCACACCGGAGCAGAATCACGCGAAATGTTCGACTTCGGCTTCGGCAATCTCCGGAATCGTCCGCTCTTGATTGATCGCTAGACACTCCCCCCCCCCCCCCAAGTTCCCTCCGGCAACGAATTATTGTTTTTCAAGAATTGTTAAAATGGCGACGATTTTCAATTCAAACATATGATTTTCATCGAATAGCGACACGACTTTAATTTTTTATAATTTCGTTTTCACAATTACACTTTTCAAACATGTCGGGAGTGTGACCTCAATCTTCTGTATGCACTCATATAAAAGTCGACCCCAACCCTAACCCTAACCTATCCAAAAGTCGTTGAACTAATAAAATAGATAGTTTAGGATATAAATAAATATCTCTCTCACTCCTTTTACACCCCCCCCCCCCCACACCCACACCCACACACACACCCACACCCACACACACACACACACACACGCACACACGCACGCACGCCCCCCCACCACACGCACCCCCACACCACACACACACACACACACACGTGTTAATGCCTCTTTAAGATTTAATATTCTTAATACTAGAGATTGTTGTCATCCTACGATTAAGTAAAGTTCCGCTCAAGCGTTGAACACTATCGACAACAAGACGCTTGGCCCCACCTCTCGGATAAGTGTACATTAATTTCAATTACTGTCTGTGATGGTTTCTCGCGGCTGTGTGGGCATGGGCGTTAGGCTTGTCATTCTAGGCGTAATCTACGAACTGTACTGATAAGGATAGAAAACTCGAAACGACGTCGTCTGTAGGTATAAAACACTCTAATATTTAATATATATATATATATATATAAAGAGTCTACTGGATACGTGCCCTCCGACCGTCTGAAATTTGAATTTCCTACACTGATGATAGCAAAAAGCTTGAAACGTGTTATAAGCCCCTTTAAGAAATTAAACTTGAGCCATGTTCGGGGAGTTAAAAGTAGACTGGCGCTGAGCTATACGCAAAGGTTCCGAAAACGTTCTTTTAAGAAGATTCAAAGAACGTATAAGACAAAAATAGAACTTAATTTCCCTTCTTTACGTGATAATTTTTCGTGGCCATGAGGTTAGAGCGCTGATTCTGTACTGGGTTCGTGCCCTCCGACCGTCTGAATTTGTAACTTCCTACACTGATGATAGCAAATACCTTGAAATGCAGACGCTTGTAGGAAAAATTAAGATGTATTATATATATAAATGACTTGGTGCCGAAATATATATATATATATATATATATATATATATATATATATATATATATATATATATATATATATATATATATATATATATATTTCGGCAGCAAGTCATTTATTAGACATGTGTCATTGAAGACCATGGAGTTTTCTTTGCTATTTTTCTGGTTAATTTCTCGACGCGGCGAGCGATTCGTCGGTTTTCCGGTGTCAATTGGTGGATTATTGTATCTTGGGCCATTTCTCGAGCGCTTTCGGTCTCGCGACTGTCTTCAGGAGGCTGTGTCTTATATATATATATATATATATATATATATATATATATATAAAATAAATCTTAATTTATAAATTAATAAATCTTGATTACGATATATATATATACACACACACATATATATATATATATATATATATATATATATATATATATATATATAATCCAGATAAAGTAAACGTCCACAGGATAGAAATTAAAAAAATTTCAACCGGGATTATAGAAAGTGCTCAATATCAAATAGAGCTTTTATATATATGATAATTTTTATTCATACAGACATGTACAAAATCTGCGACACTGGCATGTCGATGTTATCGATCAACAGCTGTTATAAACTGAGATCTCATCAGGCAGAATTAAAATCGGATCATTGCCTCAGATCATATTTGGGAAAAAACCCAAATTTAATTTTGATTCTGCCTGGTGTTTTTTCAAAAATAAATAAATTATTTATTATAAATACTTGAGATCGTTCAACGTCTTTGTCAAAACCATTCAGTTGATTTTATTCTTTTCTCTCGTTAATTCTTCTTGAGCGAGACATATTTTCGCTGCTAAGATAGGAGTCCGTTATGATGTTCGACGATTGCAGTTTAAATGGCGTTGCGTGTCACATAGTTTCGTGTCACATAGTTGCGTGTCACATAGTTGCGTGTCACATAGTTGCGTGTCACATAGTTGCGTGTCTCATAGTTGCGTGTCACATAGTTGCGTGTCACATAGTTGCGTGTCACATAGTTGCGTGTCACATAGTTGCGTATCACATAGTTGCATGTGATGAAGCAGTGAAGGAAATCACAGATGAAACATTGGTATTAGATCACAATCTAGAAGAATTTTTGAAAGTCAATCAACGTGTTTTTTTAAAAATAAATCATTTGATTCTCCACTCGGCTCTCCTCAACTGGCACAGCCAGTCCAACTTTTGTTTTCTTTTTGAAAAAGAGAGGTTATTACTCTCGAAATGATTAAAGTCTCTACCATTCCGGACCTTTAAATATTTAACAGTAAGCCCACCAATTTTACAATTTACTGTCTTTATATTTTAATTTTGAAATATAAATGAATTGATCTGAGATTTACCGTCTCTTGTCATTTATTCTTGTTCATTATTATTCCACCTTCCGTTTTTTTGAACATTGCATTGCTCCTGCCTCGGAGTTCTCAAATTCATATTTACTAATAAATCATTTATTTATTAAAAATACTTGAGATTCTTTCAACGTAAATATGGAGTTACTCGTATCCAGGGTTCGAATCTTTGGACCTACGGTACAGTTATATATAATTACACTGATGATTGTTAGTGGTTATGAAACATTTGTCTGTGGATAATAAATATTTATTTATAAACAAATAATTATTAAAGCTCCCTTCAAATCGAGCACTCTAAGAGAAATATGAGAAGTTTCTAATAAAGCAATATTGCGTGAGTTCTCTCCCTTTATGGCAAATCGAAAACTTTCTATGACTTACTATGTTCATAAATAAATATAAGGGTTTATTTCACTCACATTTAATTTGATTGTCACTGAGACCGAATTGTTAAGGATGCTTCACCGGCAGTACAGTTATATATAATAAGACCGATGATTGTTAGACTGCTGGACTGGCCCCTTACAAAGCAAGAAATCAAGCCAAAAAATACAAATGTGTGTCCGGCCAAAACCATCGTAATAGTCCAGGCCAGTTAACTGAGTCGAGTGTTTCTGGTGACGTTATTTATAGTAGGTAGTAAGAACCACTATCAATTTCTTTTCAGCAAGCCATCAGAGCCAGCAGACTCACGACCATAGGATTATTCATTCACTTGGAAATCATTTTTTAATTGTTCCTGCTATTGTGACTTTATTCCCGTGCCAAGAACACGGTTATCATTCTAAAAATTATTCATTAACTTGGAAATCATTGTTAATTTATACCTTTTTTCAAACTTATGTCTTTTTTTATAGATGTCAAGCGCGAAAAAAGAAGACAATTACAACATGACCGCATTGCATAAAAGTTCGATTTTCAAGTCTTCAAAAAATAAATTAGAATTTTATTTCATGATAAAAAATACAATCAAAGACTAATTAATAAATTTCATTCAAAATGTGTGTGAAAAGCAAACGAAATAAGCGAGATATTCAAATAATAATAATAATATATTGTAAATAAACTGTCCGTGTGGAAAACAAATCTCTCCCACCCAAAAAACATGACTGTTTTTATTTATTACATATTTTTTTATATTGTAAATAAATTGTTCGTTTTGCAAAAAAACAAACACACACCAAAAACAGCAAAAAAAAAAAACGCACACAAATTTCAATTAATTTCAATAAATATTCTATTGATTAATTATTTTGAATTATTGATTTTGTGTTACTTTACTTAATTCGTAATCTTTCATGTTTGATTTACTTTTCATGTTTCCTTTACTTTTAAGTTAAAAAAAAATCAAGAAACATCAGTTTTTCGGAAATGAGAGCAACTCTTATCAAATTATTCAGCCAAAACTAATGACAATGAAATGTTCATATAAAGAATAAAACTTCCTAAAAAAGGGATTTGTCAAGATATATTTCCATGCAGCATTACGGATACTACTGTTTTCATTCGCTGTAGACCACGTTGTCATAGCAATTAACTCAAACATTAAAAATAATCCGGAAAGAATGAACTTATTTAACGAATGAATATTAAATCAGAGAAATTATTTAAAAATGAATATTAAATCAGAGAAATTATTTAAAAATGAATATTAAATCAGAGAAATTATTTAAAAATGAATATTAAATCAGAGAAATTATTTAAAAATGAATATTAAATCAGAGAAATTATTTAAAAATGAATATTAAATCAGAGAAATTATTTAAAATGAATATTAAATCAGAGAAATTATTTAAAATGAATATTAAATCAGTGAAATTATTTAAAAATGAATATTAAATCAGAGAAATTATTTAAAATGAATATTAAATCAGAGAAATTATTTAAAAATGAATATTAAATCAGAGAAATTATTTAAAAATGAATATTAAATCAGAGAAAATATTTAAAAATGAATATTAAATCAGAGAAATTATTTTAAATGAATATTAAATCAGAGAAATTATTTAAAATGAATATTAAATCAGAGAAATTATTTAAAAATGAATATTAAATCAGAGAAATTATTTAAAAATGAATATTAAATCAGAGAAATTATTTAAAAATGAATATTAAATCAGAGAAATTATTTAAAATGAATATTAAATCAGAGAAATTATTTAAAAATGAATATTAAATCAGAGAAATTATTTAAAAATGAATATTAAATCAGAGAAATTATTTAAAAATGAATATTAAATCAGAGAAATTATTTACAAATGAATATTAAATCAGAGAATTTATTTAAAAATGAATATTAAATCAGAGAAATTATTTAAAAATGAATATTAAATCAGAGAAATTATTTAAAAATGAATATTAAATCAGAGAAATTATTTAAAAATGAATATTACATCGGAGAAATTATTTAAAAATGAATATTAAATCAGAGAAATTATTTAAAAATGAATATTAAATCAGAGAAATTATTTTTCAAAGATAAATTTCCATGTTTTAAAAATTACAAAAATTATGACAACACCATTTTATTATTAAGTATTAATTTAATATTTGCTGTCTAGCCTACGCAAATTACACGAAATAATACATTTGCACTAAGATTTCTAATAAAGTAATGAGTCAATTATATTTCATGATCGTTAATTAATAAATACTTAACATTTCATTAAAATTGGTTACTTTCCTACATTTTGATGAATTTTTAAATGAAGGGAGGGGTCAAAATCTCGTTTGTTACTTTAGAGCATGACGCCATTTTACAGTGCTCTGGCCTGGTGATATTACGATGGTCGTGGTCTGGCTCGCTTCAATAATCACGTATGAAAATTCAATTTTTTGAACAAAGAAGGGGAGGCTTAATCTTTACAATAGCTGATAATAATGAAAAAGAAAATACATAATATTCACGTATGAAAATTTAATTTAATGAGCAAATAGGGGAGGCTTAATCTTTACAATAACTGATAATAATGAAAAAGAAACGACAGAATAATCACGTATGAAAATTCAATTTTCTGAACAAAGAGGGGAGGCTTAATCTTTACAATAGCTGATAATAATGAAAAAGAAAAGACAGAATATTCACGTATGAAAATTTAATATCATCAGCAAATAAGGGGAGATTTAATCTTTACAATAACTGATAATAATGAAAAAGAAAAGACAGAATATTCACGTATGAAAATTTAGTTTTATCAGCAAATAAAGATAGGCTTGCTCTTAATAATAACTGATAATTATAAAAAAGAAGTAAATAATTTCTTTCACTTATTATATGGACACAAAAATATCCCCTTTATAATTATACTACTACTACTACTACTACTACTACTACTACTACTACTACTACTAATAATAATTATTATTATTTACTCACTAGGAGTTCTCACACAGGTCATCAGTGATTGCTCACCGACAACCGGTGGTATTCCCTGGAGTCTGAGTGACAACAAGCCTCCCCAGATTTCCAGTATTCTCCACCTCTTTTCGATAGCCACCGCAAGTAAACTTGCAGTATCACAACAGCCGTTTACCATTGATTTCTCACTGGTAAGGACCATTGGTATTATTATTATTATTATTATTATTATTATTAGTAGTAGTAGTAGTAGTAGTAGTAGTAGTAGTCGTCTTATCATGAATTGATATGTTGAAAATAGTGAATACGAATTAAAATGCGAAGCGATAGTGAGCGGGCGAAGCCAGCTAGTATTCAAAAACCAAACCTTCAACAACAATAGAGTGAAGAAATATTTTCGTAAACAAAATCACTTACAAATCTTGTAAATGGTAGGGTTGATTTAATCCGAAGTTGTGCCGTAACTCCGTATTGTTTCTCGCTGCCTTTTTGACGTCAGACCTGATAGTGTAGACAGTTACCCAATTTCATGAACAGGTGGAAGTTTTTTTTCTACTTCGGTAATCTTGAAATCTTACCGGAAAGGAGAAACGATGCTAAAACAATAACAGTGATTACTGAACTTGGAGAGGTCGCTGTGCGTATATTTAGTGATCTCAGAATTGCACGGTGGTTCGGGTGGACGAGGGTGGGTTGGAGTAAAAAAAAAACTCGTTAGTCACAAATGGGAGGCAGCCCGAGAGAACGAGTTCCACCTGCTTCTCGGTGCTGCTCATGAGTGTATACTATATATGGTGGAACCGACAAATATCGTCTCTCATCGTTTTTTGTCTTCCTATCTTACCCCCCTCCCCCCTCCCCACACCTCATTTCGGCTCCAGCCCCTCTTCGGTGTGTAATGCATATATATATATATATATATATATATATATATATATATATATATATATATATATATATATATATATATATATATATATATATATATATATATATATTTCGGGATTTTTGTTTATAATTTGTAGTACTATATCCACTGTGCCACTGTGGATATGGTACTAAGTAAAAGTCAGTTCTCAGTGACAGTCATCTGAAGGTTGAAGGTTCAATCCTCAGTGCGGGCGATACGAAGAATTGCGAATTACTGAAGACTTCTTCCCAGCCATGGCAGATGGAACGAGAGCATGCTACCCCCGTGGATTTAATAAAGGGTTCCGTTCGAAATTCTGTCCAGATTCCCGAGTTCGACAACATACACATGAAGAAGGTCGGAAGTTACATCGGCCGAAACGTTGCGATAAAAACACCCAAGATGAAAACAGCAGTCCGAATGTACCAAATTGTATATATATATATATATATATATATATATATATATATATATATATACATTAGGATGATTGTGACTTCCCCTTTGACCTCTTCCTCCATCCACATCAAGTTCTTCAACCTTTTTTGTGACATTCTTATAATGTTTTGTTTTACAGACTGTTTCAAATGTGCTGCTGACCTCCGAATGTTGCATTACCCGTTTTTCCAGGGTACCCGGTAAGATCCAACAAGAATGACAAAGAACAGAATGTATATGAAAAAACTTTGGTTTTCTTTATTTGCCATTACTGGATGGTTTACGCCGGCTAGACACACACATATAACAATATTTTGACATACTTGTGTCTCATGAAAGTCTTTTTCTTGCTGAGGTCATACACTTGGTTTACGCTAAAAACTCGTTCGAATATAACTCCGATTGGAAAGCAACTTGCTCTGCATTGTCTATCCGAGCGTGAACTGAAGCAATTGTTCTACTAGCACTTTGGTTAAGTACAAGGCAGGGGATTCCTTCATGGTACCAACTTGCGTATCAGCCGCATTTTTCGTCAGCGGACACAAAATTCTAACAGCAAGACAGGCTTGGGTACCATAGCCAATACAGCTTCATCGGTGCCATAAATATCGGTAAACTCGCATTCTTCCGGTACATCGATACTCCGATCACCAAGCGTTTCGGCTCTTCGCATTTTTGAAACCGTCGTTGTTCAAGTCCCACTTGCACTGCCGAACCTTCTCCTTTTTAACAGTTATCAAGTCGCCTTTATTTCTTTCTCGACGTCCCACTCACAATGAACTCGTCCACGATTCATTTTTGCCACTCTTCATTATTTTACACGAAGACAAGAAAACAAGAACAAAAACAAATTGCGAAACCGGTATATTAAAAAAAAAACGTGAATTCGCAGGAATCGGAATTATACAACTTTTTGACCCGTAGCGCAACGGATAGAAGTGCTAGGTACACTCAGTTCTAAGTCACAGACTTCTGGGGGTTAAAGGTTCAATCTTCATCACAAGCGATACTAAGAATATATAAATAAGAATTACTTCTATCTGCTAACAGATAAAAAAAAGAAGTCCCTATGGCAATTGAAAAGTACAAAGAGTATGTTTTAGAATTATTTAGATGAGGATTGGAAAGTTTATTTTTTCTTTTTTTTTTACTAAAGAGTCACCATTGATCAAAGCCCCAAAACCACTCGAGGATAAGGTCAATGAGTGTCAGGTTGACAGTAAGACACCACCATGATGATTGGTACTGATGATAGAATTTTGGTAGAATTTGATTATTTAGGAGGGCGGCTTCAGAAGAATTTGTTTACATTTGACTTAAAAACGACAATGTTGTAGTCAGTTGGGAAGCAGCACCGCGTATTGAGTTCCGCAGGCGTGTAGTTCCAGGAAAGAAACTTTGCTCATAGTGCGATAATGATATACTATATCTATGTATTTTTTTTAATTAAAATTGATTTTGTGATTATAATCTCCTCTTTTTAATTCTATGTCTGGTTTCTCTATTTATGTTTTCATGTGTTTATATTGTGGTCAGGTAATTTTAGTTAAGCAGTTGTTTTGTAAAGGGCAATGTGCGCTGATTTTGCAGTTACAATTATTTTCATTATTAATTTTCTTTTTTTCGATTTTGGTAATTAATATTACCGTGCGAATCATTAGTATTTCTTTTTCTTATAGTATTATTATAACTATTATTATAATTATTATTATGATTATTATAATTATTATTATTATAGAGTGTGTGCCATCCATTGGTTGGTGAATATAAATAGTGAGTGAAGGGTAAAAAACAAACGACCCTGATTTGTTAGTAACAAGAGTAAGCACCAGTAAGACATAAAAACAACTGTGAAAAGTAATTCAACGGAATCAGTCTAATAATTTCTACCGAGAATAAAAATAAAGGTTTATGTGTGGCTTACTTTCCATAAGTAAAGTTTCATACTACTACAAAGCTCTACTCACGTATTGAGCACTTTTGAAGTAAATATTGAATATATATATATATATATATATATATATATATATATATATATATATATATATATATATATATCGTGGTTTCAATACAATGTTTCTTTCGATAGTAGAACACTTTACAGCAGCTGCCTTTAAATAGAATTAATCTCTCGCTCATATACTGAGTTGTTGACAACGGCCGTGTAAGCTAGGACGTCGAAATTTGAGTTTGAAATATATCTCGCGATTCCAGGATTCAAGTCCGGTGACCGATGCGAATAATTCTTCTCTACACTGACGATTCCCGTAAGGATGAAACGTATACGTATATAGATAAAAACAAATTATATATATATATATATATATATATATATATATATATATATATATATATATATATATATATATATATATATATGTAAGCTTTACAAAATAACTAATAAAATAAAAAGATCTTTTCGCTGTGATGAATCCTCTCTGGAAGGGAAAACATTTCTTGGTAAACTCTCCATATATATATATATATATATATATATATATATATATATATATATATATTTATATATACGGAGATTATTTGTTATTGTTTTTATTTTTTGGCGATAGGCGACCGGTGTCTTTACGGTGCGTTCCTACTTTTCGCTTTTTTGTTTTTATCATTTAAGAATATGAAAATGAGCGCATTTTTTTCTTCTTTTTTATTCATTAAAAAAATTGTTTTTATAAATTTTTAAATTAAAAATTTTTTTTATTTATATTTTCTATTTTTTAATTCGCCCTTAATCGGACAAGCCACTAATTGTATATATAGATTTAAATTTTTTTATTTTATTTATAAACCAATTTATTTTATACACATTTTTATAAATTATTCATAATTTTTTTTTTTGTGAATAAATTAATTCGTTAATATATATATATATATATATATATATATATATATATATATATATATATATAGAGAGAGAGAGAGATTTATGAAAACATATTTGCATGATCAATTTACGTTCCAAGAAATCAACAAACAACAGAATTGTGTACGATCGTTTCAGAGACCCCATATTCTTATAATCGTTATCTGAACCTATCGTCAGCACAGGGTATAGACACCAAATTAAGGGCATACAGACAGCATCAATAGGATAACATGCCAACCCATCATTTACACATCAACTTAGAAAGAGAGATATGAGTTGATGTATGTATCACTCAAATTATAGCAGACGAGGTTGAAACATTGTTTAGGGATAGAATATAGGGGTCCAAAGTTAGATGCTGTATTACATGTACAGAGTATTGATTTACTCCTCTCCAGGAGTTAGGCACAAGGCCAGTTTTATCTTACTCCCACAAGTAAGATGTGACCCAAGGTCGGGTCGGGAAAGTGGGGTTTGAAAAGCCAGCACCCCGAGAGGTGAGCACTCTGGCCATTAAAAATTACCTGGGCAGCCCCGTCGGCATTCCCCGGTAGGGGCGCCTCAGGCAGTAAGCAATAAACTTACTCCTCCCAAAAGAGGGGAGGCGAAGTCTGGGAGGGTGGACCTCCTAGAATTGCACATGACCAGACCCATTGACCGGCGTAAATCAAGCTCCGAAGGCCAAGACAATACCGGTCTATGGGGTGCAGTATCCATCGGAACAGATACTACACTTTGATCTTAGCCAAAAGGCCAAGAGTAGCACACCGTATTAAACAGGAAAACATTCATCAAATTATACAAATTATAAAAGTTATTAAAAGAAAAAAAATCACCTATGATCTTACAATGAGAAAAAAAACTTATAAGGGCTCTAGAGTTCATCATTAGTGGTAGAGCAATTGGTCAAACAATGTTACAGTAAGAAGTCCATTTTAAAACCATTCCAACTTCCGTAAAATTGGAAGCCAGAAAAGAAAACCAAAAGATCAATAAAAGGATAAAGGATGTGGTAAAATTACTTACACAAATAATAATTAATATTAATTGACATTAAGTTAAAAAACTTGTAATTAAGAATTAAAGTTATAATTTTAATGAGCTATTGGGAACATAAGGTTAGGCGTCAAATATAGAATGCATAATTATGGAATCCTGGGTAATGGCTGGGTCAGAGATAAACCCTTAAAATAATATATATATATATATATATATATATATATATATACAGTATCTACAATAAGTGAGTACACCCAACGAATTTTTTACTTTTTACTTCATAGAACTTTAATTTTTCGTAGGATTTAAATGAAACTCGGTGTGAACATAGCCATGTAGTGGTTTAATAGCTTTATAAACTATGAAGGAACAAATATCTTGTCAATGCAAAAGAATTGAACAAAAACATTTGGAACAAGTAACAAAAAGTGAGTACACATGAGCATTTTAAACAAATAATCTTATTTTTAATACTTTGTATGACCTCCATTGTTATCAATAACAGCAGACAACCTCCTAGCCATTGATTCGACTAGTTTATGACATGTGTCCGTCGGAATTGCGTTCCATTCACATTTGATGACCTACTTCAGTTCGTTATTATTTCTCGGATTTTTCCCTTCAATTTTCCGTTTCAGATGCTCCCACAAATGCTCTATTAGGTTCAAATGAGGTGACATATTCGACAATGGTAAGGTATTAACCCGTTTACTGTCTAAGAATGCCTTAGTAGCCCGAGATGTGTGCTTAGGGTCGTTATCTTGCTGGAAAACTCCACGTCTGCCAACACTTGTTAGACTTGGTAACATTTTTTCCTCCAATATCTGGCAATAGAGTTTGGAATCCATTTTTGCCTTCGATGAAAGCAAGTCGTCCAACTCCTTTGGCACTCATACACCCCCAAACCATTAAGCTCCCACTTCCATGCTTTACAGTTGGCACGACAGACTTATCCTTGTAAGCTTCCCCTTTTCGTCGCCACACACGCTTAACGCCATCTAATCCAAATAGATTTATTTTTGTCTCATCAGACCAAAGGATTTTGTGCTAAAACTGCATGTCTTTGTCTTTATGTTCATTAGCAAATTCATAGCGCTTCTTTTTGTGAGAGGTTTTAAGAAGAGGCTTCCCCCGAGGCATGCAGCCTTTAAACCCATCTTCATGGAGAATGTTGCGCACTGTCTGAGCACTCACAGTTACGTTTAAATTGTGCAAAATTTCTTCTGCGATGCTAGCAGCACTCCGACGTCTGTGTCCCTCTATTAGTTGTTTGATGCGCCTCTTAGTTCGATCAGAAAACTTATTTGGTCGACCGGGACGGTGGCCATTTTTGACGGTTCCAGCTTTTTTGTACCGTTGAACAACTATTGCTACCATATTTCGGCTGATATTTACATTGTCACTAATTTCCTTATATGAATGACCACTCTTGAATAAATTAACAATAGTTTCACGAGTTTTTTCATCTAAATCATTGTCATGAGGAGCAATTTCCAAGAATAAACAGACAATTGAAGGAAAAAATCCGAGAAATAATAACGAACTGAAGTAAGTCATCAAATGTGAATGGAACGCAATTCCGGCGGACAC
>OY744538.1:81268511-81283511 GCA_963556195.1 Sepiola atlantica | reverse complement strand
TTCCTTTAAGTGGTGCTGCCCATACTAACAACACTTAGCTGGATAATACACCAGACCAGATCAATTATTACCTTGGAGTAAGACATATAGAACACATAACAAGTTATAATATAAAATAATTAATTGGTCAATTGGGGAGAGGAGAATTAATGTTCTTCATTTTTTTTATTAAGTCACCTTTTGAGAAATAAACGAGAACTACAATGGAACACTCGGATATCTGTGTATCTAATCTAGAGATCAAGTGTTAACCCCAGGAAGGGGCCCCTTGATTTCTGAGAACTTACAGTGACGCAATATATATATATATATATATATATATATATATATATATATATATATATATATATATATATATATATATGATCTTTACCTGATTCACCTCATTTCCCTGAAGATGGACCCGGATGGGCCTGAAAGTACTTGGGACACAAATAAAAACGAAAGGATATCCAAACATAAGTTATCAGTAATATTTAACAATACTTGCCTTCAATATATATATATATATATATATATATATATATATATATATATATATATATATATATAGAGAGAGAGAGAGAGAGAGAGATAGAAGAAAAAAGAGTGATAAATATGCGACGATTGTCCAAATTTATTTTAAATTTCAATTGTTCAATGCAAGGTGTATTCAGTAATAAACTAGTGTTTATTATTCTTTCCTTAAGCCAAGGCTTTTCAAAGATCGAGATCTTATCATCAGAGGAGAAATACAGATAGATAAGTTGGCTTTCGAAAAAAACAAAGTTCAAATATTTGAAAAATATTTGAAAAATATTATTAAAAAAACGCAGTGAAAGAAAAGTTCCGTAAAAAAGATATGTATATATATATATATATATATATATATATATATATATATATATATATATATATATATATATATATATATATATATAACAGTCAACTAATGTTAGATGCACTGCCATTATTATCTATAGCGAAGATTTTTTTATGATTTATATTATAAGAGAGGAATAAAGAACCACGAAAAGGGGAACAAAGATGAATAACTTTTTAACTTTTTCTTTCTCTATGTGGATGTTTTTTTATAAATTAGTATTGAGAAAACAAAGAGGTTAAAATAAATAAAATTACCGAGACGTCTTTCAAGGTAATCGTCGACTACGGGGGGAAATCACGATTAAAAACGTGGTCAGAAAACAATAAATGATTATCGAGAGTATTAAAAAAATATATAAAAATTAAAAAATGGGAAGAGACATTCTTAACGTACACCCATTAGTTCTAAGTTATGGGTGTACTCTTTTTGTTTGCACAGAGACGGTTGTCGTAAATTGATAGCAACCGCTTCGAGAATCTTTAAATGCGATTTCGAACGAGCTCTGTGCAAAATAGAGAATGCCTTATCCGAGTACCCTCCAGTGCAACCTTGGCACTGTAATAAATGTTCATATATTTTTTATTATATATATATTATATATATTTATATATATAATATATATATATATATACATAATAAATATATAATATATATATATATATACATAATAAATATATAATATATATATAATATATATATATATAATATATATATAATATATATATAATATATATAATATATTTATAATATATATATATATATATATAATATATACATATATATATAATATATATATATAATATAATACATATATATGTAATATATATATAATACATATATATAATACATATATATATAAAATAATATATATATAATATATATATAATATATACATATATATATAATATATATATATAATATAATACATATATATGTAATATATATATAATACATATATATAATACATATATATATAAAATAATATATATATATATATATATATATATATATATATATATATATATATAAAATAATATATATATATATATATATATATATATATATATATATATATATATATATATATATATATATATATATATATATTCAAGCTCTCTTAAAGGGCGAAACTCTTGAGGGAAATATGTAAAAGTTTCTATCTAATCTATTATACAAACTTCTTTCCCCTTAAAAGTAGAACACCCTTAAGAGACTTACACTTTTTTCTTAACGATTAATAGGAAATATTTTTCTCTTTCATTTCATATAACTATCACAGCGGCCGTATCAGTTGGATTTCGACAGTCAACGGTGACCAATGGAACAGTTTTACGTATAGTCACATGATGAGTCGTGGTGAAGATGAACCATATATGTATATTATATAAAATTAAAAATAGAAGCCTTTATCAATGCAAGATTAATGTAATCTTATTAATTATTACAATTTCTAAAATACCAGCATGCTAATGCTTTTTCGTTCGACAACCAGAATTTGAATCCATAAACGTATAGATAACACCGCAGAACACACCGTTATATCAAAAAACAAACAAAAGTTTGTTTAATTTTGTAAATATTCCACAATACTGGTCAACTTTGATGACGTGTTTTTTATTCCGAAATTATAAAGATTAATGTTATAAAAGGATAATCTTGCATTGATAAAGGCTTTTATTTTAAATTTTAATAATTCTGACCTACCAATTATATCTAATATATGTATACGTTTTGATATTAAAAAGTAATAATTATTATTATTATTATTTGTACTCACTAGGAGTTCTCACACAGATCATCGTCAGTGATTGCTCACCGACAACAACCAGTAGTATTTCCTGGAGTCTGAGTGACAACAAGTCTCCCCAGACTTCCAGTGTTCTTCACCTCTTTTCGATAACGATGCGGTATCGCAACAGTCTCATATCATTGATTTCTCGCCGGTAAGGACAATTGGTCTTCTCTGGGATTTGGGTGGCAACAAGCCTCACCAAGGTCTCAGCACTCTCTGCACTTTTCCAGTGGAGGTCTGGTTTGTGCTGTCCCTCCCCGGTCTTTCATCCTCCTCAACCCTCTACAAATATGTTGTCTGGTGTCAGCCTAGGCCGGCACCAGTTCAATAAAAAAATTATTATTATTATTATTATTATTATTATTATTATTATTATTATTATTATTATTATTATTATTATTATTATTATTATTATTATTATTATTATTATTATTATTATTATTAACAATATTAATATATATTACACATAATACTATACAATAATATTTCGATTAACTATCGATACCTGTGGTTTCAGTTGGCATGCGAAATCTTGCCCGATTTGCTAAAGATTACATGTTTTCTGCACAATAACTGCAGAAAACATTGTCAAATTCTAAAAGCTTGATATCATAAACACCCCCCCCACACATATATATATATATATATATATATATATATATATATATATATATATATATATATATAAAGGTGTAATCAGTCAACAGAACATCATAAACGCACACGTTGAAGAAAAAGTCTAAAAATAGTGAATAAAAAACTGAGAATGAAGAAAACATTAACTTGCAACTTACAATTTCCTGCCGAATTTATTGGACGATAGAAGCAAAGTAAAGTAAATCCTAATTTCAGTTTTTTTTGGGGGGGGGGGGGGAATAGGCTGTAGGAAATTTTCGGGAACCATTCCCTTCTTCAAGCCTTCTATGAGGTGTGAACAGAGTTTGTGAAAATGGCGAACTATAATTAATATTATTATTATTATTTTTTGTATTATTTCACAAACCGGCTACCAGGAGTATATATATATATATATATATATATATATATATATATATATATATATATATATATATATATATATATATATAGTAGCTCTATTTTAACCCCATAATAACAATACACTATTCAAAAATATGGCGTCTTCAAATACATATATAAATATACAAATAAGACGATACATCAAAATTCAATAAAAAATCACACAACTTTCCTGACGACTATTTATGGAAATTTTAACCGGCAATATAATAATAAATCCTACCGTTAAATGCGATATTTGCAATGACTTTGTCTCCGTGCCCGAGTGTGTAATTAAAAAAAAATGTACGCCTATCCCGGCCGGTGTCTTTAACCAAAGAGAGAGAGAGAGAGAGAGAGAGAGAGAGAGAGAGAGAGAGAGAGAGAGAGAGAGAGAGAACATCTCTCGCTCTCTTGGTGGATCTATGACGGAAGATTTCAAGGTTTCGGGTTCGATTTCCGGTCATGGCTGCATTTGTTGGGAATTTATTATTTACTTTGAATGCAATATTCTCCAATACTTAAAACTAATTAAGATCTCTTATATTTCGAAATGAGACAAATTCCTCAATATATTTATTACGTTTAACAAAATTTTTACGGATGGACAGGCGGACCGAATCTTAATTTAGATAAAAATATGCACTGGTTCATTCATTCGATGTTAGGGTTAGGGTTAGGGTTAGGATTTCTAACTGACTTCACGTGCATGTTCTCGGCTGCTTTTTGAAATTCTCTTATATTCAGCTTTTTTGTTATTTTTTTTTTGGTTACCTGAAGATTATTTGACGAAGAATCAAAAAACGTTCGTGATACATATAGGACATATATTAATTTTTTGGATTTTTACACAAAAAAGATAATTAGAAAATTTGAAAAATAAAAAAAAGATATAATCAAGAATAAAAATTCTGTTATGTTTAACAATGTTTGAATTCAAACTGGCGTAGTAGTGAGTTTCCGCATATGAGTTTGATCTTTTCATTGTTTTTTTAAAATTTGTTTTCGCCGGAAAATGACCCACTGTATAGTGTTTTTTTTCAAGACATTTTAATCCAAGAACTTTCATTCTTTGTGAATTTTTCTGGTTATTTTGTAGTGTTGCAGAGACGATATTGACATAAAATTGTGGGTTGGCTCCCGACAAATGAAACGGACCGTAAAAATGCATCTCACAGAAATGTTATGTTTTTGGAAATGGGAAAACCATAAAAATAAAAAAACAAAAACATGGCTATTGTAATATAAAATAAACCTGACATATATATATATATATATATATATATATATATATATATATATATATATATATATATATATATATATAAGAACAAATGAAATGATGACAATACAATTGGATAATTTACAATATTTATTAATTGATCAAGTATATATTATATTGATTAATTCTATTGACCATGCAAAATAAATTCAAAAAATAATTTCTATAAGTCTCACCATTTTCTTTTCAATTGTATATTTATTTCAACATCTCGGTGGATTTTTATCATTCAAATTTAGATCTTATATATAAAAAACAATATTTTAATCTTTAGTCTTATATATATATATATATATATATATATATATATTTATACATACATACATACATACATATATAATCCTCTTGCCCATGGCCGGTTGTCACGTAATATATATATATATATATATATATATATATATATATATATATATATATATATATATATATATATACAGTGAATCCATTGATTTTCAAAGATAAGGTTTTCTCATCAGAGAATAAACACCAGTAAAATAAAAAATTTTAACAGTAATACAGTAATACATCCCTCTATATATATATATATATATATATATATATATATATATATATATATATATATATATATCTGTGTGTGTGTGTGTGTGACCAATACTTTTAATTTCAGTTATACACATAACTGATTTGACCCAGACAAGTAACATCCGGTGTGCATATAGTTAATTTCACATATCCGCTAATATATGATGACGTTTTCTCTTGTCAACGCAGACATTTAACACCCGGTATGAGCACGTCGTTGGAACTAGTAGATATTCAACGACTTTCGCGTGGCTGTCTTATCGAGGAGAAGAGGTTCTTTTTGGATTAGTTGCGCTGTTTACTTGGCTTGTGGGAGCGTGATTACCTTCGAAGGTAATTTTCTTCATTGGAGTAATTTTATCGGACCCGGAAGGAAACATGGCCGAATACATCAGGTCAGTTTAATTTCATTCGAATTGGATTTAGCGGAGCTTGCATCTAACCAGGAAGTTATAGTTTGCACTACTCCGATCAGCTCATAAGAACCCTGAATTTTGAACATTATAATATTCAACACCAAGTTAGTTTTCTGAACTTTTCATATGATTTGTTTTTTCTATCGTTTTATTAATTTGCATACACCTTGAATACACTTTTCACTGTCATTTACTGCATCGATTGCAAACTGATTTCCCGCATGGATAACTTTTTCGTTTGTGGACTACCACTCACCACCTGGATTATTTTTCAATCAACCTCCTTGATATCTTTCCTGAATATGTTTTAAATTTTATGACTTGGATGAACTGTATAGCTTCAACAAAAAGTATGTTTTGGGCTGATATATTTGATGTTTTATATACTTTTATGTATATATATATATATATTTTTAATATATTTTCAAAGTTTGATTTTATTACCTGCAGTAATGTCATTGCGGTAATGGTTATCTGAGGAGAAGAATTTTCTTTGAAAACACATGAATTAAGGACTTTAAGGTACTTTGCCTGAGCATTGAATTCTAATAAAATTTGATTAGCACCTTATTTTATTCTTTCACTTTATCTAATGCTATATATATATATATATATATATATATATATATATATATATATATATATATATATATATATATATATATATATATATACAGGGTGTTTCAAAAGTCTTGGGAACATAACGATTTTTAATAACTCAAAAACTATTAGGAGTTGAAAAATGAAATTGGTACCGTTGGAAAGGTTAAAGTTTCAAGTTTTGTGGGGAATCTTCAAAGTTGCTCAATATGAGCACCATTCGTCACAGGGCAGACATCTAGTCGATAGTCCATTTCCTGCCAAACGCGTTCCAGCATCTTGACGTCAATGGTTCCCACAACTGCCGTTACTCGGGCCTTTAGTTCGTCAATATCTCTTGGAAGGGGCGGAACATAGACTTGTTGCTTGACAAAGCCCCAAAGGAAAAAGTCAGACGGGGTAAGATCTGGAGACCTAGGAGGCCAGGGCATGAGAACGTCATCACCTCGCCCAGATCTCCCAATCCATCTACCAGGCAGCCTTGTGTTAAGAAACTGCCTTACTCTAAGACTCCAGTGTGGTGGTGCACCATCTTGTTGAAAAATGAAGTCATCAGATTCTGCTTGTTCCAACTGAGCCATTAACCAGTCTTCCAGCATGTTGAGATTGGAAATTGCACAAAACACGTTCACTTTTGGTGAATCTCGCTCGTGCTCAAGAATTTCATGAGGATTCTCAGTACCCCATATGCGAGTGTTATGCTTGTTAACTTTGCCATTCAGATGGAAGGTCGCCTCATCGCTAAAAACAAGCCGGTCATCAAAGCCGTTATCTTCCAACTTCTCTTGCATTGCAATGCAAAAGTCACGGCGAAGTGGCTTATCAGTGTCCTTCAACTTTTGGACCAACTTGAGCTTGTAAGGTACCATTTGCAGTCGTTTCCTTAAGACACGCCAGACAGTTGCTGGAGCAAGCTGAAGTTCCCTGCTGGCTCTTCTCACTGATTTACGGCGGCTCTGCTGAAAGGCTGTCCGAACTTGCTCAACTGCATCTTCTGAAGTTGAAGGGCGACCTGTTCGCTTACTTGGGCACAAACACCCATCTTTCACAAATTTAGCATGCCATTTGACAATGGATTTCCTTTCAGGGGCTTCTTTTTTAAATTTCCTGCGAAATGCACGCTGAACACATGTCCACGATTCAGTCTTTGCAAATTGGAGGACGCAAAATGCCTTGTCTTGTTTAGAGAACGCCATTACTGCACCTGGAAAGATAACACGAAAATCATTAGTATGACCAAAAACTTGATTAAACAAGCTTTAAAATGGCACCAGCTTCATTTTTCTACCTGGAATAGTTCATGAGATATACGCATTTGTAATGTTCCCAAGACTTTTGAAACACCCTGTATCTATATATATATCTATATATATATATATCTATATATATATATATATATATATAAAATATTTGTTGTTGTTGTTGTTTATTATTATCTATGTACGTATACGTTTCGTCCCTTTTCAATCGGGACTCATCAGCATAGAGACATGACTATTCACTACCGGTCGTACGATTCGAAACCCTGGATAACAAGTATTTTTCAACTTGCATCCAACGCCTTAAACCGCGCGCCCACCAGTTGAATAGCCGATAAACAATGATAATTTAACACATATAAAAGCGGCTTGATGTCGAAGCACTCTACTTCTATTAAAGAAGGAGTGATGCATATATAGCAAGTGACGTCATGCTGTGTTTGTACTACCATTAAGAGGGCTCTACTTGTTTTACGAGGAGCGACAAATATAAAATATATATATATATATATATATATATATATATTCTCTTTTATTTGGACCAGTTTTATTCAGTTTTGCCACTCTGCAACTTCGGCTGCACGAGATACAGTTTAGCCCCCCCCCCCCATTAGCGCGAACACCTCCACCACCACCACCACCACCACCACCACCAGCGCGAACACCACCACCACCACCACCACCACCAACACCAACACCAACACCAACACCACCACCACCACCACCACCACCACCACCAACACCAACACCAACACCAACACCAACACCAACACCAACACCAACACCAACACCACCAACACCAACACCAACACCAAAACGTTTAAAATAAATACAAAAATAAAGAATCTAATTTTGCTTGAACTTACCCCATTAGATGTGTGTCGAGACAGCCATTATTAAATAAAATGGCTTTAACAACGTCAAATTTTCAGAGACTCATCAAGGTGAAACGGACCCTCAAGGTATGAATAAAAATGGCGTTCAGCGTGTCCTTTGATTATTTAAAATGAAACCTTTAACGGCTTTTTAATTGGCCTCATTATCCCGGGTAACGCCATATTAAGTGAATCTTTCAAATTCTCCTAACCTCACCCGCGATACAATTAAATTAACCATATCGAAATAGAACCTTTCGAACGTGGATTATCATATCGTGTATGTATGAACAAATATGACGGATCGACATTAATAATATCTCATTATATATTTTAATGTATTCTTGTCCGCCTGTAACCGACATTACGTAACATTTCTAATCGTATTAAGTAGTGATTCCAATATTTTTACCGATTCCGATACAATTCCCGATTCCGATTCTGATTCTTTTAAAAACTCTAAATATTTAGCTATAGAGTTATTGTTTTTTTTGTTTTTTTGTAATTTTTGGATTACCGAAAAAAACATGTTTTCGCAAACGTAAAGACACACTTGTCGGGGTATGGTTTGTAGATTTTATGTTTCCTTGTAGTTTAAAATCAATAAATAATTCTCAATTTATCATTAGTACCAGCAATGGAAGTTTGGCAGAATTTACTTATTTAGGAAGACGGCTTAACAAGAATTTGTTTTCATTGGACTTGAAAATGACAATGTTGTAGTCAGCTGGAAAGCAGCCCCGCAGTATTATGTTCCACAGACGTGATGAGGGAGAGAAAGTACTAAAAAGTATAAAAAGTCAAGAACGTGGAGCAGAGAAAGAGGCAAGCGGATAAGATAGGATAGAGAGAGAAAGCGAGAGAGAGAGAGAGAGAGAGAGAGAGCGAGAGAGAGAGAGCGAAAGAGAGCGAGAGCGAGATAGATAGATAGATAGATAGAGTGAGAGAGAGAGAGAGAGAGAGAGAGAGAGAGAAAGAGAGCGAGAGAGAGCGAGAGAGAGCGAGATAGATAGATAGATAGATAGATAGGGAGAGAGAGAGAGAGAGACATAGACAGAGACAGAGACAGAGACAGAGACAGAGAGAGAGAGAACAACGAATAAAATAAAATGGGAAAAGAGAGCGAGAGAGAGCGAGATAGATAGATAGATAGAGAGAGAGAGAGAGAGAGAGACATAGACATAGACAGAGACAGAGACAGAGACAGAGAGAGAGAGAGAGAGAACAACGAATAAAATAAAATGGTAAAAGAAATTGAAAATTACAAAAAAATTAATTCGAGGATAAAAACTGGAGATTAACATAAAAATAAATAAAATAAACGTAAAATAAAATAAACGTAATTATTTTTTTAATTTCCATTTTCCGTCCGAATTAATGTTGTGCGTCTCATTTAAATCTCGCTCGACTTCATCATCTCCATCCTTTTTCTTGGCCGGCGGCTGAGTCGACATCTTACCTGTTTTTGATGCTGTTTTGAAGTCACCAAGCCAAGCGACTGCTTCACCTCGTTTCACCGCTTATCTCAATCCTTTCTTTCCATTTTCTCTGTCAGCCGCACACCACTACCCCACACCCCTCCCCCACCCTGCGAACGTACGTCAACGACATTTTGTGTCTATTTAAAATTTTACTTTGACTCAAATTGCATTCCAGGAAATAATGCTTATAATAATTGTATTTAAAGTAGGAAAACACAACATAGATTATTGTTATATAATCATAGAGACAGAGGTTACTTTCCGATCCCCACGTTACCAATCTCTCTCTATACAAAGTTATATATATATATATATATATATATATATATATATATATATATATATATATATATATATATATAATATATATGTAATATATATATGTAATATATATATATAATATATATATATATATATATATATATATATGTATATATATATAATATATATATATATATACATATATATAAATAAATATTAATACCTAGACATCGATGTTTCATGCTAACGCAATCTTCAGTGTAGGGAACTAATTCTTAACGGTCGGCAGGCGCGAACCCCAATCACAAATCGCCACTGATCTGCAGTCAACGGTCTTAACCATAGCCAATTAGTTAATAATTAGGGAGGAATTTAACTTTGTAAATAGCAAATCGGCGGCTAGATTTACCCAAGCAGTTAAAGTGATCGACGAACGAATTCGGATCGTGCATGCAGCTGTGAGTACTATATATATATATATATATATATATATATATATATATATATATATATATATATATATATATTCAATGGACAGTATACATTATTATGATCATCTATCGGTACCTTCGGTTTCACGGAAACACTGGGCACTCAACCTGCAGAGTTAAGTTAAAGATACCAAATGTGTCCGGTTCATCAGTCGATTTTATAATAGTGTGACCCACACTTGACATGTATATATTTAAAAGTTTATTTATAGTTCTTCAGCTATGGTTTGTTCATTTTTTTTTCATTTTTTTCAAATATATGTATTTTTTTCTTTTGTATTCTTCGTCTTATACTGTCGTCTGCCACTCTTCCATTTTACGACTTTCAGTTTTGCTTCAGCCTCGTTTTCGTCTCGGCAGCTCTCGGGCGCTTCTGCGACCTGCCCGATCGTTGCCGCCGAGCAGTCACGGAAATTAGGCGCTTCATCTGGAGCAGTACCAATTATTTTATAAAAAAAAGATTACAGCCTCATTACAGTAACAACAATTAGTTTTAGTTTTATAACGATTTGCTTTTGTTACTTATTTAATTGTCAAGCGATACCGTAATTTAACTTTCAAAATCATATAAAAAAAATAAATTACGAAATAAAATCCATCACGATGCATTTCATTTTATTCGTAAACAAATTAGCTATTTTAATCTTTTGTTAATAGTTAAAAAAAAAATGACTTTCTTCCTGACCATTTTAAAGGAATGTGGAAGTATTTGAATTGCCGAATTTTAAGTCACTTCTGCTTTTTAAATAATGAAACTTTAAAGGTATCTAAATTTAATAATTTTTTAAAGATTAAAACAAAATTATGTTTACAAAATTAGTCATAGTTTTGTAGCAATTTGCTTCAATCTATAATTAAATGAGCAAATGATACAGTAATTTAACTTTTAAAATCATATAAAAAATATTAAATTACGAAATAAAATCCATCAGTATGCATTTCATTTTATTCGTAAGCAAATTAGCCATTTTAATCTTTTGTTAATAGTTAAAAAAAAGAGTGACTTCCTTCCTGACCATTTTAAAGGAATGTGGAAATATTTGAATTGTCGAATATGAAGTCATTTCTGCTTTTTTAAAATAATGAACGTTTTAATGGTATCTAAATTTAATAATTTCATAGATAAAGATTAAAACAATAGTTTTATAGCAATTTGCTGCAATCTATAATTAAATGACCAAACTATACCGTAATGTAACTTTCAAAATCTCATAAAAAATTAAAACAAGATTGAATTACTTTGTGAACCTTCGAAATTTTTAAGGGATTGTAAACTGTCAAACAGAAAGCCATTTCTGACTGTAAATCTCCTGTATTAAAAGATTGAAAGTTTTAGAAGCAAGTTACAACCACTAAATTTATAGAAAGAGGTTAACACAACAATTAGATATAGTTATTTTTGTTAATTGTTTGTTACTTTGAATATAATTATATTTGGTTAATAATTAATAATTATATTATTTAAAAATACTTTTTTTAAAAATTTCAATTATAAAAACAGTTTGATTTTATTATTTGTTAATAATTAAACCAATTGTTGAAAACAAATTATTATTTGCAAAAAACAAAACAAAACAAACCGGACAATAATATAATGGGGGATTATTTGTTTTGGAGGGGATTAACACCGGTTGAAATTTCAGATTTCAGATTTTCTATTTAACCCATTTTATTCACTTATACAATGAGGTCCCACCTGTTGCTCAATAACTGTGACCCTGTGCCAAACTCTAATCAACTTAGTAAATATTAACATTAATAAAACACGTATATTCGCATGACCATTGCACGCCCGGATGCGCGTGCACATATAATTCCACGCATGCGCGCGCCATTTGTTTAATAAGCGTAAAGCAGAGATCGTGTTTTTGCAGACTTGTCCGACGTTTTTTTTTCTTTTCTTTTCTGTGTTTTGTTGTTGTTGCTGTCTCTTGATGTCAACAAGCTTTCCCCATTGAAGGGTGAAATCGCGCGAGGAGATGACGACGAGATTTCAAACGTTGTCTTGTCGAGATATTTTCACGCCTCAACAGCTTCGGTTCTTTGCTGCTTCTTGAAGTCGTTCCCCCTTTTTCTTTCTTCAAAGACTTGCGAATGTCAACGTCGCATCACAAGTTCGGCACGCGTCGCCATTACAAACGTCGGTGATCTTTGCCCGATCGCTTATATTTTTCAACGCGATTTAACGCCCTTCTCCTTCTTTTTTTTCTTTTCGTTCTTTCCTTCAGTCTTTTCACTTCTTTTTCTTCTTTCTTCACTTTTTCTTTTCTTCCATTTAACAAAATTTGAGTCATTTGACTTTTTCCTCTTTCTTTCTTTTTTTATACTTTCAAGACGTTGCTAGTCTTTCTCTACTGTCCACCCTCCCAGGCTTCGCCTCCACTCTTTGGGGAGGAGTAAGTTTATTGCTTACTGTCTGAGGCACCCCTACCGGGGAATGCCGACGGGGCTGCCAAGGCAATTTTTAAACCCCACTTTCCCGACCCGACCTTGGGTCACATCTTACTTGTGGGAGTAAGATAAAAACTGGCCTTGTGCCTAACTCCCGGAGAGAAGTAAATCAATACTCTATCGTTATTTTCATGTTAGATGCTCCCCTGAGCTAAAATCTTTCGTTCCATCTCCCCTGTGAAACATTCGCAGCAAAACTCGTCTAGCTACAACCACTGTAAACAATTTTCTTTTCTTCCGCTGTGTACCTAAAACTAAACGGAATTTCCATGAGCAAAGTTTATTTCCAAGAACTACCCGTCTATGGAACGCAATACCACAGGGCTGCTTCTCAGCTGACTACAACATGGTTGTTTTTATGTTCAAATTTAATCAAATTTTGCTCAGTTTCAACCATCCTCTCCAAGCCTCAAGGTGTTATCTCACCGTCCACCTGACAAACTCATTAACCCTTATCCTCGAGTCGCCTTTGGACCTTGATAAGCGGTGACTGATTAGTACATAAAAAAGATGTGATTAGTTCTTTTTTATTTCTCAGTTCATCTTTATCTTTTTCTTACGCTCAATAAAATTAGAGCCCCTATTTTCTTGCCTCTTTACGATGGCAAAGTTAAACAAAAGATCGTTTTTATATGTGGGGGTAGGGAAGAAATATCCAGCCTCCCCACAAGGTGCACTTTTTTTCTTTTCTTATTTTCTTTTAAATATAATTCACCCCCCAAAAGCAGGCCGCCACTGTAAACGTAAGGGGCTACTAAGAGTTAGGGTATAGGTCTAGTGTGTCATCCTAAGTCGAGAGCTGTGTAGCGAGATGTATGTTTGCATTAGTTTTAAACCTTTGCATGTCGGTACAGTCAGGGAAACAGGGAGCAGGGAGTTCCAGAGACCGCCAGCACGAGGAAAGAAGCTATTGGAGTAGAAGGCCCTCCGGCATCTGGGGACCTCCACAGTGAATGGATGGGATTTACTTGATTGTCGAGTTGGTCTAGTGCATTTACGTCGAGGAGACAGCTAGTTAATTAATGTGTTATAAAGATGGTTGAAATTTAATTAAAATCGGATATACGTATTTATAAGTTTTAAGAGAGTTCTGTCCCCAAAATCCATAATGAATTGCTTAAGGTAGCACCAATCAAATACAGTCTCATGGGAAATATAAAATGAACATTTTTGGTATTATTATAATTTAAATTTTAATATATATAATTTCCACAATCTGACAACGTCGTAGCCCACAACCTATGAAACAAACAAACCGGAAGTCCGAGACTTGAATTTTGTTTCTTTTTTCTTTCTTCTTTTTAACTTCATTCTTTCAAAATGTGATCTGAGGGAAGGGTCGGGTTTTCTTTCTGCCTGATGAGATCTCAGTTTCTCACAGCTGTTTTTCGATAACATCGACATGTCAGTGTCGCAGATAAGTTATATCTGTGTATAAATAAAAATAATTATATATATATATATATATATATATATATATATATATATATATATATATATATATATATATATATATATATATATATATATATATAAATCCGTTTACAATTTATCTTTATTTGAGAAAAAGGCTTCAATTCTTTACTCGTAAAAGCAATCTTTATTAAAATAATTTTGTTATGGACAATAGGGGATTTTGTTGCTTGAAAGAAGTATATGCTCAATAT
>OY744538.1:81236011-81266011 GCA_963556195.1 Sepiola atlantica | reverse complement strand
GAGATGGTGTCACTCAGTTCCCAGGTTTACTCCACTTACCCTTGACCTTATAATACTGAATGTTAAGCAAGAGTACATCAAGTACCATATTTTAAGTCTTTCGTATGACTTGACCAAATATTAAACCTCTTACATAATTTTTAGAATGTTCGTTAATGGTCTGAGTGACCGCGGTTCAATCCCTGGTCGAGTCATACCATTATATACGGATACTAGTACATAATAAACGAGAAGAAATAAAATATGCAGAAATGAAAATTTTATCTACTATTGAAAAAACGAAACGAAACAAAAAAACGCCATTTACAAATTTTTATCGATACGATTTTTTATATATAATTTAAAGTTAATGTTCAGCAGTGAAACTTTTATGTTCATAATTTTTTCGGTTGT
This sequence comes from Sepiola atlantica, assembly GCA_963556195.1. NCBI lineage: Eukaryota > Metazoa > Mollusca > Cephalopoda > Sepiida > Sepiolidae > Sepiola > Sepiola atlantica. The sequence goes on along the minus strand of OY744538.1, from coordinate 81,265,618 downwards.
TTTTTTTGGTCGATATTAAAAGCTGCACTTTATACAGAAACAAAAAGACAAGAAAAGACAAAAAAAAAAACCCACCAAAATAAATTTAAAACATTAAAAAAGAAAATACAAACAAGTAAAACAATATTCTTGAAATGCGTCAATTTAATCTGCGCGTTTATCGATGAAAATTCTATTTTAGACATAAGCGTAACAGAACGTCTCAAACATATCCGCGAAAGTATTACAGACGTTATTTCAAACTAAAGCATGACAGACCACCGCCTGCGCCTGTTTTCAAGATTAGCAGACGCTTCTAAAACTGATATTTAACACTTAGAGTGGTAGACCACGGACAACGCCCGTTTTAGATATTAATGGACGTTTCTGAAATGCTATTTAAAACTAAAGCGTGACAGACCAATGAACAAACAGAGCTTCTCATAGATATTCTTGGACGTATCTACACCAAGATGCGTCCATTCAATCTGTGCGTTTAGCGCTGAAAATTCTATTTCAAATTAAGCGTGACAGACCGAGGAACATTATATTGCAAAAATAAGCAAGTACGACAATTTATTTACTTCCCCAGGAGGTTAGGCACAAGGCCAGTTTTATCTTACTCTCACAAGGTAAGATATGACACAAGGTCGGGTCGGGAAAGTGGGGCTTGAAAAACCAGCGCCCGAGAAGGTGAGCACTCTGGCCATTAAAAATTGCCTGGGCAGCCCCGTCGGCATTCCCTCAGGTAGTAAGCAATAAACTTACTCCTCCCCAAAGAGGGGATGCAAAGCCTGGGAGGGTGGACCTCCTAGAACTGCACAGGTCAGACCCATAGAACGGTGGAATCAAGCCCCGAAGGCCAAGACGATACCAGTTTATGGGGTGTAGTATCCATTGTAACAGATACTACACCTTGATACCGGCCAAAAGAGATCCTTTTATGGACGTATCTAAATGAGGTACGTCTATTCAATCTGCGTATTTACGAATAGAAATGCTATTTAAAACTTAATCGTGACAGATGCAAGGACATTATATTGCAAAGATAAGTGTGAACGACCGCCAGTCAGCCATAACCTCGCAAAAGTATAGTATATTTAACAACGTAAAAGGGTGATAAAATAAATATACGACAAATAACCGTTATGAAAGGATAACAAATTTAAGTTTCTATCGACCTGCATAATTTTAAACCTGTGAAATTATTTGTAACTTTTGTTGCTTCGAATTTTATTTCGTTACTTTCACTTAACCGATTTCGTTAATCAAAACTGGCGATCGATTTTTTCTTTTTGAGTTGGTCGCTAATTTAAGGCTTGAAAGATTAAAAAAAAACAGCTTAACCTATTCGACTGTAAACCACCCCCAAACGTATAGTTAGTGATACAGTAAGCTTGTTTTTCAAATATATTTTAAGCCTGAAATTAGTGACCACCTATAGAAAAAATCGACAGCAATGTTTGGTTAACGAAGTCGATTAGGTGAAAGTAACGAAACAAATTTTGAAATAACAAAACTTACAAACAATTACAAAAGTTTAAAACTATGCAGATCGATAGAAAATTAAATTTTCTATCGTTTGGTAACAGTTATTTTGTTTGGATATATTTTCTTTCTTTCATTTTTTTCGTTGTTGACTATACAACACTTTCATCCATAACCATCTATACAAAGTGATTGGACGTATCTAAAATAAGTCACGACTATTCAATACGTGTTTGTAGCGGTAGAATTCTATTTCTAACTTAAGCGTGACAGACAAACGTCCAGAGCACCTCACAGAGACGCGAGGACGCACCTAATATATAAATACACAAAAAAATGACTGCTTTTTATTCATTCATTTATTGTGTTTTATATTATTTCTTTTGTTTGCGATGGCCTTTCCCCAAACCCGTAATGGCCGAAACCATCTATTTTACGATTCCCGCTGCGACAATCGACGAAGTCAATGGCGACTTGTTAATTTCACTTTCATATTTTGGCGCGAATGCGAACACAGCGCAAAAAAATACTTGGGTAAAAAAGAATTCGGAGATGCGATTAAGAACAAATAAAGTGATGTGATGATCTCGGAGAAAAATACATATGATATCGATGCGAAGTAGTAAAATGATTAATAAGAACACATAAGAACGTGGATTCATTTTTGTTTACGGTGTAGGCATCTTGTCTTCATTTATGTATATATATATATATATATATATATATATATATATATATATATATATATAAATGAAAACAAGATTCCTACATTATCTTTATATATATATATATATATATATATATATATATATATATATAAATAAATGAAGACAAGATTCCTACATTATCTTTATATATATATATATATATATATATATATATATATATATATATATATATATATATATAAATGAAGAGAAGATTCCTACATTATCTTTATATATATATATATATATATATATATATATATATATAAATGAAGACAAGATTCCTACATTATCTTTATATATATAAATATATATATATATATATATATATATATATATATATATATATATATATATATATATATATAAATAAATGAATGAAGACAAGATTCCTACATTATATTTATATATATATATATATATATATATATTTATAATAAAAAAACCCATAAAAATACATTAAATATTTAGATGATAAAAATCGTACATATTTCTAGGCATGGCGTTGTAGTCCATTGGTAAGACGCTGCACTATAGATATCAATGTCGAATGTTCGATCCTTGTCTAATTTAGCGATGCTGATGACGGCTGTGATGCTCGATAAGTAGAGCTAGGTAGTAAGCTATGGAAATATATTTATGGCAATTAAGCTAAACAGAGGCTCCCGCATTTCATTTCAGGGAGCCGCTGTGTAGCTTAATTGCTATAAATATATTTCCATAGCTTACTACCTAGCTCTACTTACGTATCGAGCACTGTTGAAGTAAATACTGAAAATTAATATATTAAAAAATATATCTCCTTATAAAATTTTATGTGGATACATTAAATAGTAATAGTAATATATATATATATATATATATATATATATATATATATATATATATATATATATATATTCTATTTGTGATGTAAGGAGCGCTGAAGAAGACTTTTGGAATGATCCAAATATCTTAAAAACTTTTTTTTATTAATCGTCTTAGAAACGATCGTACGCAACATATTGGTTTTGAATTCTTGGAACTGGTATAAATAATGTGTTAATTTTATTTTTCTCAACCTATTCTCTCTCTTCTCTCTCTCTCTCTCTCTCTCTCTATATATATATATATATTTTTTTTAAATTTCATGTATATACACATATATTATAAAGTGATATAATATATATAGTGTATATATTTTCAGTATTTACTTCAATAGTTATATATGAGTAGAGCTTAGTAGTTTATTTATGACAATATATCTATGGCAAGTAAGCTACACAGAAGTGTCCATGTGCCATACCTGTAGGAAATTATCAGGCTAAAGTAGTATAGAAATACATTTATGTCAAGTAAGCTACATGTAGGCGTGTATGTTTGATTCCCGAAGGAAATCACCAGGCTAAAACTATTTATATTTTCATACTACACACACACACACACACACACACACACACACACACACACACACACACACACACACATATATATATATATATATATATATATATATAGATAGATAGGTAAGTTTTTCACATGTACCTTTGGCGAGAGTAAGAAAATAACCACATGTATCATAGGCTACTAACCTCACCACTCTATTCAGCTTATTCACTCGAGCGTGTTTGAAGAAATTTATGAGTATTTTATCCATCTAACAATAGATACTACTTTTAGACCACCATCACAGACTCTCCCCAAAACATACTCCATATAGATGGTATCAAACACTTTTTTCTCTAATATTTTCCTACTTACACTCTACCTTTCATCACCGGGAAGGAATAAACAATTGATACTATAGAAAAAACGTAACCGTTATTGTTTTCTATTCATCTTCAATTAATTTAATGCATGATACAATACATCACGCACAAATGTAATAGGCGTTCCTTTATATTCCATTGCTTTTCAAGAATATCGGATTATGTTATTTCTGACTATTATGTATATATTTCATCTCATTCTGAAATTTACAGAATTTATTTAATAAACTTAGTTACTTATACTGTACATTGATTCAAAATGGCGGCTACAATATCTTAATCGAATCAACTTCAGACATTTCTCTTAGCAATCTTCGATTACTACAGGTATAATTTCATATTTTAACTTAAACACATGCAATTTAATACATAACAGTTTTAAGGCTTAAAATCGTTTTTCCAAAATACTTACAGCGTAAAACGACCTGCAGTGTAAATTTCGACAACATTCATTTGTTGATACCAATTCCATGGAAGCACGTAATATCAGTTTCTCTACGAACCTTCAACTAATAATTAACATACAACACAAGTTCATTGTTTCACTTCTGTTCATCCATAGATATCTAACATTAATCAAACATTCATAAAACATTCATGTTTTCATTTTCACGTTACGTATTCATTTTTTTTTACTTTTGAGTTTCATCATAGCCTACTAACGTATTGAACACTGTTGAAGTAAATACTGAACATCGATACATAATATATTATATGTCCTTATAACATTTTATGTAGATACATGAAATAATATATATATATATATATTTATATTTACATTTATATATATATGTGTGTGTGTGTTTGTGTGTTTGTTAGTGTGTGTATGCTTTCACTGTGAGTAAAGCATTATTTTTACGTAAGACGTTTTCTTGCTTCTTTAGATTTACCTATTATAACCGTCCATTCTCTCTCTTCCTCGACTCTCTCTCCCTCTCTCTCTATTCGCAACAATTTATAAATAAACGTGTTTACATTTTCTCCGACTTAAATAATCTCAGCACGTAACATTACCTTCTAGGCAATACACATTAAACAGATACGTACATTTCCCTCTCACATTCGATTTAAATTAGCATCCGTCGATTTATATATTTTCATTTGTTTAATTCACGACAGTTAAAAGGCTTCGAAATCAATTTCAGACATAGACCGGTGTAGCATTTAAAATCATTATTTTCATCTATATTTTCCTATTCATTGAACATTATTCGATATTAATTCTTACCGGACATTATTAAAATTTATTTCATAACATTTTTACATACATTCTTCGACGCTAAAACTGCTACTGATATTCAAAAAAATATGAATTTCTACTTTTCTAAATATACTTAAACTTAAAGTGCACTATTCGTTACTTTGTCTTTTCTCTTATCGGTCAGTGATGGATAAATCTTTCTAGACTGCGACACTTTTTTTATTACTGACCTTCTATTGGTCTATTTTAGAAGAAATCCTTCTAGACTGCGACAATTGTTTTCCTAGAAGATGGACGAAATAGTATCAATATAGTTAATGGTAAAAGTGCAGATTAGTTAACAGTCGATAAATCGAAAACAAAATAACCACAACAAATTCCTCAAATCAATCGCCATATATCAAAGCCAGAGTTAGTCGATTTTCAATGTTGATAAATTCAATCTCCCACCAAAATGGGCACTACGGATTGAGATAAAAATTGCCTCAATCTAGAAGTATTTTTCCTTCATTGACCTTAGAAAGCTTTACGCATAGTCTTGGATCATATTTATTTGGAGAAAGGCAGTGGTTTTTATTTTTTTCAATAAACTGCTTCTTTAATCACCTAAATTGCAGGCTTGTTTTCAACTGCTTTGTGACGAATTAATAATCTAATACTTATATTTTAAAAATTTAATTTATATCTATCCCGGGTAACGCAGAGGCACTTATCCTGCTAGTATATATATATATATATATATATATATATATATATATATATATATAGTAATCCAGGAAAAGTAAACATCCACAGGATAAAAATTCAAAGAATTTCAACCGGACTTATAAAGAGTACTCAATATCAAATAGAGCTTTTATATATATGATTATTTTTTAATTTCTACAAACATGCACATAATCAGCGACACTGTCATGTCGATGTTATCGATCAACAACTGTTAGAAATTGAAATCTCACCAGGAGGAAAGAGAATCTGATATTTTCCTCAGATCATATTTGGAAAGAATGAAGTGGAATAATAAGAAAAAATAAACGAAATTCAAAATTTAAGATTAGAAGGTCACGTGATCAGATTTGAAACAGTCGAAAAGTGGAAACAAACATTTGTGAACTTATGTTAAAAGTAAAAAGCGGTCAATTACGCGTGTCAATTTTCAAGGCTATCTTATGTCTAGATAATATCCGTCGGGTGGTCGATATATATTAAGAGTTATTTCGACACCGTCAATTCTATGCGATCTATGGGAACGGGGAAGACGAAACACTGTCTAACGTCTTGCTTTATTCAAGGCGAAGAGTGGGGGTTAAGCCATTTTGATCTAATTAAGTTGATAAGGATGATGGAGGTAAACGTTTTACCTGGACTGGCGTTATCCGCCTGATAGTACAAGGACCTGAATCTGGAAGTAACTCCCAGGGAGGCTGTTCTGTCAGCAGGTGCAAAATACCGGGGCTGCTGTATTGCTATTTGAAGAATAGAGTCTTCACAGTGCAGTAGTGGTGTGGCCTCTCGATACCATATTAGTGAGAACGGCTTTACAAAAATAAACCCCCAAACCCCAACCTCTAACGTAGATCACTAGTAACAGGTCTACTTTTCTAACATCGGAAGGTTGAAACGTAGACAACTAGAGGTTGAAATCTATTTGCAGGAGTCAAAACCTGACCTTTTGTTTCTATGTGAAACTGACTTAAAGAGTCACCAACTTAATAGGTCCCTCACTATCCACCAAGCTCCGACCCCTATCCCATTGCCGCAATGTTGCTTTCTTGTGTCTGTTTTACAAGTACTTCAATGGATTGTGCTCTGATGAACTTGCTGCTCTGATGCCTCCACGACGCAAATTCACTAGACCAACCCGACAATCTGCCAAATCCCACCCATCCACTGTGGAGGTCCCCATATGTCGAAATGCTTTCTACTCCAAAATCTTCTTTCCTCGTGCTGCTGGACTTTGGAACTCCCTCCCTGCTCCCTGTTTTCATGACGGTACTGACATGCAGAAATTTAAAACTTATGTAAACAGACATCTCGCTGCGCAGCTCCCAATTTAGGTTGAACCCCCCTCCCCAAAAAAACTTCACCCTTTTTTCTCAGTAGCCCCTTACGTATACAGAAGCGGCCTGCATTGTTAGGGGTGAACTATGATAAAAAACAAAAACATATAATCTATGTATCATATATATATATATATATATATATATATATATATATATATATATATATAATCTATGTATTATATATATATATATTTATATATATAATATATGTATTACATATATTAATATATATAATATATGTTTTACATATATATTAATATATATGATATATGTATTAATTATATATATATATTAATATATATAATATATGTATTATATATATATATATTAATATATATAATATATGTATTATATATATTAATATATATAATATATGTATTATATATATTAATATATATAATATATGTATTATACATGTATATATTAATATATATAATATATGTTTTATATATATATTAATATATATAATATATATTATATATATATTAATATATATAATATATGTATTATATGTATATTAATATATATAATATATGTATTATATATATATATTAATATATATATATATTACATGTATTATATATATATATATTAATATTTATATGTATTGTATTGTAATATATATAATATATGTATTATATATATATATATATTAATATATATATAATATATGTATTATATATATATTAATATATATAATATATGTATTATATATTATATATATATATATTAATATATATATAATATATGTATCATATATATATATATATATTAATATATATATATATATTATATATATATTAATATATATAATATATGTATTATATATATATATATATATATATATATATATATATATATATATACATATATTAAACAGACATCTCGCTGCACAGCTCCCAATTTAAAAAGCTCTCACCCTTTTATTAGTAGCCCCTTACTACTACAGTGGCGGTCTCCCTTGTTTGGGGTGAACTATGTTTAAAAAAAAGAACTGTTTACAGATGACTTTCTGATCGCAGGATACTCTAAAATGACCTCTTAACCCGACTCCCCAAGATCGCTATAGTCATGGCATTTATGCTTACATCAGGGGGATTTTTATGTTGTAGGGACATATCTTATGAAGTCCCTCATTTGTCATATATGTGCTTCCATGTTACACTTGTGCACAGCACCGCATTCATCATTGCCCTCTATCGCCTCCTCCTCACCGATGGAGCTATTATCATTGAGAAAATCTCTGACAAAATCGACAAGATCCTGATCTTTTACCGTTTTGCCAGCATCCATGACCTTTGTAACTTTAATGTTTACTATCTTGAGTGGCTAGCACATACATAAAAACTTGAATGGCTAGCACCTAAATAACAACTTGAATAGCTAGCACATAAATAACAACTTGAATGGCTAGCATTTAAATAAAAACTTTAATGGCTAGCACCTAAATAACAACTTGAATGGCTAGCAGATAAATAACAACTTGAATGGCTAGCCGATAAATAACAACTTGAATGGCTAGCAGATAAATAAAAACTTTTATGGCTAGCACCTAAATAACAACTTGAATGGCTAGCAGATAAATAACAACTTGAATGGCTAGCAGATAAATAAAAACTTGAATTGCTAGCAGATAAATAAAAACTTTTATGGCTAGCACCTAAATAACAACTTGAATGGCTAGCAGATAAATAACAACTTGAATGGCTAGCACCTAAATAACAACTTGAATGGCTAGCAGATAAATAACAACTTGAATGGCTAGCAGATAAATAAAAACTTGAATTGCTAGCAGATAAATAAAAACTTTAATGGCTAGCACCTAAATAACAACTCGAATGGCTAGCAGATAAATAACAACTTTAATGGCTAGCACCTAAATAACAACTTGAATGGCTAGCAGATAAATAACAACTTTAATGGCTAGCACCTAAATAACAACTTGAATGGCTAGCAGATAAATAAAAACTTGAATGGCTAGCAGATAAATAACAACTTGAATGGCTAGCACCTAAATAACAACTTGAATGGCTAGCACCTAAATAACAACTCGAATGGCTAGCAGATAAATAACAACTTGAATGGCTAGCAGATAAATAACAACTTGAATGGCTAGCAGATAAATAACAACTTGAATGGCTAGCAGATAAATAACAACTTGAATGGCTAGCAGATAAATAAAAACTTGAATGGCTAGCACCTAAATAACAACTTGAATAGCTAGCAGATAAATAACAACTTGAATGGCTAGCAGATAAATAACAACTTGAATGGCTAGCAGATAAATAACAACTTGAATGGCTAGCAGATAAATAACAACTTGAATGGCTAGCAGATAAATAACAACTTGAATGGCTAGCAGATAAATAACAACTTGAATGGCTAGCAGATAAATAACAACTTGAATGGCTAGCAGATAAATAACAACTTGAATGGCTAGCAGATAAATAACAACTTGAATGGCTAGCAGATAAATAACAACTTGAATGGCTAGCAGATAAATAACAACTTGAATGGCTAGCAGATAAATAACAACTTGAATGGCTAGCAGATAAATAAAAACTTGAATGGCTAGCACCTAAATAACAACTTGAATAGCTAGCAGATAAATAACAACTTGAATGGCTAGCAGATAAATAACAACTTGAATGGCTAGCAGATAAATAACAACTTGAATGGCTAGCAGATAAATAACAACTTGAATGGCTAGCAGATAAATAACAACTTGAATGGCTAGCAGATAAATAACAACTTGAATAGCTAGCAGATAAATAACAACTTGAATGGCTAGCAGATAAATAAAAACTTGAATGGCTAGCAGATAAATAACAACTTGAATGGCTAGCAGATAAATAAAAACTTTAATGGCTAGCACCTAAATAACAACTTGAATGGCTAGCAGATAAATAACAACTTGAATGGCTAGCAGATAAATAACAACTTGAATGGCTAGCAGATAAATAACAACTTGAATGGCTAGCAGATAAATAACAACTTGAATGGCTAGCAGATAAATAACAACTTGAATGGCTAGCAGATAAATAACAACTTGAATGGCTAGCAGATAAATAACAACTTGAATGGCTAGCAGATAAATAACAACTTGAATGGCTAGCAGATAAATAACAACTTGAATGGCTAGCAGATAAATAACAACTTGAATGGCTAGCAGATAAATAACAACTTGAATGGCTAGCAGATAAATAACAACTTGAATAGCTAGCAGATAAATAACAACTTGAATGGCTAGCAGATAAATAAAAACTTGAATGGCTAGCAGATAAATAACAACTTGAATGGCTAGCAGATAAATAAAAACTTTAATGGCTAGCACCTAAATAACAACTTGAATGGCTAGCAGATAAATAACAACTTGAATGGCTAGCAGATAAATAACAACTTGAATGGCTAGCAGATAAATAACAACTTGAATGGCTAGCAGATAAATAACAACTTGAATGGCTAGCAGATAAATAACAACTTGAATGGCTAGCAGATAAATAACAACTTGAATGGCTAGCAGATAAATAACAACTTGAATGGCTAGCAGATAAATAACAACTTGAATGGCTAGCAGATAAATAACAACTTGAATGGCTAGCAGATAAATAACAACTTGAATGGCTAGCAGATAAATAACAACTTGAATTGCTAGCAGATAAATAAAAACTTTAATGGCTAGCACCTAAATAACAACTCGAATGGCTAGCAGATAAATAACAACTTTAATGGCTAGCACCTAAATAACAACTTGAATTGCTAGCAGATAAATAACAACTTTAATGGCTAGCACCTAAATAACAACTTGAATGGCTAGCAGATAAATAAAAACTTGAATGGCTAGCAGATAAATAAAAACTTGAATGGCTAGCACCTAAATAACAACTTGAATGGCTAGCACCTAAATAACAACTCGAATGGCTAGCAGATAAATAACAACTTGAATGGCTAGCAGATAAATAACAACTTGAATGGCTAGCAGATAAATAACAACTTGAATGGCTAGCAGATAAATAACAACTTGAATGGCTAGCAGATAAATAAAAACTTGGATAGGCTAGCAGATAAATAACAACTTGAATGGCTAGCAGATAAATAACAACTTGAATGGCTAGCAGATAAATAACAACTTGAATGGCTAGCAGATAAATAACAACTTGAATGGCTAGCAGATAAATAACAACTTGAATGGCTAGCAGATAAATAAAAACTGACGATGAACTTTCCCAAATTGTTGACCAGTCAACACGCGTACCTGGCGCGGATGGACATTTCGCAAACCTACTTGGTGTTTTTTCTTACAACGCACATCTGCTCTTAATTAAGATAAAAACAATGTTCAGCAAGTACTCCGATGTCCCTTTCCACCGCAAAGTTTATCGATCTTCAAGAGCCGATTGGGGCAGCTTAAGATCCGTCATATCTTAAATCCTCTTTAATCCCATTTTCAAAAAGAATGTGCCGTACATTGCATCTGAAATATTTAGGTGGATTACCGCTGGTATTGAAAGCTTCATACCCACCAAAACATTCTAATAGAAACGGAGAACCCTTAATGCGCTGCCGCTATTGCCCACATACGACACTATTTCAATTGTTTTCAACAAAAAAATAGCCCTGAAACCACACTATCCTTTAAGACCGGCCGAACCCATTGCAAGAATATTATTAAAAAAGCTAACGAGTCCTATGCTCAATCAGTTAAGTTTAGAGTGGCCGATCAGGTACTTGGCTCCCATGTGTTTGGAGAATAACAAACGCGGTTCTGAACAGATGCAGGGCTTCTATCCCAACCATCATTAATGGACCTGAGGTGATAGATATCCTCAGCTACTAATAAAGATAACCCTAATCCTAACCCTAATCTTAATCCTAACCCTAACCCTAACCCTAATCCTAACCCTAATCCTAACTCTAATCCTAACCCTAACCCTAATCCTAACCCTAATCCTAACCCTAACCCTAACCCTAATCCTAACCCTAACCCTAACCCTAACCCTAATCCTAACCCTAACCCTAACCCTAACCCTAACCCTAACCCTAATCCTAACCCTAACCCTAACCCTAACCCTAACCCTAATCCTAACCCTAACCCTAACCCTAACCCTAATCCTAACCCTAACCCTAACCCTAACCCTAACCCTAACCCTAATCCTAACCCTAATCCTAACTCTAATCCTAACCCTAACCCTAATCCTAACCCTAATCCTAACCCTAACCCTAACCCTAATCCTAACCCTAACTCTAACCCTAACCCTAATCCTAACCCTAACCCTAACCCTAACCCTAACCCTAACCCTAATCCTAACCCTAACCCTAATCCTTACCCTAACCCTAACCCTAATCCTAACCCTAATCCTAACTCTAATCCTAACCATAACCCTAACCCTAATCCTAACCCTAATCCTAACCCTAACCCTAACCCTGACCCTAACCCTAACCCTAATCCTAACCCTAACCCTAACCCTAATCCTAATCCTAATCCTAACCCTAATCCTAATCCTAACCCTAACCCTAACCCTAACCCTAACCCTAACCCTACCCTAAACTAATCCTAACCCTAACCCTAACCCTAACCCTAACACTCCAGACGCCCCCACTCACCGACCCAGAAAAACTATAAGCAACATCGGAATAACTGTTCGTGATTTCGCCAAACTTGTTTCGAACTTCGATGAAAACAAGGTAACTGGTCCCGACAATATTCCGGCCATAGTTCTCAAGAAACCTCAACCCGAAATAGCTTTTATCCTTACTGAGCCATTTAAATGTTGTTTAAATTGTGCTGACACAAGTTGTCTTTCAAAAGGAGGAATTAATCTCTGAGAAGATGGTATCATAAAACAGAACATATACAACCCTAACTCCAACCTGAGGATTAAAAGTTTGTACATTAGTCTGAAATAGTATAGTAAACTGAATTGACCATCAAAAGGTAGTACAAGAGTAGAATTAATAGAAGTATTAGTATATTTTCGGTTTCAGACGGACACATACCACATTTCTATTAGTAATAGAAGTGCAATAGTACATTAATAGAAGTAATAGTATAGTTTCGGCTTCAAACATATACCAAATCTCAATTAGTAATAGAAGTACAATAGTACATTAACAGAAGTAATAGTACAGTTTAGACTTCTGACAGACAGATACCAAATCTCCATTAGTAATAGATTATTATTATTATTATTATTATTATTATTATTATTATTATTATTATTATTATTATTATTATTATTATTATTATTATTATTATTATTATTCGCAGGTCAGACGTGTTATGTTTGTTAATATATGATGGTAGAGAGAGCACAAAATCAGTGTCAAGTGTTGAGTGACTCCAATCTGAGCCCCCTTTTATTTCCGGTAAAACGCTTTTTAAGAGTCCCCCAAAAGTCATGTATGTATCAGATCTTTAACATAGGAGTAGGCACCTCGGGCCTCAATTGAGAAGCGAGGGGGTTCGAGCAAGAGAGACAGAAATTAAGAGAGGGATGAAGAGGAAGAGAAGTGTAGAAGGGGGGGGGAGGAGAAGAAGGGTTAGGTGGGAGGGCATTTAGAATGTTAGGTGAATACTCCTTACAGAGTGACTTCCCTCTAGCAACAAGGGGGATGAAGGATTTCTTTAATGGTCGACATCTTGGCTGCTTACAGACATATCCCATAGTGCAATTTATAACGTCTCTCTTTCTTTCTTTTCAGATGTGTCTACGTAATGATAGAAAGAGCTCCGTCTGCCAGTGTTTCAATGAGTCGGTCAGTCTTTTACGCTGTAGCTTAAAAATAAAATATACGCATCTTATTTTAGAAGCGTCCAAGCACATAACTAAGAGGCTCTGTCAGTCGGACGGTTGGACACGATTATGTTTTCAATAGCATTCATTTTGTATTTCGGAACTTTTGAGATGATGATTTACTAATTTGTATTATTTGAACTAGTTTATATCCGCTCCTTGATCGGTGTTGGTACAGTACCTGGTTATGTCAATTTTCATCTTTATCTAGGTTTTACCGCTTAATAATTAGTACGAAGAAAAATATTTGTGAAATGTCGTTGAAAAAAAATGGGTACTTTCCTGTTATTGCCCCACTACTAATTTCCTGATATTAACTTTATTTTTGTTTTTCGCCTTTTTATATAAAGGTTAGGGTTAGGGTTAACTAAGTAAATAGAAAAAAGGTAAAGGTCAGAGGCAATGTGGATCTAATAGAAATATGCTACCTGGATATTTAACCGAGTTTCTTTGGCGTCAGTCATCATCACTTACATTTGGTGGTAATATATTTAAAGGAATTCTTGCAGATATGGTTGAATTTTATTCACCTACAGATGAAATAATTTTTTTAGTAGAAAACATGTTCATGTTTTCAATATATTTATGTCGTTTAATACATTTGTTTCATTAGTTTTTAGAGTGGTGGTGCAATAATAAGAAAGTTCCATGGAGTGTAGGTGCAATAATAAGAAAATAGTATTAGTGGTGGTGCAATAATAAGAAAGTTCCATGGAGTGTAGGTGCAATAATAAGAAAATAGTATTAGTGGTGGTGCAATAATAAGAAAGTTCCATGGAGTGTAGGTGCAATAATATGAAAATAGTATTAGTGGTGGTGCAATAATAAGAAAGTTCCATGGAGTGTAGGTGCAATAATATGAAAATAGTATTAGTGGTAGTGCAATAATAAGAAAGTTCCATGGAGTGTAGGTGCAATTATATGAAAATAGTATAAGTGGTGGTGCAATAATAAGAAAGTTCCATGGAGTGTAGGTGCAATAATATGAAAATAGTATAAGTGGTGGTGCAATAATAAGAAAGTTCCATGGAGTGTGGTGCAATTATATGAAAATAGTATTAGTGGTGGTGCAATAATAAGAAAGTTCTATGGAGTGTAGGTGCAATAATATGAAAATAGTATTAGTGGTAGTGCAGTAATAAGATAGTTCCATGGAGTGTAGGTGCAATAATATGAAAATAGTATAAGTGGTGGTGCAATAATAAGAAAGTTCCATGGAGTGTGGTGCAATTATATGAAAATAGTATTAGTGGTGGTGCAATAATAAGAAAGTTCCATGGAGTGTAGGTGCAATAATATGAAAATAGTATAAGTGGTGGTGCAATAATAAGAAAGTTCCATGGAGTGTAGGTGCAATAATATGAAAATAGTATTAGTGGTGGTGCAATAATAAGAAAGTTCTATGGAGTGTAGGTGCAATAATATGAAAATAGTATTAGTGGTAGTGCAGTAATAAGATAGTTCCATGGAGTGTAGGTGCAATAATATGAAAATAGTATAAGTGGTGGTACAATAATAAGAAAGTTCCATGGAGTGTGGTGCAATTATATGAAAATAGTATTAGTGGTGGTGCAATAATAAGAAAGTTCCATGGAGTGTAGGTGCAATAATATGAAAATAGTATAAGTGGTGGTGCAATAATAAGAAAGTTCCATGGAGTGTAGGTGCAATAATATGAAAATAGTATTAGTGGTAGTGCAATAATAAGAAAGTTCCATGGAGTGTAGGTGCAATAATATGAAAATAGTATTAGTGGTAGTGCAATAATAAGAAAGTTCCATGGAGTGTAGGTGCAATAATATGAAAATAGTGTTAGTGGTGGTGCAATAATAAGAACGTTCCATGGAGTGTAGGTGCAATAATATGAAAATAGTATTAGTGGTGGTGCAATAATAAGAAAGTTCTATGGAGTGTAGGTGCAATAATATGAAAATAGTATTAGTGGTGGTGCAATAATAAGAAAGTTCCATGGAGTGTAGGTGCAATTATATGAAAATAGTATTAGTGGTGGTGCAATAATAAGAAAGTTCCATGGAGTGTGGTGCAATTATATGAAAATAGTATTAGTGGTGGTGCAATAATAAGAAAGTTCCATGGAGTGTAGGTGCAATAATATGAAAATAGTGTTAGTGGTGGTGCAATAATAAGAAAGTTCCATGGAGTGTAGGTGCAATTATATGAAAAAAGTGTTAGTGGTGGTGCAATAATAAGAAAGTTACATGGAGTGTAGGTGCAATAATATGAAAATAGTATTAGTGGTGGTGCAATAATAAGAAAGTTCCATGGAGTGTAGGTGCAATTATATGAAAATAGTGTTAGTAGTGGTGCTATAATAAGAAAGTTCCATGGAGTGTAGGTGCAATAATATGAAAATAGTATTAGTGGTGGTGCAATAATAAGAAAGTTCTATGGAGTGTAGGTGCAATAATATGAAAATAGTATAAGTGGTGGTGCAATAATAAGAAAGTTCCATGGAGTGTGGTGCAATTATATGAAAATAGTATTAGTGGTGGTGCAATAATAAGAAAGTTCTATGGAGTGTAGGTGCAATAATATGAAAATAGTATAAGTGGTGGTGCAATAATAAGAAAGTTCCATGGAGTGTGGTGCAATTATATGAAAATAGTATTAGTGGTGGTGCAATAATAAGAAAGTTCCATGGAGTGTAGGTGCAATAATATGAAAATAGTATTAGTGGTAGTGCAATAATAAGAAAGTTCCATGGAGTGTAGGTGCAATAATATGAAAATAGTATTAGTGGTAGTGCAATAATAAGAAAGTTCCATGGAGTGTAGGTGCAATAATATGAAAATAGTGTTAGTGGTGGTGCAATAATAAGAACGTTCCATGGAGTGTAGGTGCAATAATATGAAAATAGTATTAGTGGTGGTGCAATAATAAGAAAGTTCTATGGAGTGTAGGTGCAATAATATGAAAATAGTGTTAGTGGTGGTGCAATAATAAGAAAGTTCCATAGAGTGTAGGTGCAATTATATGAAAATAGTATTAGTGGTGGTGCAATAATAAGAAAGTTCCATGGAGTGTGGTGCAATTATATGAAAATAGTATTAGTGGTGGTGCAATAATAAGAAAGTTCCATGGAGTGTAGGTGCAATAATATGAAAATAGTGTTAGTGGTGGTGCAATAATAAGAAAGTTCCATGGAGTGTAGGTGCAATTATATGAAAAAAGTGTTAGTGGTGGTGCAATAATAAGAAAGTTACATGGAGTGTAGGTGCAATAATATGAAAATAGTATTAGTGGTGGTGCAATAATAAGAAAGTTCCATGGAGTGTAGGTGCAATTATATGAAAATAGTGTTAGTAGTGGTGCTATAATAAGAAAGTTCCATGGAGTGTAGGTGCAATAATATGAAAATAGTATTAGTGGTGGTGCAATAATAAGAAAGTTCCATGGAGTGTAGGTGCAATAATATGAAAATAGTATTAGTGGTGGTGCAATAATAAGAAAGTTCCATGGAGTGTAGGTGCAATAATATGAAAATAGTATTAGTGGTAGTGCAATAATAAGAAAGTTCCATGGAGTGTAGGTGCAATAATATGAAAATAGTATTAGTGGTGGTGCAATAATAAGAAAGTTCCATGGAGTGTAGGTGCAATAATATGAAAATAGTATTAGTGGTGGTGCAATAATAAGAACGTTCCATGGAGTGTAGGTGCAATTATATGAAAATAGTATTAGTGGTGGTGCAATAATGAGAAAGTTCCATGGAGTGTAGGTGCAATTATATGAAAATAGTATTAGTGGTGGTGCAATAATAAGAAAGTTCCATGGAGTGTAGGTTCAATAATATGAAAATAGTATTAGTGGTGGTGCAATAATAAGAAAGTTCCATGGAGTGTAGGTGCAATAATATGAAAATAGTATTAGTGGTGGTGCAATAATAAGAAAGTTCCATGGAGTGTAGGTGCAATAATATGAAAATAGTCTTAGTGGTGGTGCAATAATAAGAACGTTCCATGGAGTGTAGGTGCAATAATATGAAAATAGTATTAGTGGTGGTGCAATAATAAGAAAGTTCCATGGAGTGTAGGTGCAATTATATGAACATAGTATTAGTGGTGGTGCAATAATAAAGAAGTTCCATGGAGTGTAGGTGCAATTATATGAAAATAGTATTAGTGGTGGTGCAATAATAAGAAAGTTCCATGGAGTGTAGGTGCAATAATATGAAAATAGTATTAGTGGTGGTGCAATAATAAGAAAGTTCCATGGAGTGTAGGTGCAATTATATGAAAAAAGTGTTAGTGGTGGTGCAATAATAAGAAAGTTACATGGAGTGTAGGTGCAATAATATGAAAATAGTATTAGTGGTGGTGCAATAATAAGAAAGTTCCATGGAGTGTAGGTGCAATAATATGAAAATAGTATTAGTGGTGGTGCAATAATAAGAAAGTTCCATGGAGTGTAGGTGCAATAATATGAAAATAGTATTAGTGGTGGTGCAATAATAAGAAAGTTCCATGGAGTGTAGGTGCAATTATATGAAAAAAGTGTTAGTGGTGGTGCAATAATAAGAAAGTTCCATGGAGTGTAGGTGCAATTATATGAAAAAAGTGTTAGTGGTGGTGCAATAATAAGAAAGTTCCATGGAGTGTAGGTGCAATAATATGAAAATAGTATTAGTGGTGGTGCAATAATAAGAAAGTTCCATGGAGTGTAGGTGCAATTATATGAAAATAGTATTAGTGGTGGTGCAATAATAAGAAAGTTCCATGGAGTGTAGGTGCAATAATATGAAAATAGTATTAGTGGTGGTGCAATAATAAGAAAGTTCCATGGAGTGTAGGTGCAATAATATGAAAATAGTCTTAGTGGTGGTGCAATAATAAGAACGTTCCATGGAGTGTAGGTGCAATAATATGAAAATAGTATTAGTGGTGGTGCAATAATAAGAAAGTTCCATGGAGTGTAGGTGCAATTATATGAACATAGTATTAGTGGTGGTGCAATAATAAAGAAGTTACATGGAGTGTAGGTGCAATTATATGAAAATAGTATTAGTGGTGGTGCAATAATAAGAAAGTTCCATGGAGTGTAGGTGCAATAATATGAAAATAGTATTAGTGGTGGTGCAATAATAAGAAAGTTCCATGGAGTGTAGGTGCAATTATATGAAAAAAGTGTTAGTGGTGGTGCAATAATAAGAAAGTTACATGGAGTGTAGGTGCAATAATATGAAAATAGTATTAGTGGTGGTGCAATAATAAGAAAGTTCCATGGAGTGTAGGTGCAATTATATGAAAATAGTGTTAGTAGTGGTGCTATAATAAGAAAGTTCCATGGAGTGTAGGTGCAATAATATGAAAATAGTATTAGTGGTGGTGCAATAATAAGAAAGTTCCATGGAGTGTAGGTGCAATAATATGAAAATAGTATTAGTGGTGGTGCAATAATAAGAAAGTTCCATGGAGTGTAGGTGCAATAATATGAAAATAGTATTAGTGGTGGTGCAATAATAAGAAAGTTCCATGGAGTGTAGGTGCAATTATATGAACATAGTATTAGTGGTGGTGCAATAATAAAGAAGTTCCATGGAGTGTAGGTGCAATTATATGAAAATAGTATTAGTGGTGGTGCAATAATAAGAAAGTTCCATGGAGTGTAGGTGCAATAATATGAAAATAGTATTAGTGGTGGTGCAATAATAAGAAAGTTCCATGGAGTGTAGGTGCAATAATATGAAAATAGTATTAGTGGTGGTGCAATAATAAGAAAGTTCCATGGAGTGTAGGTGCAATAATATGAAAATAGTCTTAGTGGTGGTGCAATAATAAGAACGTTCCATGGAGTGTAGGTGCAATAATATGAAAATAGTATTAGTGGTGGTGCAATAATAAGAAAGTTCCATGGAGTGTAGGTGCAATAATATGAAAATAGTGTTAGTGGTGGTGCAATAATAAGAAAGTTCCATGGAGTGTAGGTGCAATTATATGAAAATAGTGTTAGTGGTGGTGCAATAATAAGAAAGTTCCATGGAGTGTAGGTGCAATAATATGAAAATAGTATTAGTGGTGGTGCAATAATAAGAAAGTTCCATGGAGTGTAGGTGCAATAATATGAAAATAGTATTAGTGGTGGTGCAATAATAAGAAAGTTCCATGGAGTGTAGGTGCAATTATATGAACATAGTATTAGTGGTGGTGCAATAATAAGAAAGTTCCATGGAGTGTAGGTGCAATAATATGAAAATAGTATTAGTGGTGGTGCAATAATAAGAAAGTTCCATGGAGTGTAGGTGCAATAATATGAAAATAGTATTATTGGTGGTGCAATAATAAGAAAGTTCCATGGAGTGTAGGTGTAATAATATGAAAATAGTATTAGTGGTGGTGCAATAATAAGAAAGTTCCATGGAGTGTAGGTGCAATAATATGAAAATAGTATTAGTGGTGGTGCAATAATAAGAAAGTTCCATGGAGTGTAGGTGCAATAATATGAAAATAGTCTTAGTGGTGGTGCAATAATAAGAACGTTCCATGGAGTGTAGGTGCAATAATATGAAAATAGTATTAGTGGAAAGTACCAAAAATATACTACTTATTATTTGCATGAGAGAATAAATAACTACGATTGATGTATTTACGACACTTTCCGGAAGTAACCGAAGATTAGAGTCATTGTGTGTGGTCGGCCATGTTGCTTCAACAAGTTCACAGGATCGTATATTGAATAAAATATTAACATGCAATTAAACGCACATTAAAATACTTTAAAACACGAAACGAAAAATGATCATGGTAGGCAGAAAAGTAACTTTTCTTGCCTTTGGTGACATTTATTTGTGGGCCATTTGTTTATTTCGCTCGTTTTTAGGCTGTTGGAAAACCTTCACAATCGCCAAATAGTCTATTAATCGCACAAAGTAAATGGGCGCATCTATTTAGATACGTCCAAGCATCTCTATGATAGAATCTGTCCTTTGGTCTGCCACACTTCAGTATTATATAACATTTTCGTCGGTCTGTCACTTTTAAGTTTTAAATTACATTTTCGATGCGTCCTTGAATCACGATAAATGTTCTATCTCGCCATCTGTATGTCACGCTTAAGTTTAAAATAGCATTTTCGTCCGGCTTCCACACTTAATTTTAAAATGCGTTTTCGTCTGTCTGTCACGCTTAAGTTTGAAATGGCGTTTTCGTCTGTCTGTCGCGTTTAAATTTGAAATAGCGTTTTCGTCTGTCTGTCGCGTTTAAATTTGAAATAGCGTTTTCGTCTGTCTGTCACGTTTAAATTTGAAATAGCGTTTTCGTCTGTCTGTCACGTTTAAATTTGAAGTAGCGTTTTCGTCTGTCTGTCGCGATTAAATTTGAAATAGCGTTTTCGGCTGTCTGTCGCGTTTAAATTTGAAATAGCGTTTTCGTCTGTCTGTCGCGATTAAATTTGAAATAGCGTTTTCGTCTGTCTGTCACGTTTAAATTTGAAATAGCGTTTTCGTCTGTCTGTCGCGATTAAATTTGAAATAGCGTTTTCGTCTGTCTGTCACGTTTAAATTTGAAATAGCGTTTTCGTCTGTCTGTCGCGTTTAAATTTGAAATAGCGTTTTCGTCTGTCTGTCGCGTTTAAATTTGAAATAGCGTTTTAGTCTGTCTGTCGCGTTTAAATTTGAAATAGCGTTTTCGTCTGTCTGTCACGTTTAAATTTGAAATAGCGTTTTCGTCTGTCTGTCGCGTTAAAATTTGAAATAGCGTTTTCGTCTGTCTGTCGCGTTTAAATTTGAAATAGCGTTTTCGTCTGTCTGTCGCGATTAAATTTGAAATAGCGTTTTCGTCTGTCTGTCGCGTTTAAATTTGAAATAGCGTTTTCGTCTGTCTTTCGCGTTTAAATTTGAAATAGCGTTTTCGTCTGTCTGTCACGTTTAAATTTGAAATAGCGTTTTCGTCTGTCTGTCGCGTTTAAATTTGAAATAGCGTTTTCGTCTGTCTGTCACGTTTAAATTTAAAGTAGCGTTTTCGTCTGTCTGTCGCGTTTTAATTTGAAATAGCGTTTTCGTCTGTCTGTCACGTTTAAATTTGAAATAAGATTTTCTTTGGTCTTCAAAGCTAAGGTTTGATAAAAAAAACAACGATTTTAGATGCTTCTTTGCATAACTATAATGTCAATCTGTTAGTCTGTCACGGTTAAGTTTGAAATCGAATTTTTAGATACGCCCATACATATTTCTAAAAATATTTTCATCCATCGCTTGTGTTCCTCTATTCGTTGTTCTGTCACGTTTAATTTTTAAATAACATTTTCATCGCTAAACGCGCAGATTCATTTTAATATAATATCCAAGATTCATTTTTACATCATATACAAGATTCATTTTTACATCATATACAAGATTCATTTTTACATCATATACAAGATTCATTTTAACATCATATACAAGATTCATTTTAACATCATATACAAGATTCATTTTAACATCATATACAAGATTCATTTTAACATCATATACAAGATTCATTTTAACATCATATACAAGATTCATTTTTACATCATATACAAGATTCATTTTTACATCATATACAAGATTCATTTTTACATCATATACAAGATTCATTTTAACATCATATACAAGATTCATTTAAACATCATATACTAGATTCATTTTAACATCATACTCTGGATTCATTTAAACATCATATACTTCATTCATTTTAACATCATATCCTAGATTCATTTTAACATCATATCCTAGATTCATTTTAACATCATATACAAGATTCATTTTAACATCATATACTAGATTCATTTTAACATCATATACTAGATTCATTTTAACATCATATACTAGATTCATTTTAACATAATATCCTAGATTCATTTTAACATCATATCCTAGATTCATTTTCACATCATATACTAGATTCATTTTAACATCATATCCTAGATTCATTTTAACATCATATATTAGATTCATGTTAACATCATACTCTGGATTCATTTTAACATCATATACTAGATTCATTTTAACATCATACTCTGGATTCATTTTAACATCATATACTAGATTCATTTTAACATCATACTCTGGATTCATTTTAACATAATATCCTAGATTCATTTTAACATCATATCCTAGCTTCATTTTAACATCATACTCCGGATTCATTTTAACATCATACTCTGGATTTATTTTAACATCATATCCTAGATTCATTTTAACATCATGTCCTAGATTCATTTTAACATCATATACTAGATTTCTTTTTAACATCATATACTTAATTCATTTTAACATCATATACTAGATTCATTTTAACATCATATACAAGATTCATTTTAACATAATATCCTAGATTCATTTTAACATCATATCCTAGATTCATTTTTACATCATATCCTAGATTCATGTTAGCATCATATTCTAGATTCATTTTAACATCATATCCTAGATTCATTTTAACATCATATCCTAGATTCATTTTAACATCATATTCTAGATTCATTTTAACATCATATACTAGATTCCTTTTAACATCATATACAAGATTCATTTTAACATCATATACTAGATTCATTTTAACATCATATACAAGATTCATTTTAACATAATATCCTAGATTCATTTTAACATCATATCCTAGATTCATTTTAACATCATATCCTAGATTCATTTTAACATCATATACTAGATTCCTTTTAACATCATATACTAGATTCATTTTAACATCATATACTAGATTCATTTTAACATCATATACTAGATTCATTTTAACATAATATCCTAGATTCATTTTAACATCATATCCTAGACTCATTTTAACATCATATACTAGATTCATTTTAACATCATATACTATATTCATTTTAACATCATATCCCAGATTCATTTTAACATCGTATACTAGATTCATTTTAACATCATACTCCGGATTGATTTTAACATCATTTACTAGATTCATTTTAACATCATATACTAAATTCATTTTAACATCATATCCTAGATTCATTTTAACATCATATCCTAGATTCATTTTAACATCATATCCTAGATTCATTTTAACATCATATACTAGATTCATGTTAAAATCATACTCTGGATTCATTTTAACATCATATACTAGATTCATGTTTACATCATACTCTGGATTTATTTTAACATCATATACTAGATTCATTTTAACATCATACTCTGGATTCATTTTAACATAATATCCTAGATTAATTTTAACATCATATCCTAGCTTCATTTTAACATCATACTCCGGATTCATTTTAACATCATATACTAGATTCATTTTAACATCATATCCTAGATTAATTTTAACATCATATCCTAGATTCATTTTAACATCATATACTAGATTCCTTTTAACATCATATACTAGATTCATTTTAACATTATATACTAGATTCATTTTAACATCATATACTTCATTCATTTTAACATCATATCCTAGATTCATTTTAACATCATATCCTAGATTCATTTTAACATCATATACAAGATTCATTTTAACATCATATACTAGATTCATTTTAACATCATATACTAGATTCATTTTAACATCATATACTAGATTCATTTTAACATAATATCCTAGATTCATTTTAACATCATATCCTAGATTCATTTTCACATCATATACTAGATTCATTTTAACATCATATCCTAGATTCATTTTAACATCATATATTAGATTCATGTTAACATCATACTCTGGATTCATTTTAACATCATATACTAGATTCATTTTAACATCATACTCTGGATTCATTTTAACATCATATACTAGATTCATTTTAACATCATACTCTGGATTCATTTTAACATAATATCCTAGATTCATTTTAACATCATATCCTAGCTTCATTTTAACATCATACTCCGGATTCATTTTAACATCATACTCTGGATTTATTTTAACATCATATCCTAGATTCATTTTAACATCATGTCCTAGATTCATTTTAACATCATATACTAGATTTCTTTTTAACATCATATACTTAATTCATTTTAACATCATATACTAGATTCATTTTAACATCATATACAAGATTCATTTTAACATAATATCCTAGATTCATTTTAACATCATATCCTAGATTCATTTTTACATCATATCCTAGATTCATGTTAGCATCATATTCTAGATTCATTTTAACATCATATCCTAGATTCATTTTAACATCATATCCTAGATTCATTTTAACATCATATTCTAGATTCATTTTAACATCATATACTAGATTCCTTTTAACATCATATACAAGATTCATTTTAACATCATATACTAGATTCATTTTAACATCATATACAAGATTCATTTTAACATAATATCCTAGATTCATTTTAACATCATATCCTAGATTCATTTTAACATCATATCCTAGATTCATTTTAACATCATATACTAGATTCCTTTTAACATCATATACTAGATTCATTTTAACATCATATACTAGATTCATTTTAACATCATATACAAGATTCATTTTAACATAATATCCTAGATTCATTTTAACATCATATCCTAGACTCATTTTAACATCATATACTAGATTCATTTTAACATCATATACTATATTCATTTTAACATCATATCCCAGATTCATTTTAACATCGTATACTAGATTCATTTTAACATCATACTCCGGATTGATTTTAACATCATTTACTAGATTCATTTTAACATCATATACTAAATTCATTTTAACATCATATCCTAGATTCATTTTAACATCATATCCTAGATTCATTTTAACATCATATCCTAGATTCATTTTAACATCATATACTAGATTCATGTTAAAATCATACTCTGGATTCATTTTAACATCATATACTAGATTCATGTTTACATCATACTCTGGATTTATTTTAACATCATATACTAGATTCATTTTAACATCATACTCTGGATTCATTTTAACATAATATCCTAGATTAATTTTAACATCATATCCTAGCTTCATTTTAACATCATACTCCGGATTCATTTTAACATCATATACTAGATTCATTTTAACATCATATCCTAGATTAATTTTAACATCATATCCTAGATTCATTTTAACATCATATACTAGATTCCTTTTAACATCATATACTAGATTCATTTTAACATTATATACTAGATTCATTTTAACATCATATACAAGATTCCTTTTAACATCATATCCTAGATTCATTTTTACATCATATCCTAGATTCATTTTAACATCATATACTAGATTCATTTTAACATCATATACTAGATTCATTTTAACATCATATCCCAGATTCATTTTAACATCGTATACTAGATTCATTTTAACATCATATACTAGATTCATTTTAAGATGATATCCTAGATTCATTTTAACATCATATTCTAGATTCATTTTTACATCATATAATGGCTTCATTTTAACATCATATACTAAATTCATTTTAACATCATATCCTAGATTCATTTCAACATCATATCCTAGATTCATTTTAACATCATATCCTAGATTCATTTTAACATCATATACTAGATTCCTTTTATATCATATACTAGATTCATTTTAACATCATATCCTAGATTCATTTTAAGATGATATCCTAGATTCAGTTTAATATCATATACTAGATTTCTTTTTATATCATATACTAGATTCATTTTAACATCATATCCTAGATTCATTTTAAGATGATATCCTAGATTTATTTTAACATCATATTCTAGATTCATTTTAATATCATATCCTGGATTTATTTTTACATCATATCTTAGATTCACTTTAATGTCATATCCTAGATTCATTTTAATATCATATCCTAGGTTCATTTTGATATCATACTCTTGATTCATTTTAATATCATATCCTGGACTCATTTTTACATCATATAATAGATTCATTTTAACATCATATCCTGGATTCATTTTAACATTATATCTTAGATTCATTTTAATATCATATCCTAGATTCATTTTAACATCATATACTAGATTCCTTTTTATATCATACTCTTGATTTATTTTAATATCATATCCTAGATTCATTTTAACATCATATACTAGATTCCTTTTTATATCATACTCTTGATTCATTTTAATATCATATCCTAGACTCATTGTAACATCATATAATAGATTCATTTTAACATCATATCCTAGATTCATTTTAACATAATATCCTAGATTCATTTTAATATCATATCCTGGATTTATTTTAACATCATATCTTAGATTTACTTTAATGTCATATCCTGGGTTAATTTTAAGATGATATCCTAGATTCATTTTAAGATGATATCCTAGATTCATTATAAGATGATATCCTAGATTCATTTATACATCATATCCTAGATTCATTTTAACATCATATTCTGGATTCATTTTAACATCATATCCTAGATTCATTTTAACATCATATCCTAGATTCATTTTAATATCATACTCTTGATTCATTTTAATATCATATCCTGGATTCATTTTAACATCATATCCTAGATTCATTTTAACATCATTCTCTAGATTCATTTTAATATCATATCCTAGATTTATTTCATGTCTAGGATTCATTTTAACGTCACTCTGGATACATTTTTACGTCATATCCTGGATTTAATTTAACGTCATATACTAGATTCAATTTAGAATTATATCTTGGATTCATTTTAACGTCATACCCAGGAGTCATTTGTCCGTCATATCTAAGAATTATTAACGTCATATCCGGAGATTCGTTTTGATGGATTCATTTAAATATTTTACTTAAGAATTAATTTTAATTTCTTAGCTGAGATTTATTTTAACGTCATATTTGAGATTCACTTAACTGGGATTCTTTTAAACGTCAAACAGGAATCATTTTAACGACGTATCGTAAATTCTTTTAACTTTGTGGTTTATATTCAATTTAACGTCATATCGTAAATCTTTTTAACGTCATGTTCTATATTCAATTTAACGTCATATCGTAAATTCTTTTAACTCCATGTTCTATATTCAATTTAACGTCATATCGTAAATTCTTTTAACTTCATGTCCTATATTCAATTTAACATCATATCTTGGACTCATTTTTAAGTTTTGTCCAGGATTCATTTTAATGTTATATCAAGAATTCATTTTAACGTCATATCCGGGATATCTTTTAACGTCATATCCAGGATTTATTTTGACGTCATATCCGGGATTTATTTTGACGTCATATCCGGGATTTATTTTTACATCATCTTCGGAATCCATGTTGATGTCATTATCAGGATTAATATTAACGTCATTTCCGAGATTCATTTTAAAGTCTGATCCCTGAGGATCGAAACGATAATTGTCTACCGCATTAATTTAATTGATTTAAGGTCAACAAATCGAACGCCATTTTACCTCCACCGAGCGACGCCGAAAAGAAGGGGACGTAACTGATTTAATCTGAAATACTATCACAAGAATATGTTAACATTAAAATTTATTTTAGTTTCTTTGTTTTTGCTTTAAATTTGCTTTTTGTTTACAAGCAATTTTTTTTCCTTAAGAAACTAACGTCGTCGTCTCATCAGTTGTTGAAGGTCATCGTTCACTGCGAAGTTAGATCATTAGACGGATAGAGGGGTCTTGTGGTATGACATCTCTTTAATCAGCGAAGCCGGCGCGCAAGAAGAGAGGTGGGCGTCAGTTGCAGTGGAAATATCGTTATAAAAATATCCTTTGAAGATGACTAGCTGTCACTTGACCCCGTGTCTCCCTCTTGCATCTATTTACTCTATTCTTCCGGAACGTTGGTTTTCCTAATTTCTGGAAAAGAACGGCGTGTGCGCATGCGTCTGGAAAGTGTTGATCGGTCGAGGAAAGGAAGGGTCTCCCATCTGCACTTGAATGCGCTGGCGTGCACAATACCACCCTCGTACGAGTATTGGGTGATGATTAACAATTAGTATATGTTATTATGCGTTCGCATAAAATGAAATCACCGCGGAGGTAGATGTTAGTGGGGAGGCGGATGTTAGTGGGGGAGGTAGTGCTTGGATAGGACAGTGGAAGGAATAGACCCCTACACAAAAATAAAACAATCAATAGATTAAAAAAGAAGCAACGCTGCATTTATTTCTTTTTTTCTTTTAATTCTTCTTTTATTAAATAATTAATGTTTTTTCGTTAACTTTTATTTATTTTTATCCTTTTTTTCGTCGTTTGTAAATCATCCATTTCATTTTTATTCATAGTTTAACATCGTTCTTTTTTTCTTAATTTTCTCTCTTTCTTGTTTATCCTCTCTTCACCTTCTTTCTCCCTCTTTCTTCTTCACTTTCTTCTTCTTCTTCTTCTTCTTCTTCTTCTTCTTCTTCTTCTTCTTCTTTTTCTTCTTCTTTTTTTCCTTTTCTTTTTTCTCTTCTTCCTTTCCTTCTTCTTCTTCTTTTTTCTCTTCTTCCTTTCCTTCTGCTTCTTCTTCTTCTTCTTCTTCTTCTTCTTCTTCTTCTTCTTCTTCTCTTTACTTTTTCTTTTTCCTTTTCTTCTTCTTCTTCTTCTTCTTCTTTTTCCTTTTCTTTTTCTCTTTACTTGTTCTTGTTCTTGTTGTTGTTGTTCTTCTTCTTTTCCTTATTCTTCTTCTTCTTTTTCTTCTTCCACATATTTTTGTTCCTCTTCTCTTCTCATTTCTTCTTTGTTTCTTCCTCCCTTACCCTTCTTATTCCTTTCC
>OY744538.1:81218511-81231011 GCA_963556195.1 Sepiola atlantica | reverse complement strand
ATCGATACCACATGGACTCCGGGGTTTAGTTTTAGAAGAATTATCTACCATAACAGACGACATATATTGTGCAGTTGTCTTGGACAGAAAAGATGGAGAAAGATCAGAGAAAGATATTGAAGCCATTTTGCACCACTGCTCTACCCGGTCCCCGTCTACTGGCAACGAACCGGGCGACTTTTCACATCTGCTTGTGTCGATGAGTCCGGAACAAGGAGATTGGAATATCCTCCCACCGACTTGACGTCACTTCCGACTTCCGCTGCTACTCTAACACACTTTCAGGGAGTCTTCCAACTCTGCTCTCCCTCACTATCTAACAACTATTCTTTAAATCCTGTATTTGGTGTAGCAAGTAACGTCAGTGTGTAATACGCCCTCGAGCAGAGAAGTTCTTACATGTTTGCTTGTATTTCAGGCCATGAAATGGAAGATAAAGCAGAGAACTACCGACATCTGATGTTTTTTTTTACTACAGAAAAAGAAAAAAAAACTACAGAAACCTGGATAAAAATATGCCATGTGCATTAGGGGAATGCTGTTACAGAACAGATGTGCCCAGAAATGATTTGATCGATCTCGAAAAAGAAAAGTTTTCAGTGAGAGAGGCTTATCGCTCTGGCCGGTCAAAGATGATCGACAGTAACCAAGTGAAAGCCGTAGTTGAACAAGATTGCCGTTTGACAACCAGACAAATCGCAGACATTCTACAGATTTCTAAATCTAGCGTGGAAAATGAATTATATTAATATTCAATTAAAAGAAACGAACGAACTTTTTGGCCAACCCAATATATAAAGAGTGTATGTATATATGTATATATGTATATATGTTTATACATTTTTGTGCACAAGATTTACTCCTAAGTTGATTAACCGATCATTATGAAGTTTAGAACACAGCTGCTAACAGGGTCCTAATGTGGGGTATATTAAGTTTAACTTAGTTTAATGTAAATGGGGTAAAAATCGAATCGAAGCTATTCATGAAAAGTCAGATACTTCCTATTCTTGTGAAATGTCTAATTTCGTTGGATTCTTTTTAAGGGGTTTTCAAAGTCGTAATATGGACACAGCGGCCCGTTTGAAAATTCAAATGTTTCAAATTTGCATTGCAGACAACAATTTAGTAATATTCCCTGAGTTTCAATTTCGTCTTAAGACCACTTAAGTTTAAGCCTTCAATTTTAGGCACTTTTATCAACATTGGAATAAGGATTCTAGGCATGAGGTTTAGTATTATTATATCATGATTTTAATCTTCCTAAGAGGACATAAAAGTGGTGAAAAACTGTTCTGTTAATAGAATTAATTTTACCTATCCTGGAGCGGGTACTTTTATAGTATCTCTCTCTCTCCCTCTCTCTCTCTCTCTCTCTCTCTCTCTCTCTCTATATATATATATATATATATATATATATATGTGTGTGTGTGTGTGTGTGTGTGTGTGTGTGGTCAAAACTTCAAAGTTTAAGCTCAATAGATATAAATTTATAATTCCAGAGCATTTTTAAATATACAATATAAAGATTGTATGGATAAATGAAGAAACGTCCAATACAAAAAAAAAATCTTAAAATATAGGAAAAAGTTCACCGTTGAAGGCGACATAAAAGTTCGTAGCAGCAGGTTCAAAGAACGGTAAAATCCACGAAAAAATGATATAATTGCTCTATCTCATACATAGAGCATCAGTTTTTTATGATAGGTTCTACTTTAAAGGTATACATCATATTTTTTTCTTTTCCTTGATATATATATATATATATATATATATATATATATATATATATATATATATATATATATAAATTGGTAGGTGGCTGTTGCGATACCGCAAGGTCATCAGCGGTGATGAACGAAAAGAGGTGGAGCATACTGGAAGTCTGAGGAGACTTGTTGTCACTCAGACTCCAGGGAATACCACAGGTCGTTGGCAGTGGGTGACCACCGACGATGACCAGTGTGATAACTCCTAGTGAGTAAATAATAATAATAATAATAATAATAATAATAATAATAATAATAATAATAATAATAATAATAATAATAGCATTTTCGGAATATTTAAGATGAGGATTGATCATTTGGATTATTCGGACTACTGTTCTCATCTTGAATGTTATTCTCACAACGTTTCGTTCGATGTAACCTCTGACCTTCAAATGTATCTTGTCGAACTTGGGAATCTTTCTGTCGAAATCGGTAACGAACGGAACCCTTTATTTAATCCACGGGGGTAGTACTGCCCTCGTTCCATCAGCCATGACCGAGTAGAAGTCTTAAGTAATTCGTAATTGTATTCTTAGTATCGCCAATACCGAGGATTGAACCTTCAACCCCCAGAAGACTGTCACTTAGAACTGATTGTTACTTTAACACTTTATGCGCCCGCAGCACGAAAAGAAGAAATACGTAAAAAATAACAGAACTGAATTAAAAAAAAAAGGTAAGCAGAAAAGAATGCAAGGATTACGAAGAAATAGAACAGAAAAGAAAAAGAAGGAAAAGAACAGAAACAAAAAAAGAAATAAAAAGAGAAGAAGAAAAGAATGCAAGGATGATGAAGAAAGAGAACAGAAAGGAAAAAGAAGGAAAAGAACAATACAGAAAGAAAAAATGTACGGAAAAAAGAAGTAAAAGAAAAACAGGAAAAAGAAGTACAGAAAACAGAAAGAAAGAAAAGAAGGAAATAAAAAAGAAGGAAAGAAAAAAGTACAAAAAGAGAAATAAATAAAAAAGGATGAAACAATAGAAGAAAACAAGCAAGAGATATTGAAAACAAAACCTTCAAGATAAAAAAGAAGAAGAACTTTATGAATGGTGGAGAGGAAGAAGAGGAAGAGTAATATTTGTGTAAGTCGAATGTGTGTGTGTGTGTGTGTGTGGATAATGAGCAAATGAATTGAAGGGGAGTAGAGGTTGTTGTTTCCCACCACGAAACAATTGACCTTACTTCCGGGCCTAATTGTTATTACTTCCGGGCGAGTTTTGTATGATTGTTAATTGTTTGGTCGTTAAAACGGGAAAGGCTTCATTGTTTTCGCCGGATCCCGATTGCATTGTTAAGAGACGAAGTCACCACTTGACCACGATCGGGACTTCGGGACAAGGAGTTGGATACTTGGCAACGTGGGCGACAAAATAGGGTGGGAAGAATCAGGGTGGTGGGAGGCGAATAAGGGGAGTAGGAGGTAAAGGAAGAAGGAAATGAACAAGAATAAGAAAGATAAGGGATAGAGTGGAATATAGGGAGGGGGGAAGAGGAGTAGAAAGACAAAGAGGGAGAGAATAAATAACAACAATAGGCCCCCGTTTAGTCTAGAGAGACAATGGACATCCCCTATAACGAAGCAAGGGTTGCGCAATCCCAAAGCACCCACCTGAGACTACATTGCTAGAGTTCTATAGGACGACTTGAAAATTACTGATATAAGCAGAGAAAGACTGGTGTTATTTTAGAGTGAAGCAATGGTTTCATCATCATCATCATCATCATCATCATCATCAT
The DNA here is from genome assembly GCA_963556195.1 of Sepiola atlantica. NCBI lineage: Eukaryota > Metazoa > Mollusca > Cephalopoda > Sepiida > Sepiolidae > Sepiola > Sepiola atlantica. The sequence goes on along the minus strand of OY744538.1, from coordinate 81,227,501 downwards.
CATCATCATCATCATCATCATCATCATCATCAAGGTCTTTAATTTCATGATGATGATGATGATGATGATGAATAAAATTGTTAAAATGCCATGCAATGCAATTAAAAAATTATTTTGATCTTAGATTTTTCATCGATATACGCCTCATCAGTGTTAAAAATATATAAATCATATTTTTTAAGAACAACAAAACGACAGAACTGTCTGTCATTTTTGTATGGACACATTTTGTTTCCAGCTCAAGTGCTTATAATCTGTATGACACATCACAGCGAAGGAGCCAGTCCTCGGATTGAGATAATGCTGCTCGGATCAAAGTTCCGGACAAACTTCGCAATACAAAAGTTTTGCAGGTCTCTAGACACAACGTGGGCATAGAACGTTATGGCATTGGACTATATTTAGTGCAGAGTCACCAAGCAAACAACACTGAGTGACTCCCCTGGCAACGATAGGTGCACAAAGGAACATAATCGAGAAGCCATGAACGCATCTAACGAATGTGATAACTGCAAATCTTTATCCTCAAAAGGAACAAACAAATATCAGAGATAGAATTAAAAAAACTAAGAATAACAACAACTTTGTTTGAAACTAAATTATATTGCAGAAACACGATAAAAGGGAAGAAACACATGGAAGAAACACTGGTAAGATACTGCATAAAACGGACAAAAGAAACTCTCCGAAATGTGCATATAATATAACGAGCACTTTCTCTGTCTGTCTGTCATTCTGTTATTTTGTCTGTCTGTCTGTCTGTCCGTCGGCGAAGATTTTTGTAAACGTAAGAGAGGGGGCGTGGGGGCGGATAATTACTATTTAATTAATTTTTCCAAGTCAGCGTATACCCATAGAATTAGGAAACTATTGATTAATTAATTTAGATTAAATAATTTAGCATTAGATAACATATACACAAAGTAGAACGAAATTTCAAGACGAGACGTCGATTCGAACAGACAAAGAGTCCAGAATCTTACTTAAACTAATACTCTTTCAACTTCTTTATATACTGTTAATCGATTTATAGGGGGGGCATCATGACCTGTTTGAGTGGCAATAAGCCCTTCCAAGGTTTCAGTATTCTTCGCACCTTTTCGGTTGAAGTCTTTAACATTTTTTTCTTTTTAACGTAGTTCACCCCAAACAAGGCAGGCCGCCACTGTAGACGTAGGGGATTACTGAGAAGAAAGAAAAGGAGAGAAGGTTGGGGGGGAGGGGTCAACCTAAATTGGGATCTGCGCAGCAAGATGTCTGTTTACATTAATTTTAAATTTCTGCATGTCAGTACTGACAAGGAAACAGGGGACAGGGAGGGAGTTCCAGAGGCCAGCAGCATGAGGAAAGAAGCTATTTGAGTAGAAAGCTCTCCGGCATCTGGGGACCTCCACAGTGAATGGATGGGATTTAGTTGATTGTCGAGTTAGTCTAGTGAATTTACGTCGAGGAGGCACTAGAGTAGCCAATTAATCGGAGCATAATCTATTGAAGTATTTGTAAAACAAGCACAAAGATGCTTCATTGCGGCGATGGGATAGGGACTGGCGCTTGGTTGACAGTGAGGAACCTATTAGGTTTGCGACTCTTTTTTGGACCTTGTCAAGGAGGGAGAGAGTAGTGGATGATGCACCAGCTTAGATGTGGCAACAATACTCCATGCATGGGCGGATGGTGGCTTTGTAGAGATACAGGATAATGTCAGGTGTCAGGAGTTTACTAGCACGGTAGAGGAAGCCAACCTTCTTTGCGGCAGCCTTGGCAATGTCTTCAATGTATTTATATGTGCTTTTGGGGTGTGTATTCGATTTTGTGCAGTTTCAGTTTCCTTGGTCGTGTGTTATATTTCTATATTTTTGTTCTATTTGAACTTACTTAGGGTAAGTTCGCGTTCGTTGATTTCCGTATTCAAGAGCTTTTCGATTGTTTCATCATTTCCGGTCGTTGTCTGGTTTCAATCTTCCTTTTGATTCCAATTTCTCCTACTATTATTATTGTATACTTCTCTGGCATGTTCTATGTATTTGCTTAGTTTTTTTCTGCCTCATAAATCTGTAAACTGCTGGGACGGCAAACATTACGATTTGGCAGGTCTTAGCATTTATGTTGACTACTATCACGTCCGATCTTCTTGCTTGCATGAATTTGTCTGTTTCTGGTGCTATGCCCCCCCCCCTAAAAAAAATGTGTGCTTTTCATTTACTAATACTGTGTTCGGTTTGTGTCTTGACTTTTATTCTGCATATTCAAAATGCAAACATTTTAATAGTTCCCAGTGGAATTCCTTTCCAGCGCAGTTGTGTCTATCTTTGTATTCGTTTTGGGCTAGTTTGCTGCATTCACTTATTATGTGGTTTACTGTTTCGTCAATCTGTCCGTAGAGACTACATTTACTGTTTTCCTGGGTTTTGTCAATTTTAACTTTGATATAGTTCGGTTCGATTGCATTGTTCTGTGCGGCTGTCATTAGTGATTCTCTCTCCAAGTATATTTTTCGTAGCCATTTCGTGCTGTTCTCGTGCTTCATTTCATCTTTTCTGTCCTCGGCCGAAAGATCTTTCTAGACTGAGGCAATTTTATTTTTGGTTCTAAAACCCTTCATGGAAAGGCAAGTAAATAAGGGCCCTAGCAGATGCTACAACTCCGGCTCAGAGTGGACCTGAAAGCAGTCGAAACTACAGGGTGACCATACACCCTAATGCTTCCAAATTGGGGCTTTATCACTGAATGCATGGGTGGGTGGGGAGTTTAAGTTGTTGATAAGGTTGCGAAATAGGGTAGGCAGAAAGAAAAGCTGGAAGAGGATGGGAAAGATAGATTTCGGAGTGGGGTAGGAGCGAATATCTTGCGCCAATTCTATTTAACTCATAAATGGGGACTTGACGGGTACTACCACTTTGAGTCAGAGTAGACCTGATAACTAAGGGGTAACTAAGGGGCAACTCCAATTTCCCCAAAACTTCCAAATCGAAACCTCATCGCAAGATGCACATTAAGGTGATTATCAGAACCGTACAGAAGAAGAATAAATAAAAGTAGTAATAATAGAAAAAGGCATACAAGAAGAAATAGACAAAAAGGAGAAGAAAAAGAAGGAAAAAAGAAATAGAAGTGGTAATAGAAACAGGAATAGAAGAAAAAGAAGTACAAGAAGAAGAAGAAGAAGCAAACAGTGCGTGGGAGAATGGAGAGAAAAGGGTAGAAAAACAGAAGAAAAGAGAAGTAATGTCTAAAGAGAGAGAGAGAGAGAGATGGAACAAGACGATGAAGACATAGAGGAATAAGAAAATAGGAGGGGAAAAAAAAGAAGAAATAGGACAGAAAGAAATAATCGAAAAGGAAATACAAAAATAAATATAAGAAGAAAAGGAAAAAAGCAAAAAGAAAACGAAAAAAGAAAAAGAAAAAAAGAGGTACATGAAAGAAGATAAAAGATAAAGGAAAAAAAATGACAGAAGACACAGAAGAAAAAAAAGGTGAAAATATAAAATGAATAAAGAAAAGAAAAGAAAAAAAGAAATAGAAGAAGAAATAGAAGATAATGAAAAAGAAGAAAAAATAGAATAAAATGTTGAAGAAATGAAAGAAGAAATAGAAGAAAAAATAGAGTATAATGAAAAAGAAGAAAAATACAATGAAAACGTTGAAGAAATGAAAGAAGAAATAGAAGAAGAAATAGAAGGTAACGGAAAAGAAGAAAAATAAGAAGAAATAGAATATAATGAAAAAGAAGAAAAATAGAATAAGACGTTGAAGAAATGAAAGAAAGAAAAAGAAGAAAAAATAGAAGGTAATGAATAAGAAGAGAAAATAGAATAAAACGTTGAAGAAATGAAAGAAGAAATAGAAGAAGAAATAGAAGAAGAAATAGAAGGTAATGAAAAAGAAGAAAAAATTGAATAAAACGTGGAAGAAATGAAAGATAAAATAGAAGAAGAAATAGAAGAAGAAATATAAGGTAATGAAAAGGAAGAAAAATAGAATAAAAAGTTGAAGAAATGAAAGAAGAAATAGAAGAAGAAATAGAAGAAGAAATAGAAGGTAATGAAAAAGAAGAAAAATAGAATGAAAAGTTGAAGAAATGAAAGATGAAATAGAAGAAGAAATAGAAGAAGAAATAGAAGGTAATAAAAAAGAAGAAAAAATTGAATAAAACGTGGAAGAAATGAAAGATAAAATAGAAGAAGAAATAGAAGAAGAAATATAAGGTAATGAAAAGGAAGAAAAATAGAATAAAAAGTTGAAGAAATGAAAGAAGAAATAGAAGAAGAAATAGAAGAAGAAATAGAAGGTAATGAAAAAGAAGAAAAATAGAATGAAAAGTTGAAGAAATGAAAGATGAAATAGAAGAAGAAATAGAAGAAGAAATAGAAGGTAATGAAAAAGAAGAGAAAATAGAATAAAAAGTTGAAGAAATAAAAGAAGAAATAGGAGAAGAAATAGAAGGTAATGAAAAAGAAGAGAAAATAGAATAAAACGTTGAAGAAATGAAAGAAAGAAATAGAAGAAATAGAAGATAATAGAAAAAGAAGAAAAAATAGAATAAAAAGTTGAAGAAATGAAAGAAAGAAATAGAAGAAATAGAAGATAATGAAAAAGAAGAAAAATATAATGAAAAGTTGAAGAAATGAAAGTAGAAATAGAAGAAGAAATAGAATATGATGAAAAAGAAGAAAAAATAGAATAAAAAGTTGAAGAAATGAAAGAAGAAAATCGAAGAAGAAAAAGGGAGGAAGAACAAGAAGAAAAACAAACAAACACAATGAGCGAAGGGGGGGGGAGATAAATAGAAAAGAAGAACTACAACAGGAAGAAGAAGAAGATTAGAAAAAATCTAGAGGTTTACCAATTTTCTGATACGAAAAAAAAATGATGATCGAAAGTGGAAAATTCGGGTGATGGTCGTCAGAGAGCTTAGTTGAATCAAATGAAAGCAGTGGGAAGTGGAGTCAAGATTAGCGAGGAGAGAGTGGCAAAAGGGGTTTTACGGTGGCGAGTCGGGTGAGGGCGTCTGCCGCTCTGAGGCAGAAGGTATTAAGTCGGAGAGTCAAGTGGCCATTTGTAGAGACTTAAAGATCAACCAAGAACGCCCGCCAAAGGGGGAATTATAATGGTGCGAATTGAGAATGTCTTGCACAATGGATTTCGGACTTTCGGGTGAGACTTGAGTGGTCCACTGTCGAATCAGACCGTGAAGAGAGAGAGAGAGAGAGAGAGAGAGAGAGAGAGAGAGAGAGAGAGAGATCCTAAACCTTGTTTGTTTAAGTAAACTATTTAATGGATTTTTTTATGTGCATTCAAAAAATTGTGATTAGTATTTTAAGTATAAATTTATTTCTATGTGGCAATTATAGTCACTTTTAAGGTGCGTGATGTGACGATCATGGCACTTAGATATTTGAGATATGTATTCTATCACCCTCCGGATATTTGATTGTCTGTCTGTCGGTCTCTCTCTTATATATATATGTTTATTTATCTATGGACGTAACTAACCGATAGACCAGTTCTGAACAGCTTATAAACAATGATAATTTTAACACTTTTAAAGGCGGCGAGACGTATGATGCATATGAAGCAAGTGACGTCACGCTGTGTTATTACTACCATTTATAGTGCTCTACTTTTTTTAACGAGGAGCTTCAAATATAAATATTTGTTATTGTTTATTTATCTATGGACGTATACGTTTCGTCTCTTTTCAATCAAGACTCATCATAGAAGTACGACTATTCACCACCGGTCACACGATTCGAAACCTTGGATTACAAGTATTTTTCAACCCTAATCCAACGTCGCTAACCGATAGGCCAGTTCTGAACAGCTTATAAACAATGATAATTTTAACACTTTTAAAGGCGGCGAGACGTACAGGCATTCATAAATAAATGGGGTTTGTATTTGCATTTAGGCTAATTATTTAGTTTACCGTCATAGGTGTGTTTAGATGTAAATATATATATATATATATATATATATATATATATATACACGTGTAGCCGTGTGTATGTATGTATCAGTATGTGTGTATATAGATATGTATATATATATATATATATATATATATATATATATATATATATATATATATATATATTAGTAAGCTATGAAAATATGTTTATAGCAATTATGCTAAACAGAGGCTCACGCGTTTCATCCCCGGGGAAATCTTCAGGCTAAAATTTTAGCCTGAAGATTTTTCCCGGGAACATCTGTGTAGCTTAATTGCCATAAATATATTTTCATAGCTTACTACCTAGCTCTACTCACGTATCGACCACTGTTGAAGTAAATACTAAAAATTGATACATAAAAAATTATATCTCCTCATAAAATTTTATGTGGATACATGTAATAGTAATATATATATATATATATATATATATATATATATATATATATATATATATATATATATATATATATTTATATATATGTGGATGCATACGTGTTTGTATATATGTGCGCATATGAATAAAGTTATTATATCGGTCAACTTGGAAAGTACTTATCCGCTAAGTGGTAAAAATATTTTCACTTTAACGAGCGCACACACGCATAGAATAATATTTAGACGACGTTGAAGATTCCTCTCATGTAGGGTAATGAAATGTATGAAGGGATTTGAAAGCGGTCAAACATACTCAATAAACTTAAATGACTAAAAGTAAAAGGAAGGGAGGTGCGCGAATTGGATATAATTCTTGCCCGTTTAATTATACACCCATCTCTTCATAACCGGTATAATACACATGAAGAACTGAGGAAGCTGGTTCTCGAGATAGATCGCAGCTGAAACATGTATGCACATATGTAACCAATAATGTTTGCATAAATAACAATTTATACTAAAAAAGGTCTAATTGTTATTAAGCACTTTTTATAAACACTGGAGTTTCATTGGATTAACATCTAGGAAACAACAACAATAATACATGTACTATATATATATATAATATATATATATATATATATATATATATATATATAATATATATATATAAATATATATATAAATATATATATATAAATATATATATATATATATATATTAATATATATATATAAATATGTATATATATAAATATATATATATAAATATATATATATATATATATATGAAAGAGATGCCATTAACTTGTTTATTTTATTTACAATAATTGAACAAATTCGACGATTGATACGGAAAAGAATTTTACCTAAATGCTCGATTGCAATAATTTTCCCATCACCAATTTGATGCTCTCCATATTAGGACCAAGATATATTTTAAAAAAAATATAATTACCAACGGACACGTGTTTCGTCGTCTTATTACTGATTAGCGTGGCTTAACGTAAGGAGATTCAGTCTCAGTTTAAAATCTCGCTAGCTTCAGCCACACTGATAAGTCATAAGACGACAAAACACGTGGTCGCATATGTTTGCTAGGCTGAGAGGATGATATCATGATGAACGAACTACATACACTGACCCCCTCAAAGGAGGGGTTAATACCTTGGAATATGATATCATGAACACAGAATAGATAGTACACTACCCCTCACCGCACACACAAAAAATGGTAATCCTTAGAAAATGGTATCGTGAGGAACGAATGTATACTATACTGTCTTCCTCCCGAAGAGGAGGCAATGCCTGGGAATGAATGATAATATACTACAAAGAATTAAATAAGCATAAACCGTTTTAATGTAAATAGGTTAGAATAGGTGGAAAAACGGTTGCATTTATTTATTTATATATATAACATTAAAACCCATTGCAAGTTTCATTGGGCGCGTGAAACGCCGAAATGAAAATTGTCTGGAAAAATATAGTCGCCATCTTTATAAACAAAGATAAATATGCTAGCTAAGAAAGAACGATAACTTTGATAATTTTTTAGTTAAAAAGACATGTTTATTATAAACTTGGTGAACGAGCATATGCTAACACCCCCCCCCCCGACAGAGGATAATATGGTGAACGAACACTACTTCCCTCCACCCAAAAAGGAGGGGGTAATTCCTGCGAGGACGGTTTTATGAGAACAGAACCGATACTACACTACCCTCCTTAAATGATATTCTGACTGAATCGAGTTTTTTTCTTTTGGGGGGGGGGGGGTTATTCCGGAAGGGTTCGCTCTACACACCCTTAAAACTGGAGGAGGTCATTTCTTGGAGGACAATCTTATGACAACAGAACCGATACTACACTACGCCGCCCATTAAAAAATATTCCAATTGAATCAATGTTTTTTTGTTTTTTATTTAAAATTTAAAAATGCCTAGTCACAAAAGAAAATTTTGTATGGTTCTTTGGCCTTTTGGCTAAGATCCAAGTGTAATATCTGTTCGACATCTCAGTGATATTTGACACTTTACTAAAGCCGGAAGTAAATTATCTCCCTTGAAAATGAAATTCTAAAAAACGTTTTTAAACGCTATCACTTTTTTTAAACATAAAATCTCGTTATTTATTTTATTTATAATTATAATAATAGCACTATCGATAAAACGATTCTGTATCTAGAAGAAAATTTGACAAGACAAATTAGAAAAGTATATTACAATAAAATTAATTTATTAAAACTTTAAAAATAAATAAATATGCAAATGAGCAAAATCGAGATTTGTTTGAGTGAGTTGAAGATGCTTATATATACCGTATTTCAATATTTTCATATTCCATTAGAATTTTTATTTTTTTATTTTTTATTTTTTTATTTACTCCTCCCCAGGAGTTAGGCACAAGGCCAGTTTTATCTTACTCCCACAAGTAAGATGTGACCCAAGATCGGGTCGAGAAAGTGGGGTTTGAAAAGCCAGCGCTCGAGAGGTGAGCACTCTGGCCATTTAAAAATTGCCTGGGCAGCCCCGTCGGCATTCCCCGGTAGGGGCGCCTCAGACAGTAAGCAATAAACTTACTCCTCCCCAAAGAGGGGAGGCAAAACCTGGGAGGGTGGACCTCCTAGAACTGCACAGAACAGGCGTGCAGTATCCATC
>OY744538.1:81193511-81216011 GCA_963556195.1 Sepiola atlantica | reverse complement strand
TAGCTACACATTTCAAACGTAACTTTGATAAGCTCGATTTCGTCAGGCCCAAAATGAGTGTATTCTCTCTATGTTTTCATATTGGAGAATGGCGAAAAATTTCAATCCGTAAGGGTCACGTTACTAAATTCAAATAATCACTCTTGCACATAAAAACTGTAAAAATATTTATCTTCATATTTCAGATGTCATTCTATCAAATTAATTTGAGTGAAATTTTTAACTTTTTCTATCGGGAAATGTAAATGGGTCAGCCATTTGCAGTTGGCCTGGTGGTAAATTGTGGTGGGAATATATCTCTGTCTATGAAATGTTATGGGGGGATACAATTCTGTTTACGGCTAATAAAATCGCACATGAATACAGGCAGAACCTTTGTTCCGTTATCTATACAACAACATAACATTTACGTTCAAGGATACAATTTATACATGAAGAAGAGTAAAGATTTTTATGTAAGGAAAAATTCGAATTATTATTTTGGAATAAAATACTAAAACAATAGTACAATTGATAGTTAAATTAATAGTTAAATTAATAATAATAATAATAATAATAATAATAATAATAATAATAGTAATAATAATTATAATAATATTTTATTTTAGAATAAAATTTCTCATAGACTTAAAAAAAATGAATACTAAAATAATAGTTAAATTAATAGTTAAAATAATAGTTTAATTAATAATAATAATAATAATTATAATAATAATAATATTTTATTTTATAATAACATTTCTCATAGACTTAAAAAATGAATACTAAAATAATAGTAAAAGTAATAGTTAAAAATAGTTTAATTAATAATAATAATAATAATAATGATGATGATGATTATAATAATAATAATAATAATAATAATAATAATAATAATAATAATAATAATCAAAATAATAACATTTTATTTTAGAATAAAATTTCTCATAGACTTAAAAAATGAATACTAAAATAATTGTAAAATTAATAGTTAAAAATAGTTAAATTAATAATGATAATAATAATAATAATAATAATAATAATAATAATAATAATTATAATAATAATGATAATATTTTTTTTTATAATAAAATTATTCATAAACTAAAAAATTAATGCTAAAATAATAGTAAAATTAATAATTAAATTAATAGTTAAATTAATAATAATAATAATAATATTTTATTTTAGAATAAAATTTCTCATAGACTTAAAAAATGAATACTAAAATAATAGTTAAATTAATAGTTAAATTAATAGTTAAATTAGTAATAATAATAATAATAATAATAATAATAATAATAATAATAATAATAATAATAATAATAATAATAAGAGCGCACTTTAATGACAGCCCAGGAACAAGCCACTAGAAAAGATTATGGTCGAGGTCTATTTAGTGTTGAAGATGTTGTGAATATAGAAGAAGGTTGTCTATATCAATATATTCCTGAAAGTAATGAGATACTTCTTCGTGAAGTGAAAAGAGAGGAAATACTGAGAACTGGGTTGAAAAAGAATCAAAGGTTACAAGAGAGAGGGTTAAAATTATTTGGAAAGAAACTACATAGTATATTCTTTAAGAATACTGTATTTAGAGATAATGGCAGCTGGAATTGGTTGGTTAGGGGTGATCCCAAAAGATCTACTGAGAGCATCTTCATGGCAGCCCAGGAACAAGCCACTCGCACTAGGTCCACTAAAGATTACATTGACAAAACTGCAGAATCACCGATGTGCGGATTGTGTAATGAAAGAGAAGAAACCTTAGCGCATATTGTATCTGAATGTCCTATGCTAGCACAACACCAGTATCTATAACGGAGATACGACAAAATCGCCCAGGTACTACACTGGAATATATGCAAACTTTATGAATTGGACCACAATGAGAAGTGGTATGAGCATAAGCCAGAAGTGGTACAGGAAAACGACAATGTCAAACTTCTTTGAGACATGCGCATACAGACTGATAAGGTTCTTGAACATTCAAAACCAGACTTAGTCTTTCTAAACAAAAACAAGAGAACTTGCTTAATAATTTATATAGAATTCCCCTTCGATACCAGAGTGCAGGAGAAATAACACGAAAAAATATCAAGATTTAAAATGGGAATTAGTTGAACTATGGAAATGTAAAGAAGTCAAGGGGGTTCCGCTTTGAACCATAACGAAAAGTCACCATAAATGGTTTAAACAGATTGACGATAAAATTATTTTCCAATTCTACAAAAGACTTGCCTGTCAGGAACGGCGAAAGTGTTAAGGTACAGCTTGAATGTGTAAAGTCAAGGGAATTGACTTGATGTTCAAAAAGAAAAATCAAATTAAAAACATCCAAAACTTGAGACTACTATGAAATAATAATAATAATAAATAATAATAATAATAATAATAATAATAATAATAATAATAATAATAATACAGAACTAAGAGTAAACCACCTGATGTACATGGATGACCTTAAACTATTTGCAAAAAGCAAAAAGGAACTGGAAAAGCTGATAAATATGACCAGAATCTTCAGCCAGGACATCCAAATGGAATTCAGAATGAAAAAGTGTGCACTACTAGAAATAAAAAAAAGGAAAACTGGAGACAACAGAAAACATAGAACTCCCCACCCAAGAGGAAATGAGGGCGCTAGGCGAACAGGATAGCGACAAATATCTTAGAGTTCTGGAAGCAGACACCATCAAATCTACGGAAATAAAAGAGAAGATTGGAAAAGAATATTTACGAAGAACAAGAAAACTCCTAGAAACGAAATTATATAGCAGGAATCTAGTAACAGGAATAAACACCTGGGCAGTAGCACTAATAAGATGCTCTGGACCATTCATAGGCTGGACCAAAGAGGAACTAAGGCACATGGACCAGAAAATTAATGACCATGCACAATGCACTACATCCAAAAGATGATACGGACAGACTCTACAGAAAAAGAAACGAAGGGGGAAGAGGACTGGTAAGTCTAGAAGATTGTGTGGAAGACTAAAAAAAAGAGCTAGAAAAATTCATAACTTAACACATGGACATCCTTATCACTGCAGCAAGAGATACCGTTCCAACGAACAACTCGGGGAACACCGAAACCAGAAACAAAACGGCAAGAAAAGAAAAGTGGGAAGAAAAAAACTACACGGGTACTTCAGAAGACTGACAAGAGAAGACACCAACGAAAATAGATGGACTTGGCTAAGAAAAGGACACTTGAACAGAGAAACGGAATCTTTACTGATGGCTGCAAAGAACAATGCAATTAGGACAAACTACATTAAGGCTAAAATAGATAAAACTCAGGAAAACAGTAAATGCAGACTCTGTGGACAAAGAGACGAAACAATAAACCATATAATAAGTGAATGTAGCAAACTAGCCCAAAAAGAATATAAGAACAGACATGACTGTGTGGGGAAAGTAGTACATCGGGAACTGTGCAAACAATTGAATTTCGAATACGCAGACAAATGGTACACACATAAGCCAGAAACAGTACTGGAAAACGAAACACACAAAATCATCTGGGATATGGATATACAAACAGACAAACTCATACAAGCAAGGAGACCGGATGTTATAATAATCAACAAGAAGGAAAAATCTTGCAAAATCGTAGACTTCGCCGTTCCAGCAGACCACAGAGTGAAAAGCAAAGAAACGGAAAAACGAAGCAAATACACAGAACTAGCCAGAGAACTGAAAGGAATATGGAGCATGCAGAAAGTCAGTATAATACCAATAATCGTAGGAGCACTAGGAACAATCCCCAACAACCTGGAAAAAAAGACTGGGGGAAATTGGAATCAAAGAAATCACTGGAACTATACAAAGGACAGCAATGATCAAAACAGCTACAATCTTAAGAAAAATTATTGAATGCGGAAACTAACCCGCATAAGCTACGAAGGATCATACGGAATCTAACACAGGAAGAAAACAAAAACTAACGAAAGAACACACCACAAACAAAGAAACAGAAAATGCAAGAAACATCACTTAATAAGCTCCCCCCCAATAAATTACAGCGGCCTCAACTGACAAAACACAAAAATGGACCAATGAACAGAAATAGCAAGAAAAACCATAAGCTCACCCCCACCCCACAAATAAATAAATAAAAAATAATCACCCCCCCCCCTCAAAAAAAATTAAAAAAATGGTACTAGCCTAGGCTGACACCACACAAAATATTTGCATAGGGTCAAGGAGGATGAGAAGACCGAGGAGGAATAGCACAAACCAGACCCCCACTGGAAGTGCAGAGACTGCTGGGGCTTCGGGGAGGCTTATTGCCACCCAAACCCCAGAGAAGACCAATGGTCCTTACCAGCGAGAAATCAATGATAAACGGCTGTTGTGATACTGCAAATTTATTTGCGGTGGCTATCGAAAAGAGGTGGAGAATAATGGAAATCTGGGGAGACTTGTTGTCACTCAGACTCCAGGGAATACCAACGGTTGTCCGTGAGCAATCACTGATTACCTGTGTGAGAACTCCTAGTGAGTAAATAATAATAATAGACATTAAAATAAATAGAAATAAAAAATATGATAACATTGAATTAAAATATAAAGCTAAAAATAAAAATAATTATTACAACAACAATAAATTCTATGGGGAAAGTTTATCTACACGCATACAAAAGAAACATTAGAATAAAAATAAAAATAAGAAATTAAAAATAAGATAGAATAAAAATATAAAAATAAAAATAAAAATAAAAATCATAAAATAGTGATTATAACAACAACAATAAATTCCATGGTGACAGTTAATCTACACGCATATAAAATAAACATTAAAATAAAAAAAAAATAAAGATAAGAAATTAAAACATATTATTTGTTTGTTATGCCTCCTTGGACATCTCCCCTATTAACTATTTTTCTCAATTCAACTGTTACAAAAGAAAAAAAACTCTTAGTACAGTATCGATATCCAGATGAAATTCTGTTAAATATTTCATAAAAATAAAAATTAAAATAATTAACATGATGATTATTACAACAAAAAATTCTATGGTGATATAAACTTATCATTTTAAAAAGGTAGGATTATGGCAAAACACTCTTAATAACTCATATGGGTGTAGACAAGCAATTAACAGACATAATCCATAATAGACATAGATTTATACGTATGACAAACACACATCTCTAAATATATTCAAATCCCATCATACAATCACTATAAGAACATATGTGCGAGGGCACTCAAACCCTATACGCAGACTTAAAACGCTATACACACAACACTAAATTAACTCATACCTAAACTCGAACATCAAAATACACATAGATACATAAGTACACACTTTCATAGGGTGCATCAATACACCAAAATAATAGAGTATATAACATGTTGAAAGAAGGTATATAGAGGTGGACAGAGTCTATACTAGAAGCTAGGATAGAAATTCTAGATGAGTAAATTGAAGGTTATTGTTATTATTAATAATATTATTTTTCTTTAGTTGTAATGGAGGTCATATCGATTTAGAATATTAGATGAAAATCACTCAAGTATGTGACTTGTTATGCTTACAGTTAATGAAGGTTTCCTATTTTATGTTCAGAAGTTTATCATTGTCATTAAATCTTAATCATAGTTTTAGTATCGCCCGTACAGGCGATTGAACCTTCAACCTCTAGAAGAATATAACTTATAACTGTTTATACTTAGCACCTATGTTGTTATAAGTAATAATCAATTCTTCTGGAGGTTGAAGGTTCAATCCTCAGTACAGGCGATACTAAGAATATAATTGAGAATTACTTAAGACTTCTACCCGGTCATGGCTGACGGAACGAGAACAAGCTATTTCCGTTGATTAAATAAAGAGTTCGGTACGAAATTCCATGAAGATTCCCGAGATCGGCAGAAATATCCCCGAGTTTTTCATTCCCCCATGGATTTAATAAAGAGTTCTGTTCGAAATTCCCTACGGATCTTCGAGTTCGACATAAAGATTTCAGACAATATGCACGTGTAGAAGGCGGGAGGTTACATCGGCCGAAACATTGTGAGAATAATATGCAAAAATGCAGTTTCACGATATCATCGATGAATCAGAGAACACCAGGATAAACGAAAACAAATATTATGGACTTGAATCAATCAATATAAAATCAATAATTTTTCATCAATAAGCAACACGAAAAATATTGGTATTTACGGAAATGATGGCCTCATCTTCTTTCTTATATATAAAGTAGAGACGATTTTTCCCCTGTACCTTCTCGGAGAATAGGAAAATAACCACATGCATTACAGGCTACTAAACTCACCTCTATATTACACTTATTCACTCGAGCGTGTTTTAGTAAATTTGTTATTATTTTTTTTTCCAGCTAACACTAAATATTACATTTGGCCCACCATTTCAGACTTTCCGACAAACCAACTCCATATAGGTGGTAGCAAAAACTTTTCTCCCTAACAATTCTGTACTGTCACCCAACTCATCGACACCGGGAACTAATAAACACAGTTTAATTTTCATAAAACAGTCCGTTCTTATTTATTACTTGCCTGGTATTAATTTACTACATAATATAAAGCAATACGCAAAGACTTAATGACCGCTCCCGAAGGCAGGTTTCATGATCGCCAGTTTCAGCGTTCGATCCCATTCTACTCTGCCACCTTTTTCTTTTTTTTTAATTTAAAACATTCGCCAACACGGTAGAGGGGTGAGAAAGAACAATAGGCCGTCCTTTTTTTTATTCGACGTCATACAATAGGTAGTACTTTCCCCGTGCAACGCCGGGCGACGGGTTCCGCTAGTAATCATTATAATAATATGCTAAGGTATGTCATGATCTACGTACGTTATCATTCTCCCTCTTTTTTAAAAGATAAGATCGCCCGATCGTCGAAAATGCAAGGCAAAAAAAAAAAGATTAAAATTTTAAAAGTTACTCTGATGTCGCTGTTATGCAGAACGTGACACCAGAATAAAAATACACTTTCTTGGCCTTCGGGTTAGGTGTAGTATCTGTTCTGTGCAAAAATGGTACAGTAATATTGTGGGGTCTGCATTCACGCTGGACGTCGATATAATTTAAATAGTCACAGACTCCTGAAAATGTTTTGGAGATATAACCTCCCATAACAGATATATTCTGAAACTACATTAACGAGCGTATGTTTCAGTTGTAACAAAGTTGGTACGCTAATATCTTGGGGTCTGCGTTCGCACCGGACGTCCATTCCATAAAGCAATTTTTAATCACGGTAACAGACGAAAAGTGAAACTGTGGAATTTCCACGGTAACAATATAAAACAGACGAAAAGTAGAAATGTCGAATTTCCACGGTAACAATATACAACAGACGAAAAGTAGAAATGTCGAATTTCTACGGTAACAATATACAACAGACGAAAAGTAAAAATGTCGAATTTCCACGGTAACAATATACAACAGACGAAAAGTAGAAATGTCGAATTTCCACGGTAACAATATACAACAGACGAAAAGTAGAATAGTAGAATTTCCACGGTAACAATATACAACAGACGAAAAGTAGACTAGTGGAATTTCCACGGTAACAATATACAACAGACGAAAAGTAAAAATGTCGAATTTCCACGGTAACAATATACAACAGACGAAAAGTAGAAATGTCGAATTTCTACGGTAACAATATACAACAGACGAAAAGTAGAACTGTGGAATTTCCACGGTAACAATATACAACAGACGAAAAGTAGAACTGTGGAATTTCCACGGGTCCTGCTCGTGTTTCATAATATTGTTGGCTTAAATGCTATTTGGGTCTGACTTGGAACATAATATAAACTTATTTTTAACGAGTAGATATGCACACAAAAATGTTACTTTACTTTATATTAGTAGATATGTATATTCTTAAGAATTCTTTGTATTGGCCCTAATCTTCTTTTTGGCGTAGAGCAAAGTGTAGTATCTGTTCTAATACTTTACTTCATCTTTTCTATTCTCGGTCAGCGAAGGAGAAATCCTGTTAGACTGAGGCAATTTTTTCTCTCTATCCAGAGTGCCTCTTTTAGGGAGTTTAATTTACCTCACATTAAATATCTGCCCTAATCGGGATGCAAGTAAATAAAGACCCTAATCGGGTGACGGAATTAATTACAAATATAAATATACGTTACAAATTTCTTTAAAAAATATGATAAATATACGTTACAAATTTCTTTAAAAAATATGATAAATATACTTTACAAATTTCTTTAAAAAATATGATAAATATACGTTACAAATTTCTTTAAAAAATATGATAAATATACTTTACAAATTTCTTTAAAAAATATGATAAATATACGTTACAAATTTCTTTAAAAAATATGATAAATATACTTTACAAATTTCTTTAAAAAATATGATAAATATACTTTACAAAGTTCTTTAAAAATACATGATAAATATACGTTACAAATTTCTTTAAAAAAATATGATAAATATACGTTACAAATGTCTTTAAAAAATATGATAAATATACGTTACAAATTTCTTTAAAAAATATGATAAAGATACTTTACAAATTTCTTTAAAAAATATGATAAATATACTTTACAAATTTCTTTAAAAAAATATGATAAATATACGTTACAAATTTCTTAAAAAAATATGATAAATATACTTTACAAATTTCTTAAAAAAATATGATAAATATACTTTACAAATTTCTTAAAAAAATATGATAAATATACGTTACAAATTTCTTAAAAAAATATGATAAATATACTTTACAAATTTCTTAAAAAAATATGATAAATATACTTTACAAATATCTTAAAAAAATATGATAATATACTTTACAAATTTCTTTAAAAAATATGATAAATATACTTTACAAATTTCTTTAAAAAATATGATAAATATACGTTACAAATTTCTTAAAAAAAATATGATAAATATACGTTAAAAATTTCTTTAAAAAAATATGATACATATTCGTTACAAATTTCTTTTAAAAAATATGATAAATATACGTTACAAATTTCTTTAAAAAATATGATAAATATACGTTACAAATTTCTTTAAAAAAAATATGATAAATATACGTTACAAATTTCTTTAAAAAATATGATAAATATACTTTACAAATTTCTTTCAAAAATATGATAAATATACTTTACAAATTTCTTTAAAAAATATGATAAATATACTTTACAAATTTCTTTAAAAAATATGATAAATATACTTTAGGAATTTTCTTAAATGATAAAATATACTACAAATTTCTTAAAAAATATGATTAATATACGACTTTACACATTTCTTTAAAAAATATGATTAATATACGACTTTACACATTTCTTTAAAAAATATGATTAATATACGACTTTACACATTTCTTTAAAAAATATGATTAATATACGACTTTGTAAATTCTTGATGATAAAATGAAATAAAACTTTTTTTTAAAAATTGGTACAATATAATTTTGCAAACGAAAGAAATGAAATAAGATTTATTAGTTGAATAACAAATAAAATTGTTAAATTAAATCGAAGTTGTAATTAATTTCGAGATGTAATTACTTCCGGGTTGTAATTAATTCCGCCCCCCGCCCCCTAATCCATGCATTTTTCCAAGCTGTCGTGCAGGCATGGATCAATCTTATTTTAAAAAAAAATATTTTCATTTTTAGTTTGTTTTTCTAGAGTTTATGTCCGTCGGCCAGTCTGTCAAGTTTGAAATGGCATTTTCGTTGGTCTGTCACACTAAACTTTGAAAAAAGCAAACTGTTACGCATAAGTTTGAAATAGTATTTTTAATTGTCTGTCACTCTAAAGTTTAAAATAACATTTTATTTTGTCTGTCACACTTAAGTTTGTAATAACAGGTTAGCTGTCACGTCTAAGTTTGAAATATTATTTTCGTTGGTCTGTCGTACTGAAGGTTTAATAGCATTTTCTTTTTTCTATAACATTTAAGGTTTAAATAGCATTTCATTTGATGTGTCACACTTAAGGTTAAAATAGCATTTTTGTTGGGAACTCACGTTTAAGTTTCAAATAAAATGTTAAGCGAAAACTCACTTCTAAGTTTAAAATAGCATTTTCGTTTGGAACTCACGTTTAAGTTTCAAATAAAATGTTAAGCGAAAACTCACTTCTAAGTTTAAAATAGCATTTTCGTTGGGAACTCACGCTTAAGTTT
This sequence comes from Sepiola atlantica, assembly GCA_963556195.1. NCBI lineage: Eukaryota > Metazoa > Mollusca > Cephalopoda > Sepiida > Sepiolidae > Sepiola > Sepiola atlantica. The sequence goes on along the minus strand of OY744538.1, from coordinate 81,205,877 downwards.
CAAATATAATGTTAAGCGAAAACTCACGTCTAAGTTTAAAACAGCATTTTCGTTTGAAACTCACGCTTAAGTTTCAAATAAAATGTTAAGCGAAAACTCACGTCTAAGTTTGAAATAGCATTTTCGTTTGGAACTCACGTTTAAGTTTCAAATAAAATGTTAAGCGAAAACTCACGTCTAAGTTTTAAATAGCATTTTCGTTGGGAACTCACGCTTAAGTTTCAAATATAATGTCAAGCGAAAACTCACGTCTAAGTTTGAAATAGCATTTTCGTTTGGAACTCACGCTTAAGTTTCAAATAAAATGTTAAGCGAAAACTCACGTCTAAGTTTGAAATAGCATTTTAGTTTGGAACTCACGCTTAAGTTTCAAATATAATGTTAAGCGAAAACTCACGTCTAAGTTTGAAATAGCATTTTCGTTGGGAACTCACGCTTAAGTTTCAAATAAAATGTTAAGCGAAAACTCACGTCTAAGTTTGAAATAGCATTTTCGTTTGGAACTCACGCTTAAGTTTCAATAAAATGTTAAGCGAAAACTCACGTCTAAGTTTGAAATAGCATTTTCGTTGGGAACTCACGCTTAAGTTTCAGATATAATGTTAAGCGAAAACTCACGTCTAAGTTTGAAATAGCATTTTCGTTGGGAACTCACACTTAAGTTTCAAATAAAATGTTAAGCGAAAACTCACGTCTAAGTTTTAAATAGCATTTTCGTTTGGAACTCACGCTTAAGTTTCAAATAAAATGTTAAGCGAAAACTCACGTCTAAGTTTGAAATAGCATTTTCGTTGGGAACTCACGCTTAAGTTTAAAACAAAATTTTCTTAGTTGTGTCAAACTTAACTTTAAAATAGCATTTTCGTTAGTCTGTCACATTTAAGTTTTAAATAGAATTTTCGTTTGTCTGTCACACTTGTTTAAAATAGAATTTTCGTTTGGAACTCACGCTTATGTTTCAAATAAAATGTTAAGCGAAAACTCACGTCTAAGTTGGAAATAGCATTTTCGTTGGGAACTCACGCTTAAGTTTCAAATAGAATGTTAAGCGAAAACTCACGTCTAAGTTTGAAATAGCATTTTCGTTTGGAACTCACGCTTAAGTTTCAAATAAAATGTTAAGCGAAAACTCACGTCTAAGTTTGAAATAGCATTTTCGTTGGGAACTCACGCTTAAGTTTCAAATATAATGTTAAGCGAAAACTCACGTCTAAGTTTGAAATAGCATTTTCGTTTGGAACTCACGCTTTAGTTTCAAATAAAATGTTAAGCGAAAACTCACGTCTAAGTTTGAAATAGCATTTTCGTTTGGAACTCACGCTTAAGTTTAAATTAAAATGTTAAGCGAAAACTCACGTCTAAGTTTGAAATAGCATTTTCGTTGGGAACTCACGCTTAAGTTTCAAATATAATGTTAAGCGAAAACTCACGTCTAAGTTTGAAATAGCATTTTCGTTTGGAACTCACGCTTAAGTTTCAAATAAAATGTTAAGCGAAAACTCACGTCTAAGTTTGAAATAGCATTTTCGTTGGGAACTCACGCTTAAGTTTCAGATATAATGTTAAGCGAAAACTCACGTCTAAGTTTAAAATAGCATTTTCGTTGGGAACTCACACTTAAGTTTCAAATAAAATGTTAAGCGAAAACTCACGTCTAAGTTTGAAATAGCATTTTCGTTGGGAACTCACGCTTAAGTTTCAAATATAATGTCAAGCGAAAACTCACGTCTAAGTTTGAAATAGCATTTTCGTTGGGAACTCACGCTTAAGTTTAAAACAGAATTTTCTTAGTTATGTCAAACTTAACTTTAAAATAGCATTTTCGTTAGTCTGTCACATTTAAGTTTAAAATAGAATTTTCGTTTGTCTGTCACACTTGTTTAAAATAGCATTTTTGTTGGTCTGTCACACTTGTTTAAAATAGCATTTTCGTTGGTCTGTCACACTTGTTTAAAATAGTATTTTCTTTGGTCTGTCACACTTAAGTTTAAAATAGCATGTTCGTTGGTCTGTCACACTTGTTTAAAATTCAATTTTCGTTGGTCTGTCACACTTGTTTAAAATAGCATTTTCGTTGGTCTGTCACACTTGTTTAAAATAGCATTTTCTTTGGTCTGTCACACTTAAGTTTAAAATAGCATGTTCGTTGGTCTGTAACACTTGTTTAAAATTCAATTTTCGTTGGTCTGTCACACTTAAGTTCAAGATACAATTTTCGTTTGTCTGTCACACTTACGTTTAAAATACAATTTTCATTGGTTGTCTATTCTTAAGTTTCGTTGGTTTTTCTCGCATAATTTTTATGTAGAATTTTCTTCGGTCTGTCACACTTAAGTTCAAAATATAATTTTCATCCCTAATCGCGCAAATTCAATGGCTGCATCTTAAGAAAATCCATTCTGGTTTTGTTTTTCCTGGTTTATCACGTTTATTTAACGCGTCCTCATTCATCTAGAAACGACTTTGTTTTGAAAATCGAACCGCCGCCTTCGGTTTTCGGCCTAATACAACATTACATAGATAGATACACACACGCCCCCCCCCCCCATCGCAGGCCTTGGTCTCTCCTCGGTCCGTTTCATATTAACCGCCGGCTCCGGGAGGGGAGGGCTCTGGAAAGAAAGTAGGACGTGAAACATTCGTATGCTTGAAGCATGAGAGAGAGAGAGAGAGAGAGAGAGAGAGAGAGAGAGAGAGAGAGAGAGAGAGAGAGAGAGAGAGATCACGCCCAAGCTGAGAAATCGTTAGCCTCCTACCTACCTTACAACCCTGCCGCTCCATAACACGGGGCTTTAAATGTCAAGTGGGGTGAGGGTCTCTCGCCGAAGATACACCACATTCCGTCCCCAGAGTTGCGGAGGCGGCGGCGTCTTCGTCGTCTTCAATGGAGGTGACGCTTTACACCAAGCCGCAACCGACGTCACGGGCGACTGCGTCAAATAGGAAAGCGCGAAAGTCACGAGCCCATGGTCGAGGAGGGAGGGGCACGAGGTGAGGGACGGCGTAAACACGTATACGCACGAGTGCTTTCTGGAGGGGGTGGGTGAGAGAAGGATTAAAGGCCCACGCGCCCGCACTACTTTCAAAAGCGCGTATGAATTCACACTTTCACACACACACTCTCTTTCATACACGCACACACATGAACACACACCTATAAACTTGCGCTTCTTCTTACGTCACACTTTTACACAAGCAGAAAAGTATACAAAATTGTATCTTTACAATTTTTTATTCTTATCTTTCATCTCTAGAATTGATTGCTCTATTCAATATATTGAGCTTTATATTATCTTTATATTATCAGGATAGATTATTATTAAACGATAATTCAATTATCTTTAATTTAATTAAACATTTAAATATATATAAATGTATATATATATGTATATATAAATGTATATATATATACATATATATATATACGTATACATATATACATATATAATTCGGTAGATTACAAAATTTATGAAATAATAAATATTTAAAATGTCATAATAAAACCCTGAAAATAAACACTTTTCAATGTTTATCCATATGTACACGCGTTTCTAAAATCATGTTACGGTCACTATTACATCAGGATAAAAGCTCTGCTGAACATAAAATGTTAACCATAGAGCTTAATTACATCTGGAGTATTCAATATGGCCTGGAGATTCATAAAATCGAATTTATTGATAAATACATTTTGTATCATATGATCACTTGTATTATATGATCAATATTTGGTTCTTTAACTTAAACTTATATATGTACTAGACACATATATATAGTCTTGGAAGTTTCTCAACCATTAAAACTATATAAAAAACTCCAAAAAACCCCCCAAAAACAAACCTTAAGTCCCAAGTCGTTCAGTGGAAAATCACTCATGTAAGTCAATTTAACTTTTACAGTTATTATATTAGTTTTCTTCTAACATTAGTTAAGGGATCATCAGTTGTTTACCATGAACAACTGTTTTGGGAATTTAAAAACAAGACAGTATTTAATTTCATGGCTTCCCAGCAGAGTTGATAAGACCCCACTTATATATATATATATGCATATTCTTCGGTCTGAATTATATAATCTTTTTCAAGACTATATATATATATATATATATATATATATATATAGTCTTGGAAGTTTTTCAACCATTAAACTATATGAAAAAAAAAACACTTTTAGTTCCAAGTTCTTCGTATGAAAATTACTTTGCTTATAAGTCAATTTACTTTTTACAGTCACTATATTACTTTGTTTCCAAGAATTTACGCTAGTCTTAACATTATTTAACGGATCATCAGTTGTTTACCATGCAAAAACTGTTTCGGGAGTTTAATATATAAATATATAATTATTTAATAATAAATATTACGGATCTAAAGACATACATAAACCTTTAGAAATAAACATCTCTCTAAATTCACTTCTCTAGCTCTACACATTTGGGAGTTGAAGGATAATAACATTCAGACTACTATAATTGGCAGACTATTCAATATAATTTGGTTCTATCGGCCCTTAGAAAGGTACTGCTGATATTTAGAGATGAAGCTTTTACATAATATAACAGAAAGATTCTTTTACTAAATAAAAAAATGATATCTCGTCCACCTGTATGCATAAAAACTCGTACAAATATAAACCACTTTAAAGTACTTTGACGCCTTACTCATCATCCCCCAACATGTGACGCAGATGTTAAACATTTGTTCACTATTGAGTGTTTGTCATCCATGGGCATTTATTGAATAATTTGGTTTAACTTCTTCAATCTGTTCATCCTCTACGACAGTGCTCTTCAAACTTTTTTTGTCGCGACCCCTTTTTGGAAAAAATTTTTTTCGTGACCCACCAAAATTTTTTATAAATAAAAAATAAGTTGAATATTATTTAAAAAATTCCATAGTTATAATTTTGGCGGCCCCTTTTCTATGGTTACGCAACTCCCACTTTGAAGACCTCTGCTCTACGATTAAATAACTAGAAATAATATATACTATATCACATGGCAACAAGTAATTTTAGCATAATGATCAACTTATAACAAGTAGCTAATTACTTTCTGTGACGTTAAACATTCGTACCTTAATTGATTCTCACACTATATTTTCACACACTTATGCACCAGGTCTATACCTATATTAGATATTTAAATGTGGTTTTACTGCATAATTAAATGCGCACAATCTTCATCAGTGATTATACTATCAATCTACCCCATCGAGATATCTTAATAATGTCCCTCGCTTCATCAGTGATTATACTATCAATCTACCCCATCGAGATATCTTAATAATGTCCCTCGCTTCATCAGTGATTATACTATCAATCTAAGCCATCGAGATATCTTAATAATGTCCCTCGCTTCATCAGTGATTATACTATCAATCTACCCCATCGAGATATCTTAATAATGTCCCTCGCTTCATCAGTGATTATACTATCAATCTACCCCATCGAGATATCTTAATAATGTCCCTCGCTTCATCAGTGATTATACTATCAATCTACCCCATCGAGATATCTTAATAATGTCCCTCGCTTCATCAGTGATTATACTATCAATCTAAGCCATCGAGATATCTTAATAATGTCCCTCGCTTCATCAGTGATTATACTATCAATCTACCCCATCGAGATATCTTAATAATGTCCCTCGCTTCATCAGTGATTATACTATCAATCTAAGCCATCGAGATATCTTAATAATGTCCCTTGCTTCATCAGTGATTATACTATCAATCTACCCCATCGAGATATCTTAATAATGTCCCTCGCTTCATCAGTGATTATACTATCAATCTAAGCCATCGAGATATCTTAATAATGTCCCTCGCTTCATCAGTGATTATACTATCAATCTACCCCATCGAGATATCTTAATAATGTCCCTCGCTTCATCAGTGATTATACTATCAATCTAAGCCATCGAGATATCTTACTAATGTCCCTCGCTTCATCAGTGATTATACTATCAATCTACCCCATCGAGATATCTTAATAATGTCCCTCGCTTCATCAGTGATTATACTATCAATCTAAGCCATCGAGATATCTTACTAATGTCCCTCGCTTCATCAGTGATTATACTATCAATCTAAGCCATCGAGATATCTTACTAATGTCCCTGGCTTTCACTTTTGTAAAAACGACCAATCTACATAGAATACATATTAACCTATAAGATGTACCCCTAAATAATATCGAATATTACTTCATTAGCATATCTATTTCCTTTTTTAACAAAATTCGTATATTCTTAGTGTTTCCCTTTTTATACCCTATTTAGCGTTTGCCTAATTATGACAAGAGTTATTCCCCTTACATCGCCCAGAAAATTACCTTGTTAGATATTTACAGCGTCGCTGACTTCCGGTATATGTTTTGACGCAATTCCCCCATCGAAATTGCCGAACAAGGAGCTTTTCCTGGTTTTAAATGCTAGATATTTTTGCCAGTGGAAAAATATTTCTTGAAACGTCGATAAACATTTAAACATTTTTATGCTTTTTTTCTCTTTTTCATTACATTGGATCATTAATTCCATAACTATGATTATATATATATATATATATATATATATATATATATATATATATATACATATATATATATATACATATATATACATATATATATATATATACATATATATACATATATATACATATATACACACACACACACACATATATATATATATATATATATATATATATATTCGAAAGAGACATGCATAGACACACAAACTCGAATACAAGAAGATTTCTCCGTATCGTATACGTGCATGTATGTTTTCGTATACGCAGACGCACGATTTATCCAACTATATTGTATGAGCAACGTTGACCTATCACGCTGTTGAGACCACAAAAACAAAATATTAAATATTTTAAAATAAATAATTCAATGACTTTATTTTACAAAAATGATTAAAGCTGAAAAGGGGAAGAAATGTCTTTTTTTCTAGCATTAATTGTTTGGCTTTCTTTAACATCCAAGAACGGATATTTTTAGATGCGTCCATTCAATCTGCGCGTTTCGCGACGGAAAACCTTTTCCTAACTGAACCGTAAGCGTAACAGACCCACTAAATTCTATTTCAAACGTAAACGTAACAGACAAACGGAAATATTTTAATCTCCTAGTAATATTAATAGTTTAAACTGTAAATAATATTTGTCAGAAAATACAAATTATACATTAAAAAACTCGAATTCAATTATTAAACATAAAACATGAAATTATAGCTAACTGCAGACATATAAAAAATGTTGCTTTGATATTCAATTCCCGATTAAATAAAACACTCATCTGATTAATTTAACTTGGAATATATCTTCTAAAAAAATGTTGAACTAACAGATATTGATAAAAAGCGAAAACCCAAAATATCGTGTACGAGCATAAATATTGTTAATTCTTCCGGTTAGCTTTTCAATGTTAATTTTTCATGATCGGTGATATCGTGAAACTGCCATAGATCGTTAAGCTAAGTACGCTTTATATATATATATATATATATATATATATATATATATATATATATATATATATATATATATATATATATATATATAAAGTGCTAAAATATATATTTCAGCATATACCTTCTATACTTTATGTATAAAAACTTCTTCCAATTTAAGACTCGATGGTTGTTAACTTACATTCTACATTCTAAGATTTTATTCCTCTTACGAAATATTTTTAGTCAACTTTTAGTAAAATTTTACAGTTCCGTTTGGTTCACCATGGAACCAACCTACATTAGTATGTCAATATCGGATCTTTCCTCTTAGAACTCATTAGTAAAGACAAGAAGTTCTCAATTTGAAAAATCATACTTTGTGATGTGACAAAAACAAACGTCTCAAAACCAAAACAAACTCACATTGAATGCTCGTACAGCCATCTCGTCGGAAGGCAACCATTTTGAAACAAGACGCAGAGCTAAACAATATACGTACGATACTTAACCGAAATCTCTTCTTAGGGACCAATCTTTAAAACCAGCTAAAGGACAATTACAGTTTATTTATAAGATACTTGAATTAAACTGTATTTCATCGTTGTTTTTATATATATATATATATATATATATATATATATATATATATATATATATATATATATATATATATATATATATTGGTTCGTATTTATCTGCCTCCGCAGGAGATACGAGTTAGACACCAGGGCAGTATTTAAAATAAGGAAAATCCAGGTGGAGAGTACTGGAAATTAGTAGAGGCTTGTTGTCACTCAGACTCAAGGAACACCACCGGTTATTATCAGTGAGTAATCACTGACGATGACTTGTGTGAGAACTCCTAGTGAGTACATAATAATAATAATAATAATAATAATAATAATAATAATAATAATAATAATAATAATAATAGTAGTAACAACAATAACAATAACAATAACAATAACAATAACAATAACAACAACATTCGTGGCTCTCATTTCCGCCCCAATTACCGGAACCTTGTGAATTTAAAATAGTTGAATATTAAAACGCTTTAAAATTAGAATAGTTTTAAAACTTTTAAATATTAAAATATTCTTCAAGATCATGGACAAAAGAGCTATGATATATCGTATATTTAATTAAAAATTAAAGTCTAAGTTAGCATTACAATAATAATGAATATATATATAATCGAGTTAGCCATTTCAAATTTGTAATAATTACTTCAATTTCGGGATGAGTACTTGTACACTAAGTTTCAGTTACGTTGTCTTTGTTTTTTTTCGCCGTTCAATAAGCTCGCCTGGATACGACATGACAAACTGTCATTGACTTTTACATAATCCTATACTCCTAACACTGCCCCAGTTTGGGCTACGATGGCCTTTTTCAATTCAGGAATAGCCTGTAAATTATTTTAATAGACATTATCTTGGAGATAATCCCCCAAAATAAAAATCTGGGTGATTGTGGTCTGGTGAATGTGAAGCACATTCAAGATCACACATCCTACTGATGAGACGATTACCAAAGTATCTCAATATGAGAAAAAGGTGATAAAAAAAATCTGTTCGGCAATTATAAGTGAAACTTGGCGGACAAGCCAGGCATAATACACTGAAGTGTCTTTGTACCAAATATGGTTGGATTGTAGAAAGGATTGTGAATTTTATTTACGATTCCGTGGGTGGGATTCTTTTGAGGTGAACCTGCAGCGTTTTTATCGCTAAACGCGTAAATTGAATATACGCGTCAGTAGGAAGCGTACTTCTGGATGGATTTCACACTTACCGGACGTTAATATCATAGCTTTTAATATGTTGGGTTATATCAATGGTAATGCCTATCAAAATCAGAACATTCCTAAACTGATTAGGGCTATCATCGCAAAAATCAGCGTAGTGTCAAGAGAGGCAGTCGTCAGGATTATCGACAATTGTCCAGGTGTGCTCATCATTGAAAGACAGTTAAAAAAGACTGTTGGACATTCATAACGAAAACTTAGTGGACAATTCAGGGATGGATTTAAATTTATTTGTACTAAATATTGTTAGATTTTAGAAGGATTACGAATTTTATTAACGTTTTAATCGATTACATATTTTGTGGTGGGGTGTGGGTGTAAATCCCCTTGTATATCGATTATTGCTTATATTGTCGTCGGTCTGAAAAGCTTAAGTTTGAAATAAAGTTTTTGCTAGTCTATCGTGCTAAATTTTGAAATAGCATTTTCTGTCGGTCTGTCATGCTTTTTTTAAATAGCATTTTCGTCGGTCTGTCGTTCCTGATTTTGAAATAGCATTTTCGTCGATCTGTCGTGCTGAAGTTTGAAATAGCATTTTTGTCGATCTAACACGCTTTATTTTGAAATAGAATTTTCTTTGGTTTGTCGCGCTTACATTTTGAAATAGCATTTTCGTCGTTTTGTTGTGCTTAATTTTGAAATAGCATTTTCGTTGGTCTGTCGAGCTTGAATTTAAAATATAATTTTTGTCGGTCTGTCGTGCTGAAGTTTGAAACAGCATTTTTGTCGATCTAACACGCTTTATTTTGAAATAGAATTTTCTTTGGTTTGTCGCGCTTACATTTTGAAATAGCATTTTCGTCGTTTTGTTGTGCTTAATTTTGAAATAGCATTTTCGTTGGTCTGTCATGCTTGAATTTAAAATATAATTTTTGTCGGTCTGTCGTGCTGAAGTTTGAAACAGCATTTTTGTCGATCTAACACGCTTTATTTTGAAATGGCATTTTCCCTCGATTTATCGCGCTTAAGTTTGAAATATCATTTTTATTTGTCTGTCACGCTTAATTCTGAAATAACATTTTTGTCGTTCTGTCGCGCTTAATTTAAAAATAGCATTGTTTTTGGTTTGTCGCGCTTAAGTTGGAAATAGAATTTTAGCGGATCTGTCTTGTATTTAAGTTATAAATAGTATTTTTCGTGGTCTATCGCACTTCATTTTGAAATAGCATTTTCGTCGGGTTATCGTACTGAAGTTTGAAATAGCATTTTCGTCTGGTTATCGTACTGAAGTTTGAAATAGCATTTTTGTCTGGTTATCGCACTTCATTTTGAAATAGCATTTTCGTCGGGTTATCGTACTGAAGTTTGAAATAGCATTTTCGTCTGGTGATCGTACTGAAGTTTGAAATAGCATTTTCGTCGGGTTATCGTACTGAAGTTTGAAATAGCATTTTCGTCTGGTTATCGTACTGAAGTTTGAAATAGCATTTTCGTCTGGTTATCGTACTGAAGTTTGAAATAGCATTTTCGTCTGGTTATCGTACTGAAGTTTGAAATAGCATTTTCGTCTGGTTATCGTACTGAAGTTTGAAATAGCATTTTCGTCTGGTTATCGTACTGAAGTTTGAAATAGCCTTTTCGTCTGGTTATCGTACTGAAGTTTGAAATAGCATTTTTGTCGATCTAACACGCTTTATTTTGAAATAGCATTTTCTTCGATATGTCGCGCTCAAGTTTGAAATAACATTTTTATTGGTCTGTAGCGCTTAATTTTGAAATATCATTTTCTCCGGTTTCTCACGCTTAAGTTTAAAATTGCATTTTTCGTAAGTCTGTCGCATTTAACTTTGAAAAAGTATTTTAATCGAATGGACGCATCTTAAAATTCGTTCTTGTTTAAATTTAAACACATTTTTCTCGCTTCCTTTGATAAGTGAAAAAAATATGTTTCTTTGTTTCAAAAAAGTCTCATTTGGAAAAAAAAAATAGAAATTTTAATTTTTCCTGAAAACGTGATATCAACCCAAGCCATTATTTGTTTTTAATGAATCTCCATCTTCATTTCTGTTTCTTTTTCGTTAATCAAAAGCAAAGCGTCTCCTCCCACGAGAATCGGTTTTCTTTTATGTGACGTCACACATTAAAGGTCAGTTTTGCTTTTTATTATTTCAATAAAGACAAAAGAAAAAAAAGATGAAGAAGAAGACGAAAAAATGCGAGATAGCTAAGTAAGATAACAACACATATCTATCTTTAGTTAGTAGGTATTTTTAACTGTCTATATATTGGTAGATACATGATTCACTCCTAAACTAATAAATGGGTCATTATTTTGGAACACATCTACTAAACGTGAGTGGTCCAAATGTGGGATACATTTAGTTTAATTTAGTTTTATGCGAAAAAGAGCAAACATGGGGTGGAAACCCTTGATTCAGGTACATCAGATTTTCCCGAAATTTTGACAATAGGTACAGACATGAATGAATAAATATTTCCCAAATTTCAGAGTATTTTTTAGGGTTTCAGGGGGCATAATATGGGTACACCCTCCCATTTGAAAATGAGAGGTTTTGCCCATATTATGGCCCCTAAAACCCCTTTAAAATACTCCAAAGACACTGAAATTTGGAGAATATTTATTAATTGATGTCTAATATTTATTGTTAAAAATTCACAAAATCAGAGGTATCTGAAATTTAACGATCCTACTGTTATATCCACATATTTTGCTCCACAAAGTAAAAATCATAATGGACGACTTGTTGGCACATGTTTTCCTATTGTAATATATTTTCAAATATAAAGAGCCGGAAGTTCTATCAGATTTGCATTGAATTTTATCTATATTCATTATACACAAATTAAGCAAAATTCCCTGAATTAAAATTTCTTCTTATGTCGCCTTCAGCTTAAGCCTACACTTATAGACATTTTCCAGACTCAAAATCATGTAATGAATCTTGATAAAAATTAGAGTAATGATTCTAGACATAAGGTTTAAGATCATTATATCTTGATTTTAATGTTCGTAAAGGGAAAATAAAATGGTACAAATACAGTTCTGCTCAGGGAATTAATTTTACTCGTCCTAGGAGGAGAACTCTTCAAAAATCACAGTTCAATAGTCCATCCGTCAATCTTCAGAGAATAT
>OY744538.1:81183511-81188511 GCA_963556195.1 Sepiola atlantica | reverse complement strand
AATTCCCCTCCGAAACTAAGATCCTAATTCGGACTATTTAAAGGATCTACCAAAGGATATCTAGACATGAGTTGTCTCTTATATTCAACAATAGCTGTCTGCAAGAGAAAATGCTGCCTAGATATACATATATATTGTTGAAAAACTTCCAAGAATGTATATATATATATATATATATATATATATATATATATATATATATATATATATATATATATATATTCTTGGACGTTTTTCAACAATTATTAAAACTATAAAAAAAACAAACACTTTTTGTCCCAAGTCTTTCATTAAAAAACTACTTTGCTCTCTATTCTCGATATTTGTATGTCAATCCTGGATCTTTCTTCCATGGACTCATCAGAAAACCAGAAAGTTCTCAATCAGAAAAAAAAAACACATAGCGATGCAACAAACAAATATACAAAAAAACGAACACACAACTCACTTCGAATTAATCTCTATTGAAAGAGAGATTCAGCAATCGCTACCTGTTTATATATATATATATATATATATATATATATATATATATATATAGTCTCGGAAGTTTTTCAACCATTAAAACTATATGAAAAAAACAAACACTTTTGGTGGAAAATTACTTTTCTTGTAAGTCAATTAATATTCTTACTGCTACTATATTAGTTTGCCTAAAAAAAATTACGCTAGTCTTTAAATTATTTAAGGCATCATTAGTTGTTTAGTATGAAAAACCGTTTCAGGAATATATCTACATACATACACACACACACACACATATATATATATATATATATATATATATATATATATATATATATATATATATATATATATAGTAAGCTATGGAAATATATTTATGGCAATTAAGCTACACAGAGGCTCCCGCGTTTCATCCCCGGGAGGAATCTTCAGGCTAAAATGGATGGAGTTATTTAAGCTGGTTGTTTTTTTTATACACGGCTAGCTAGTTAACCAATCAGATTCTTTGATGTTCTCTGAGCCAATCGTTGGGCTTCCCGCGAACAAAGGTCTTGTTGGTGTTACTGCCTATATCTTGTTCTATTGTTCTGTTTTCTATAGATTTGACTATATCCTGTTTTCTTTCGTTGTGTCAATATAATGGGTGAATTTATTTTAACACGTGGTGCTTTGTATTTCTATTTCAGGTTGTAATTTTTGAAATGTTAAATTTTTGTTTAGTTTTATTTACTTATTTGATTATATATATATATATATATATATATATATATATATATTTATATATATATATAATTAATTAATTTTAATTTCTAACGCCTACTTTTTCAAGCTACTTACATGTAATCGCCTAAAAACAGTAGAGAGTTACTTTTTATTTGTTAGAAAATTTAGCACAGGCTCCAATAATCCTTTGATACAAATAAAAAGAGGTAATATAGTGGCATGGGCTGGGCGTAAAAGTTTTAAAGTTTTTCCATTCCATCCCGCGCAATGTTAGTCAACAAATACAATCGGAAGTGGATAATCTAAAATGGCGGTCCATTTCTCGCTTTCGCTTCCGGTGATTGAGTGCGCCTGCGCATTCTGCTCTGCCTTTCAGTCGCCGGCGCCCAAGTACAACGGATAAAAAAGAATCCGACGGGGGACTTCTGTCTAGCGTTTATTATTTCTTTCTTAATTCTCTACATTTGTTTATATATATATATATATTTTAAATCCGTCCTTCACATGCGTAGCGGTCAGCGACATCTTGATATCCAGTTTGTCCCCTCCCACCGCCACTCTCTTTACCTGAGACGACGGGTCACGTGACTCGCTCGATATAATGCGGCATTCGGGACTGAATCCATTTAGATGTTTTTTTTGTTACTTTTTCTTTATTTTTTGTTTGTTTTGTTTGTTAACTATTTTTTAAATCTGTTTTTTTTTTCTTTCCCACCTGTTTTTATTTTCGTCTTTAGAAGAACCTTTGTTTGGTCTCAGAGAAACACAAAACCAGTTTTTTTCTTCTTCTCTTTTGTTTCTTTGTGCGCCCAAACGATGATACTGCCTATCTCTATATAAAAGGGAAAAACGGAAAAAAGGGGAAAAGGATTTAGGGAATATGGATAGAAATCCGCTATTTCTATCTTTGTCTTTTTTCTTTGTTTCTTTTTGACATTTTCGTTTTTCTCATTCTTTTTTCGCCTTGTTTTCTGTATTACTTTCTTTTCCACTTTTTCTTTCATTTGTCGTTCGATTTTAATTGCTCTTTTTTTTACTTTTTACTTTTTTATTTATTTATTTTCTTTTTATCTTTCTTTTCAACTTTTCTTTCCTTTTCTTTTTATTCTCTTGTTTTTCCACCCCTTTCTGTTCTGCCTTCTCTTTTTTTTCTTTCTTTCTTTCTTTCTTTCATTACTTCTTCTTCCTTTGGTTTTCTTTTCTCCTTAATCTTTCTTTTACTTTATTTGTCTTTGTTTACTTTTTTCTTTCCTTTTTCGTTTTCTTTCTTTACTTTTCCATTTTCCTTTCTCTTCTTTCTTTCTTTCTTTCTTTCTTACTTTCGTTTGCTTTCTTTCTTTTTCCATTTTCTCCTTTTTCTTTTGTTCTTTTTCTATTTTTTATTTTCCCCTCTGCCGTTTTTCTTTTTTTTCTTCTTCTTCTTTCTTTTCTTCTTTTTCTTTCTTTCTTTTTACTTTCGTTTGCTTTCTTTCTTTTTCTATTTTCTTCTTTTTCTTTCTTTTCTTCTTTTTCTTTCTTTTCTTCTTTTTCTTTCTTTCTTTTTTCATTAATTTTCTATTCACTTTTTATTTCTTCGAGTTTTGTTATCATTCGTTTCTTTCTTTTTTTTGCATATTTTTGATTGGCTATAGCTCTGCACTTAATACAGTACCCCCCCCCGCCATAATTCAATTCTAAAAGTAAATTTTATTAAATAAAAAATCATTAAAATAACATCTACTAGTTAAATGAAATAAACACACCCTTTATCGACTGGACAAAAGAAGAACTCAGCAACCTTGACCAAAGAACAAGAAAACTAATGACCATGTACAATGCACTGCGCCCGAAGGATGATACTGACTCTCTCTATGTAGAAAGGAAAAAAAGCGAAGAGGACTAGGGAATCGGTATAGAACGCTGCGTGAATGACACGATAAACATACTAGAATATGCATAATTCAAATACAAAAAATAGTGATTACACTTGCAGAAAGCGTTACAAAAATTGGCAAAGTGCAGCGAAATTTGAAATAAAAAAGCGAAAAAAAATAAAGTGGGAATACAAGCAGCTATCGAGTCGATTCATAAGACAAGCTTCAGAGAGTCAGCAAATGTAGACTCATTGAAGAAAGAGACGAAACAGTAAACCACATCATAAGTGAATGCAGCAAGCTAGCCAAAAAGGAATATAAATACAGATCTGATTGGGTCGGGAAAGTAGTCTACTGGTTACTGTATAAATGTATGCGCTTTGAACTTGCAAAAACTGACAAAAAATAGCGCAAATGGACATAATTACAGAAAGGACAATTGAATAGAGAAATAATATCGTTAATGACATGGTGTACAAAATAACCCAATAAGAAAGAACTCCATAAAAGCGAATAAATACAAGTTCCGGAGAGTCAGTAAATGTAGACTCAGTAGACTAAGAGACGAAATGCTAAACCACATAAGCGAATGCAGCAAACTAGCCCCAAAAGAATATAAATACAGATATGACTGGGCCGAGAAGGTAGTCTACTGGGAACTGTGCAAATGAATGAACTCTGAACTTGCAAAGAAGTAGTAGCTTGTATTTGAAAATCAAAACATGACATCTTCTGGACTATGAAAATCTAAACGAACACAAGCATCCACGCCAGAATACCTGATGTGAATCTGGCAAACAGTATTTATTCTTTCCAAAATTTGGGGGACAGAAAAACTAAGTAAATACAAGAGAACTTATATTGCAAAGGGACTTAATGAAATATGAAACATGTACAAACTTACTGTAATACCAATAATTGTATGAGCACTAGGAACAGTTCCGAAAAACTTGGAAAAAATACTAGGAGAAATTGGAATAAAAGGAAGCAGTGGCACCGTAAAAATTACTGCATTAAAAAAAAACGGTCGAAATGTTAAGAAAAAATCACATAGAGCGGAAACCAACCCGCATAGATAGATAACACCGACCAACCACATGTAAGTTTACATAGAATAACATTTATGTTTCAGTTGTGTTTACGAAACACAACTGAAACATAAATGGAATATACTAAGACGAACCCAGAACCAACGGCAGATTACCGACGTTAAGCGACGTTGAGCCTGGCCAGTGCCAGATGGGTGACAGTTTATGAATAAAAAATTTTTTTTGTTGTTGTAATCGGTTCAGTAGGTTTTGTCTTATTCTGTTAAAAGAAAACAAACAAATAAACACGACAAAAAAACAAACAAACACGACGAAAAACAAACTAACAAACAAACAAACACGACGAAAAACAAACAAACAAACAAACAAACAAACACGACGAAAAACAAACGCATACGACGTTTGGTACAGGTAAAATTAATCTTAACATGGCCGGCACTGTCTGTCTTGCGGGGCTCTCTGATAAATACCCGATCATTTTTCCCGCTCACAACTTCGTTTACGTTTTTCCATAGCGTACCCTCATCTTCGCGAGGTATCCCTTCCCATTCGTGGAACCTTGGTTTCAGTTTTTATGCATTGTTGGAATCATCAAATTAAATGGGCATTCCCCCTTTCTGAGGGACTCTATCCCGGTTCAGAAGCACCCAGGGTCCAGTGGAAAACACTAAACCGACCGAGAAGGGGAATTGGGCGATAAAAAGTTGCTATGGCTAGATGGGGCTAGAAAAATGACCCAACCATCTTTTTTGTTCATTTGCTTTTTCACTTAAGCATGATTCGACGAAGAATCGAAAATGTTCGTGAAACCTGTGAAACCTATGGAACATTTATTATTATTTTTGATTTTAATACAAAAAACACCATCACAAAATTTGAAAAAAATAAAAAAAGTATAATTGAACAGACA
>OY744538.1:81143511-81178511 GCA_963556195.1 Sepiola atlantica | reverse complement strand
TAAAAAGAAAAAAAAGAAAAACCTAACCTTAACTCTAAACCCTAATTCTAACCCCCACTTTGACCTTGACCCTAACCCTAACGACGGGGTCAAAGTTAGTGCGTGTCCTAAAGTGAACAAGCACCAAAAATCAAATACAGTGAACACGATTAGTTATGTAAATGCTCTTGGAAAGAAAGTTTACCTAAATTAAATTCATTAGAATGTGTGTGTATGTGTTTGTTGAATGACCTTTTTTATCATTAAACAATTTGATTCTAAAATCAGTTGTATAGTTTTCCAGTACAATGTGTAAGTTTTTTTTGTTGACAGAAAAGAAAAAAATCACATCTTTTATTTTAATAAATAGAACATGGAATAATAAAAACAGTTTGTAAATAAAAGCTTAACAGCGTATAAGGTGAAATTGAAATCATAAATTCAGTTGAGGTCGTAAAAAATGATAATATTGAATGTTTTTCAAATCGGAAGAAAAGGTGTATCTATAATGAAAGTATTAAAAAATCAAATACAGTAAACACGAATAGTTTTTTTAATTCTCGAAAAGAAAAAGTTTACCTAAACTAAATTCGTTATAATGTGTGTGTGCGTGTTTTTAAATAGTAATTTTTAAATCAATTATTATTTTAATTGAACAATTTGATTCAGTGAATTTGTGTTTTTAAACATAATGGCTAATAAGATTAAGAAAATAAACAAACTCAGAACGTTTAATAAAAAAAAATCAGAGTAAAAGTAGCACGGTAAATGCCAGCGTTTTGTTTACATTTTAAATAACGCGCCCGTCACTAAATAATCGGAGGGAGGGAACCAATTCAATGGATTAACGCTGGCTGTTCAACTAGTTTCGTCATAGATATATTAACTACGTAACTCAATTAATGCATGTATATATATAAATAATAAAAGAAATAATTATAATTTATAAGTAAGATTATTAGCGTGCAAAATAGCGTAAATACATGTGGAAATCTGAAGAAAGCAATCATGAGTGTATATTTGCGAATACTAATTTATTAGAAGTTGAAAATCAATTACCTATGTAAATTAAGAAGTGCGCATAGTCTTTACAGCGGTTTTTGTAGTAGTATATAAAGAAGCTGGCGGATTAATTGAATAGTAATATTACTTTGATGGAGTTTCGGCTTCAGACAGACAGATATATATATATATATATATATATATATATATATATATATATATATATATATATATATATATTGTGTGTTGGGTCAGGCAGCATTTTCTCATTTATGCAAACATTGGTAAAAAATAACAAAATTCGTCTGTTTAATTATACCTTTTTTCTTTTAAAAATTCTTCTGATGTTTTTTTTGTATAAAAATAACAAATATTAATAAATGCTCCATAGGTTTCACAGGTTTCACGAACGTTTTTGATTCTTCGTCGAATCATCCTCAGGTGTCAAAAGCAAATGAACAAAAAAGCTAGAGAAAGAAGAGAATTTTAAAAAAGCGGAGAAACGCGCATACAACGTTTTTCGCATTGTTTCAGGAAGTCGTTGACGATTTAAATTCAGCAATCCTGGATTGTATCACAGAACAAAATCGCATTACGTGAAGCATTTTAAAATGTTACCACTACTTTCATATGTGATGTTATTAATGCATAGTTGTGTTTTTTTGATGTGGATAGCTTCTGGTATTTAAAATATTTTTTAATTGGTTACAAATCTTGTCGCATTGCCATACCTCTTGCTCAATTTACCAACATCTAAGAAAACATAACTGCCCTCCCTCTGATTTAAGACCAATTCTAGTTAATAACACTAAAATGATACATTCCGAAACCAATTTTTGGTCTGACCTGTTTGCAATTTTAAAGGGGCACGAAACAACGTATAAACCCTTATACCCCAACTGAAGAGATAACTCCTAATTTTAATGACATTAAAACATAAGGAACAGACAGCTATATGAATTATAAAATCATGAGAAGAGTTTGCTAATTAAAAACCCTAATAAGGCCTAAACTATAAAATTAAAACTTTTCTTAGACCATAAGTTCAGTTATATATATATATATATATATATATATATATATATATATATATATATATATATATATATATATATATATATATATATAATGAAGGAGAATGGAAAGGAATTAGAGAAAGCAAAAGCCAAATCAAAATTCAATTCAAAAGTTCAAAGCAAGGTATATTCCGCAAAAAGGCAATTTATTCAAGTTAAATTTTCCTTAGTACACCTCTTTATATATATATATATATATATATATATATATATATATATATATATATATATATATATATATATACATATATATATACATATATATACACACATATATATACATATATATATATATATATATATATATATATATATATATATATATATATATATATATATATACACATACCGTGTGTGTGTTTTTATGTAATTTTAGTAAAAAGTGTGTATACACCTGTGTACGTATCTGTAGATATGTGTACAGACGTGTGCATTATGGCAATGCTCGCTTGTGTCTCATTGCATGTGTGCGCCTTTTTGTGCAAGTGTGCGAGCGATTTGGTGTTCCAGGTCAATAAGTGTGTCCAGCATCGAAAGGGCCGCACATTATCCCGTGTACCAAGGTCCGCAACCACCATCCAGTTCTCCCCTCCTGGACCGTTTTTCCTCGCCCTTAGCCAGCGACATTGACAACAATGTGTGGAGACAAGTGGACGCCGCCATTTTGCGATGGGAGAGGGGTTGCCGGTAAGGCTTTTACGTCACTCACTTTCGAACGGTGTTTTTGGTGAGGCGAGCAGAAATCTGACAGAATGAAAAAAAAAAAACAAAACAAAAAAAGTTATTCTCCTCCCCCGCCCCTGTCTCCACCAATTCGACCGTCATCTTCGGAATGGCTACCCCTGTCCGCCCCGCCACCCATCAGTGCAGGCTTTCTCCGCCTTCTGAACGTTAAAATATGGCGAGGCTGCGGAATGGATTTCTGACCATCTTCTTTTTTTAGTTTTATTAATTTTTGTTCATGTTTGAGAAGTGAAAATAATAAAGGCGAATGAGAAAATACAGAGTAAAAAGAAGAAGAAGAAAACAAAGACACCAACAACATCAAGGATAAGGACAAAAAGAAGAAAGCAAGAAAGAAAGAAGAATGATAGAAAGAAAAATAGAATAAGAAACGCGAAGGGAAAAATAAATAATATATTAAAAGAAGAAGAAAGAAAGAAAGAAGAAAAGGAAGAAGAAAATAGAATAAAAAAACGAAGGAAGAAGAGATAACAGATTAAAAGAAGAAGAAAGAAAGAAGTAGAAAAATGAGGAAATTAAAAGACAAGAAAAATTAATGAAAGACGAAGATAAGGAAATACACAAAACAAAGAAGAAAGAATGAAAATAATGAAAAAGAAGACACAAATTTAAGACGGAGAATATTATAATGAATTAAGAAAGTAAGAAAAGTTAGAAAGAAAAAAGAAAAAGGAAAAAATGATTAGAAAAATAAGAATAAATAAAAGAATAAAAGGAGACGACAAAAAAAGAGAGAGAAAACCAAAAAGAAGGAAAAAAGGATATAGAAAAGAATAATGAAGAAAGAATGTAAGACGAAGAATGAAAAAAAGAATATCTAGAAAAAAGAAAAAAAAGAAAGAATAAGATAAAGAAAGGAAGAAGATGAAGAAAGAGAAAATAAGAAGAACAAAAGGAGGAAAGAATATAAAGATAGAGACAAATAAAAAGAAAGAAGATAGATTAAAAAAGGAAAAAAAGGAAGAAGTAAGAGAAACAGAGAAAGAATAAACAGAGAAGAAGTTATAAATAAAGACAATAATGAAAATTAAATAGAAAAAGAAGAGAAGTAGAAGAACATAAGGAAAAGAAGGGAAAATAAAATTATCAACAAGAAAGAAAAATAATGAGAAAAAAAACTAAAAACAGAATAAAAAGGAAAAGAATGAAAATGAGAAGACAAAGAAAGAAAGAACGAAGAGGAATATAGAGAAGAAAGTTGAAGAAAGAATGAAAGACAAAATAGGAAAAAAATATTAAGAAAAAAAAGACAAAGAAAGAAATAAAGAAAGAAAAAAGAAGATGAAGAAATAAAAAAAATAGAAGAAGAAAGATAAATATGTAGAAAACGAAGAAGGAATAAACGAAGAGGAATATAGACAAAAAAGAAAGAAAGAAACAAAATAAATAAAAAGAAGATGAAAAATAAGAAAAAAAAGAAAGATAAAGATATAGAACATGAAGAAAGAAAGAGAATATAGATTAAAAAAAAAAGAAAAAAAAAGACACAACAGAAGAAAAAAGAAAGAATGAATAATAAATAAAAAAGGAAGATAATACAGAAACAGAAGAAGAATAACAAGAGAATAACTTATAAAAGAAGATGATAGAAAAGATGATACAAAAGAAGGAGGAAGAAGAGAAGAAAAGGAGTGAAAATAAAGTTTATAAAGGAAAGAGAAACAAAGGCGAGTAAGCGACGAAAGAGAAAAGAATAGAGGAAGAGGAAAAATAAAAACTGAGAAAAAAAGACAAAGAAAAAAGAAATAGAGAAACTAGAAAATAAAGAAATAAAATTGAATAAAAATAAAAAGTTCATTAAAAAATTATTTTAAAAAATTAAACAAAGAAATAAAGAAAAGGAAATGAAAGCGAAGAATGGTGAGGAAAGAAAAGAGAAAAATTAAGAAATACAAATAGAGAACAGAATAAAGAGAAGAAAAGAGAGTAAAACAGAAAGAAAGAAAGAAATTATAAAGAAAAAGTTTAAAAAGAGAGGAAAGAAAGATAATGAAGAAAAAAAGGCAAATATAAAGAATAAAAAACATTACGAAAAATAAGAAAAAATACGGAGAAGAAAGAAAATTAAAAGACGAATCAAAAAGAAAGAAAGTGTGAAATAAATAACATTAGTAAAAACAGAAAAAAAGAAGAAAGATAAAAGAAGAAAAAAGAAACAAAACAAAAAGAATCAACATTAAAAAAAAATCGAAACACATATGATAGAACAGGGAAAAAAGAATGAGGCAAGAAGGAAAGAAGAAAAGAAAAAGAAAAGAAGAAAAGAAAAAGGAATTAATGAAGACAGAAGAAAAAAGATTAAAGAATAAAAAAGAATGAAAGATTCTTTCTTTCATTCTTTTTTATTCTTTAATCTTTTTTCTAAGACTAACACTAAGACTTTCGAAGACTAAGAAGAAAGGAGAAAATTAAAAAAATAAAGAAGGAAGGAATAAATAAAGAAGAAAAGAATAAAGGAAAAAAAGAGCAAAGAAAGAAGGAAAATAAAAAAATAAAGAAGAAAGGAATGAATAAAGAAAAAAAATAAAGGAAAGAAAAAGGAGGAAAAAAGGAGGAAAATAAAAAATGAAGAAGAAAAGAATAAAGGAAAGAAAAAGGAGGAAAAAAAGAAGGAAAATAAAAAATGAAGAAGAAAAGAATAAAGGAAAGAAAAAGGTGGAAAAAAAGAAGGAAAATAAAAAATGAAGAAGGAAGAAATAAAGGAAAGAAGAGCAAAGAAAGACGGAAAATAAAAATAAAGAAGGAAAGAATGAATGAAGAAAAAAATAAAGGAAAGTAAAAGGAGGGAAAAAAGAAGAAAAAGTTGGGAGAGAAAAAGAAGAAAGGAAAAAAGAAAGACAGAAAAAGAATGAAAGAAAGATTTAAAAAATACAAGAAAAAATAATAAAAAGAAAAAGAAAAGAAACAAAAAAGTAAAGAAAGTAAAAGAAAGAAAAGAAGAACACGAAAAAAGGAAGAAAAGTGAAAAAGTGAAAGATATATAAAAAAAATGAAAAGAATAATAGAATGGAATAAAAACATGAACGAAAAAAAAAATGATAAAAGAACGAAATTGCAGAAAGTTCTTCAGTACAAAATGGTCAACGACGGCGAAAAATAAAACCGAAGAATTCGTGAAAGTTTCTTCTTCGAGTCGACAAGACCGAAAATCCACCCTGGAATGTGCAATATGGCGTTCTTCATTTTGCGTCGGTGCTTAAAAGAGATGGCCGACAATTCCACCGATTTAAGACCACTTTGGTGCCTTTTGCGTTTTAGCAACTTTCTTTTATAAACCGTAAAGGAACGAATTATTTTATTCCTTTGTTTTTATCGAGTATTCAGTCTCGGAGTAAAACCTGTATTTCGTAAAGACAGAAAAAGCTGTTGAGAAAAACTAAAGGCGAACGCGAATGTCACAATTCTTCAATCACGAAGATAATCTGACGTTTAATCACAAGAAAAAGAAAAAGAAAAACCTCCCCCCTCCCACGAACATATATTCTTAGGATTTATCCATTCAATCTGCGCGTTTTAGACTCTACGGACGCTTCTCCATCATCACTATTCGAAGAAACGCCCCGAGCCTGCTCTCGGTCTACAAAGCCAGAAGGACATCCAATGAAACTTCCTAATGTTCAGAATGAAGGCTTTTTAAATTTGCTGATTGAAAACAAATTTTCATGAACTTTTAAACTTAAATCATATTCCAGGAAAAATGCCAGTATACTGAAATCATACGCCCTTAATAGGGTTAAGATAAAAATTCATATACACTAAATGTACAAAAGCAAGGAAATTCCCAAATTTTTACACTTTTATTGTCATTAAGGGTATGCGAGCACAATAGGGCTATGTATTTTACTGGTAGGAATTTTTCTTCAGCGCACCTCACACACTTCATCCACTCATTCATAGAGATTTATACTGTAGTGATGTGATAATGAAATGGTTTGGTTGATATGTAGTCATACCCTTAATGACAATAAAAGTGTAAACATTTGGGAATTTCCTTGCTTTTGTACATTTAGTGTATATGAATTTTCATCTTAACCCTATTAAGATTAAGGGCATATGATTTCAGTATACTGGCATTTATCATGGAATGTCACTACTTTTTTAAAGGCTATGCCTCAATACAATGCCTTCTTATAAGTTTCTTTTGAATTTTCTGGAAAACTAAGGTATATGGTAAACTGAAATTAAAATGCCATCAACCAGACCCTAGAACCTCTATCTCTGCCAAAAATCAGCTGAATCCATCAAATAGTTGATGAGATACATGGTGGCACATACGTACGTACGTACGTACACACAGATAACATGATTTCATGATTGAACTTTCTGGATCTCTGGGTTACCTTGACTAATGATGCTGAAATTCTACACACTTATATAACATATCAAATAAAAATGTTGTGCAAAGTTTTAACTAATTTTGTTTATTGGTTTTTGAGTTATGATTGATCAAAGAAATGAGATTTCCAGCATAGGCCATTCGTGCGTCTATTAAGTGATAGAGCGCTCTCGCGCCTACCTTGATATATATATCGTGTTATAGGATAGACTTCGAAACTAATGAACCGATCATGCATTTTGAAATATATATTTTCGGCAACACAGTGAGTAACATGTGCAAATATTGTTTTAAAAACTTTACGATTTAAGATGTGCGACCCCAAAACTCGCCCATACCCCCCAAAACATTTCAAATAAGTTAGATACCAAAAATTTAACAGTGCTCAACATCAAACTGAGTTATTATAAGTAATATACAGGGTGGGCCAAAATAAGGGTCCTATCTTTAAATTTGAATAACTTGAATTTGAATAACTTCCACAAAATAAAAGTTAAACTCACCAAACTTTATGTGTGTGTAGAGACTGACCCTTCCGAGATTTTTTGAAATAAACAAAACAAATTTTAGCCGAAAAACACTTCTTAAAACTTACAAAAACTAAAGTATTGTTTTTTACACTGTTTTGAGTTTTTTAAGCAAAAATAATGTTTTCTAAATGAGGGTACGTTCCTTAGGGCTAATACGGCTCATGCTTGCTTCGGAAGGGGTCCTTTACTTATTCTAAAAAAAAAAATTTTTTTAAATTAATAAATAAAAAAGTTATGAATTTTAAAAAATAGGACCCTTATTTTTGCCCACCCTGTATATTTTTAAAGGATTGTTGTACAAACGTGAGCCTCAATAATATGTATGTACTTAGTAAAATGTTAATCTATTGAACTCTCAATGAATTATGGAATATGTATTTGAGGCAACAGGGTTAGAAAAGTGTGCATATTATTTTATTTATTTATTTTGCTGTGAACTTTAATATTTAGTTGGGTACCGCCGAAACCGAATAAAAGAAAAAACGCATTAAAATTTAAAACTACTGCGATATTTATTAGCTTCTTCTTTCGTGTGGATCAGATGATTCCGGTGTTAGTATTAATTTCTCCAATGTTTTTCTACAGGGTGGGCAAAAATAAGGGTCCTATTTTTAAAAATTCATAACTTTTTTATTTATTGATTTAAAAAAAAAATTTTTTTTTAGAATAAGTAAAGGACCCCTTCCGAAGCAAGCATGAGCCGTATTAGCCCTAAGGAACGTACCCTCATTTAGAAAACATTATTTTTGCTTAAAAAACTCAAAACAGTGTAAAAAAACAATACTTTAGTTTTTGTAAGTTTTAAGAAGTGTTTTTCGGCTAAAATTTGTTTTGTTTATTTCAAAAAATATCGGAAGGGTCAGTCTACACACACATAAAGTTTGGTGAGTTTAACTTTTATTTTGTGGAAGTTATTCAAATTCAAGTTATTCAAATTTAAAGATAGGACCCTTATTTTGGCCCACCCTGTAGTTAGAAATCTTTCTGGAAAGACATCGGGTACTTACGGGAAGGACCACGGGTGAAAGTGGTACTATGGAACCGACTGGATTCGAACTTGGAACACCCAGGTCTCCAGTCCATGTCGATATCCACTTAACCACCATCACCTCCAATTTCAAAACTAATATGTATGGATACCTTCTATATAACAGATGGATAGGTACTCCACTCGTTATATACAAAGTATCCATGCATTTTTTTATTTATCTCTTTGTGTGTCTGTGAGCACGCGGGAATGTGTTCATATACGCGTTTTTGAGTGATTTGTTGTTCGGTAGAGCAACCCACGCTCTCGACACTGGCTATCTTAACTCTAACGCCGTCCGCAAATCACGTAACGGCCGCCATGATTTACTTACGTCGGAAAGATTTAAACTCTCCATCTTAGAAGGATGTCTCTCCGGCGTGCGCCACTCATTAAGTTGTTTATACGCCTTTGTTATCTAAACAAAACCTGCTTACTTTATGCACTGTATCAATACTCGATTTTAATTGTTTGTTAGCTTAGTTCTTATTTACTGTTGTCGGCTGCCACTGTGTATCCTTCCAATTGAAGTCAGCCATCTTTGTTTCTATTCATCCCTCGTCGTTTGACGCCTATTATACATTTTTTTTCCTTTTTCTTTTTCTTTCTTTGTGTTTTGTTTAATTTTCTGTTGTTTTATCAATTTCAAATTTGATTTATTTTGCAGATCATTTTTTCTTTTTTGTTTATTTTACAACACTTTAATTATTTCGCAGCTTTTTGTTTGTTTTAGAAACATTCTAACCAAACACTTTTCTACCTTTTTTTACTTTCTGCCTACCCTATTTCCCAACCCATGTACAGACTTAAGCTATCCCTACACGCAACCAACCTTGGTATGACACAATCCATCCCATCTCTCTCTCTCTCTCTCTCTTTATATGTATATATATATATATATATATATATATATATATATATATATCCACATACAAACTGTTTGTTTCGCTGTAGCATAGCTCTTCATTGCGACTTAACTAACACCCATTCCAAGCCAAGAATCGAACCTACAACACTATAAAGCTTTTCATTACGCTAAGTAAGCAGTAGGCGATATCATTAACGACAGTGCTCTATCCGAGAAGGGTGTCTTATATATACATATGTATATATACATACATACATATTTATATATATATATATATATATATATATATATATATATATATATTATGAATATGTATATACATATATGATACGTAAAATACGTTTTATGTACGTAAAACATTAA
Organism: Sepiola atlantica; assembly: GCA_963556195.1. NCBI lineage: Eukaryota > Metazoa > Mollusca > Cephalopoda > Sepiida > Sepiolidae > Sepiola > Sepiola atlantica. Next base: position 81,168,586 of record OY744538.1, on the reverse strand, counting down.
TAATATATATAAATATATATATATATATATATATATATATATAAATATATATATATATTATAAATATGTATATATATACATATATGATACGTAAAATACGTTTTATGTACATAAAACATTAATTATATATATATATATATATATATATATATATATATATATATATATATATATATATACATATATGTAAAATAATGATGCAGACATGTTGAGTAATAACGCATAAGACGTCACGGGGAGGCTAAGAGCATGATCCCCGCAATAATGAAGAAAAGCCGAGGACTAGATAGATTGTCAATTAGGCTAAATGAACAACGGAAATGAATCGGTGACCTTTGAACGAGCCCAGGTGTGTGAGGTCGACGAGTTCATTTCAGAGTATTACGTCGTAAAAAAAACGACTCGGTAACCTTTAAAAGAGTCAGATGCACGAAGCCAGAAAAATAAGGCACCCGGAGTGCAAAGTCAGAAATTAAAACGGCGGGTTTAAACGAAGTAAGAAGGAGCGCTTACGTAGCAGAGATCGAGTTGGGAGGATACAGAGAAAAACATGTCGTGGGTCAGCCCCGAAGAGGTACTCCCACCACGGCCGAACAGTCATAAACAACTGGCATGGGGACAACAACCGTTCCCTAGATTCCGGGAGCAGACTGCTACAGAACGTATTGTCGTGTTTCCCTCAAGGTTGCAAGGTAAATCACTCTGCCTGGTTTTCGTGAAAATAACCTACGTTGGGTAGAGTCGAAAATCAACCGCCGTCAAGGTAAAGAAAGAGTTTCTTCGTAAGACAAGGGGAAAAAACAATAACGCCAAAGAACTAACAAATTAATTATATATATGTGTATACCCAACTTACACCAGCTGGTGGTGAAGAATATATATATATATATATATATATATATATATGTGCACGTGTGTGTGTGTATCGAGGCAGCATTTTTTTCTCTAAGGCACGTATTATTAAAAATAACCGACAACTCGTGTCTGGATAATTTTGTATGAATCCCTTCCATTTTCCGGATTAAAAAAGCAGATAAATGTAACATGTACGTCTTACTTAACAAATCTGATTACTACTCCAAACGAGAAACCATTCTCGAAGACAGCAACACATTTTAAAAAAATAAACAAAAATCCGACCCCCCCCTCCTTAAAACTAAAATTAACAAATTAATCACTGCCAATAACGCCGCCATTAACAATGAAAAACTTCCCCAAATTTCAAACCCGGCTATATTTATGGAACAATTAAATCACATAGGCAGAACTATCTCCTTCGTCCAATTATTTCCCAAATACCCACATCCACTTACAAGTTATCTAAAACTATTAATGAATTAATATCCCCCTATATCCCTACCCAATATAGCATTAAATCTACACACCAACTTATACAAACTCCAAGGTGAAAAAAACCTGAACAAGGTGTGATTGCCTCCCTAGATGTGGTCAATCTTTTTACTTATGTTCCGGTCGGAGAAACTATCAACATAATTAATAATATTTATAATAATCCTAATAACCGCCCACTTAAAATTAACCCTAACACTTTACGAAAAATCTTAGTGGCTTGTACGACCGAAGTCCCCTTTTACGATTATCGCGGCCATTTATACATACAAAAAGATGGTGTCGCTATGGGGTCCAACATTGGCAAACTTTTCCATGTCCAACTTGGAAACTAAAGTGTTTAACATTATTAATAAACCACCAATATATTTAAGATACGTAGATGACATTCTAATACTAACAAATAATATAAACGAGATTAACATACTACAAGATACTTTAAAAAATAACTCCATTTTGGATTTCACTTATGAACTAAACAGTGATAAAAAACTCCCTTTCTTAGACGTCTTAATAGATACTAATCATAATGATTTTGTAACATCTACATATAAAAAAAAACTAACAAAAACTCATGCACTCTTAACTTCGTTAGTGAATGCCTCTTTAAATATAAAATAGCAATTATTAAAAACTAATATGAAAAAACTCCATATACTAGAAGCTTTACACATCAAAAAAAAAATAAAACGATTATTGACAGGATTAATTTTAACACTAGTACTAATATACTTAAATGTTTATAATACTAAATAAATATAGTTTCGTATTTAAATTTTTCCGCCAAAATTAACTATAAACTCACTCCAGGTCTTTACCTGATTGACATTATTCCACTGAAGATGGACCCAGATGGGTCAGAAAGTACTTTGGACCTAAAAGAAAATTACGGCAGATTCATCAGCCAATTCTCTTCCGAGATTAGGACTTTAATCCGGAAAATGGAAGAGATTCATACAAAAATATCAAGACACGAGTTGTCAGTTATTTTTTTTTTTATTTTTTATTTTTTTTATTTTTTTATTATTATTATTATTATTATTATTATTATTATTGTTATTGTTGTTGTTGTTGTTGTTGTTGTTGTTGTTGTAGTAGTAGTAGTAGTAGTAGTAGTAGTAGAAGAAGAAGAAGAAGATATATATATATATATATATATATATATATATATACCTCCCGCAGCGGTAAGATGTGACACAAGGTCAGGAAAGTAGAATTTGAAAAGATAGCGCCCGAGAATTTGAGCACTCTAGCTTATAAAAACTGCCTGGGCAGCCCCGTCGGCATTCCCGAGTAGGGGCGCCTCAGGCGATTAGCAATAAACTAACCCTTTCTCAAAGGGTGAGAAGGCAAAGCCTGGGAGGGTGGACCTCCTAGAACTGCACAGGGCAGACCCATAGACCGGCGTAAATCAAGCCCCGAAAGCCAAGACAATACCGGTCTATAGGGGTGAATTATCCATCGGAACAGATGCTACACTTTCTTCTTAGACAAAAGGCCGATATATATATATATATATATATATATAAAGAAAAGAATGAGGAGAATAAAAGTTGGACTTTTCTTGATAGGATTATTTTAAAAATAATATTTTATCTTGATCATATCTCCATAGTATATATATATATATATATGTATATATGTATATATATATATATATGTATATATGTATATACATATACAGGGTGGGCCAAAATAAGGGTCCTATCTTTAAATTTGAATAACTTGAATTTGAATAACTTCCACAAAATAAAAGTTAAACTCACCAAACTTTATGTGTGTGTAGACTGACCCTTCCGAGATTTTTGGAAATAAACAAAACAAATTTTAGCCGAAAAACACTTCTTAAAACTTACAAAAACTAAAGTATTGTTTTTTTACACTGTTTTGAGTTTTTTAAGCAAAAATAATGTTTTCTAAATGAGGGTGCGTTCCTTAGGGCTAATACGGCTCATGCTTGCTTCGGAAGGGGTCCTTTACTTATTCTAAAAAAAAAAAAAAAAAAATCAATAAATAAAAAAGTTATGAATTTTTAAAAATAGGACCCTTATTTTTGCCCACCCTGTATATGTATATATATATATATATGTATATATATATATATATATATGTATATATATGTATGTATATGTATATATATATATATATATATATGTATATATATGTATGTATATGTATATATATATATATATATATATATATATGTATATATATGTATGTATATATATATGTATATATATATGTATATATATATATATATATGTATATATATATATATATATGTATATATATATATATATATATATATATATATATTTATTTATATATATAAACAAAACAGTATTTTTTTCATCATTTTTTTTCTTACATCGTACTTATTTTATCTTTCTTTTATTAATTGATCCTCCACTTTTTCTCTTGCTCGACACGTGCACCTTCAGAGGCAAAAAAGACGTTCCATACCAAAGCGAGGTCCGAGATGGCGCACACCGGCGCATTAAATCACCCGCGCACGCGCGCTCAAGCAATTCACTGTCCATGTGGCGTCGACACCTGTTACGGTCACAAACAGTGAAGTTTGACTTCTAAATCCATTATTATACTAAATGTGCGTTAATCGACGAGTCAAGTTTATTGATTGTTGTTAAATACACACTCTCTCTCTCTCTCTCTATTGGCATATTACAGGAAGGGGAATCAAGATGACTAAGGCACAGTCGGCATATGCTCGTCTTCCAATACAATTAGTGGAACTGCAGTTCATCTAATCTCCTCCCTTTACAATCAGTTTAAACTATTGAAGTGTGCATTTCAATTGGTTAACTGTAACGTATCAAATTATCCTAGGCGTCAAGACTTTATGAACACACTTCTGGATGTACTATTTTAATCGCATTTTGTAAGCTCCAGCCCCTATCCCATCGCCGCAATGTTTCATCCTTGTGCTTGTTTTACAAGTACTTGAATGGAATGTGCTCCGTTGAACTTGTTGCTCTGGTGCCCTCGACGTAAACACACTCGACCAGCCAAACAATCAGCTACATCCCATCCATTCATTGTGTAGGCCTCCAGATGCTGGAAAACGTTCTACTCCAATAGCTTCTTTCCTCGTGCTGTCGGTCTTTGGAACTCCCTTTCTGCTCCCTGTTACCCCGACTGTATCGACATGCAGAAATTTAAAACTGATGTGGACAACAAGCTCGCTGCAGAGCCCCTAATGTAGGATGACCCCCCCAAAAAAAACTTTCACCCTAATTCTCAGTAGCCCCTTACTTCTACAGTGGCAGCTTGCCTAGTTTGGGGTGAACTATGTTAAAAAAAGGGTTTTACTATTTATGTACGACAGATTAAGGCACGAAGAGGAACAACCACTCGCTGCTGCTGCTGCTGCTGCTGCTGCTGCTGATGATGATGATTCTATTCACGCAATCTCGATTCTCAGCACGTCATTCGAGCTACCTGTGGCGCTAACGTCATGTTAAAGACAACTTGGGCCCGTCAGCCCGAAGTATCTGAAATATTGTGGTATTATTTAGAATAGGAGTGGGACGTAATGGGTGAAAATTTCAGATTCATGCGAGTAGTATTTTTTTGTGTTCATTTATACATAAATAACACTAAACAATCAAACATTTTAAAAATTTTGCAAAATTCAGAAGGGGCAGGCCAATAGTTTTTGGCTATTTTACATTCATGAAAACCCTTTCACAGCCTGAAAATGGTCCTAGATTAAAGTACTATATCAGATTTAACCATCTATATTCATAGCTTTTGAGGATGTTTTAGGACCTGCAATATCGCATGAAACCACTTTTTCACCGAAAAATGATGGATTTTGTGCATCTTAATCACTTAGGAAGTGAAACAATCGAAGTAGTAGTGAGCAAAATGTTTGAAATGTTTGATTGTTTAGTGTTGTTTATGTATAAATGAACACACAAAAATACTACTAGCATGAATCTGAAATGTTCACCCATTACGCCCCACCCCTTCTGAATTTTGCAAAATTTCCAAAATGTTTGATTGTTTAGTGTTATTTATGTATAAATGAACACAAAAAATACTACTCGCATGAATCTGAAATTTTCACCCATTACGTTCACCCCTTCTGAATTTTGCAAAATTTCCAAAATGTTTGATTGTTTAGTGTTATTTATGTATAAATGAACACAAAAAATACTACTCGCATGAATCTGAAATTTTCACCCATTACGCCCCACCCCTATTTAAAATTTAAAAAAATATAACTGATTTACTCACAATTTACAGCCGAGAGTTATTTTTGTTTTATATCTTTCTAAGTTCATACCTAAAAAGATATTTACCAAAAATAAATTCTCGATGTTTTTTTAAAGACGCTAGACTATAGACATCACTACCGAAGGTTCAATCTTTGTCTAAGTTAGCCATGCTGATGACGGCTGTGAGCCGGAAACACGTGTCTATGGATAACTTTTATGTACGTATAAAATTAATAAAGAAATATATACTAACGAAAAATACGTTTTATCAAGTTAAGGGCGACTAATAATGCATCTTAATCACTTAGGAAGTGAGAAAATCGAAATAATAGTAAGCAAAAAAACAACGAACGCTGCAATCACCAATCAAAATAATTACATAAAAATATATGAAATATTTAGGTGATAAAAATCGTACATATTTCTACACAGGGCGCCTTGGTCCAATGGTAAAGACGCTGGACTGTAGACATCAATATCGATATTGTCTAAGTTAGCCATGCTGATGACGGCTGTGAGCCAGAAACACGTTTCCATAGATTACTTTTATGTACGTATAAAATTAATAAAGAAATATATATTAACGAAAAATACGTCCTATATAATGCAATTTTCTGCATCTTAATCACTTAGGAAGTGAAACGATCGAAGTAGTAGTGAGTAAAAAAACAACAACGAACGCTGCAATCACCAATAACAATAATTACATAAAAATACATTAAAAAGTTATGATGTTTTGAAGTTTGTCTGTTTGTACGCAAATAGAAACATATAGTTGATCGGTAAAAAGAAATAGGCAGAGTCCACATTACTAAGGCAGTAGTTTCTACAATATCAATACCCGGGTTCGAATCTCACGTAAATCTAAAGGTTTATAAAAAACTGAATAAGTGTTTCATAAATTTTAATAAATTAAGAAATTAACATAACAAAATAACATTCATAAAATTGAATAACCATAACCCTAACCCTAACCAATAACATTATAACATAAAAAAAACATTGAATATTTTTTAAAAAAACTAAGTGACATTTTTTTTGATAATCCGCAAAAAATATATTCAAAGCGAATATTTTCGATTAAAAACCTAATTCCGAATGCTTTTTGCCTATGTAAACAATATGTAAACAATATGTAAACAATATGTAAACAATATGTAAACAATACGTAAACAATACGTAAACGCATTCATCGTGGTTACTTACTCTCTCATGCAATTACTACGGAGCGTAATAGTTTTCAGAAAAACTTACAAATATTTTTCTTCATGCTATTTATAAAGTTAGGTAAAGGCGGAAATTAACATAACCAGGTACTGTACGAACACCGCTTAAAGAGCTGGCATAAACTAGTAGTTATGAAAAAGTTTGGATGGTCAAATCAATCTAAGTTTTATTTGTTTTATTTTTGAATCAGCATAAAATACGTTTGAATTGTTTAACCTTTAAGAGCCTGATCATATTTCGTTTTACCAAAACTGCTAACCGTTTTAAGGTCGACTTTTGAAGGCCCCTTTTAATGGCCGAGGGTCCTAGTTTATTTCCATGAACCCAGGAAGTATCAGGTGGTCTTAGTGTTCTTTCCGTTCTTGCCAGTTTCCGTAGTATCTATTCGGCTGAAATCTAGGAGTCCACTAAAAAGAAAGGGTTTCATGCAATATTTGTCCCTTTTGTATTTTGATGTTAACTGGTAACACTTATAGATAAAGCCAACCCGTTTTGCGCTCTATAATCAAGGCCAATGTGTATGTGTTTGTATACAAACGTACATCCTCCATCAAAAATGACGGAGATGATTATCCTTCGCCAGTGTTCGCACTAATATTCATATTCACATAAAATCACGTCTGAATCGGCGAAGTTAAACCTAAAGATAAGTAAGTGAGAAAGAAAAAATGGAAAGTTTAAAAAAAAGAAAAGAAAAACGTATAAATCGAAAGCAGAGAGTAAAAATGAAAATAGAATTGCCTTTTTTCGTTTTCTCTAATTTTTTACTCGCTAACATTAGTGTGACGGGACGGATATATATATATATGTATACATAAAGTTTATATATATATATATAAAGTTTATATATATAAATATATACAAATATATATATTTATATAAATATACACAAATATATATTTATATATATACATATATATGAAAATATATATATGTACATACAAATATATATATATATATATATATATATATATATATATATATACATAAAAATATATAAATACAAATATATGTATATATATACAAATATATAAATATATATATATATATATATATATATACAAATACATATATATATATATACAAATATATATATTTATACAAATATATATATATATATATAAACATATATATATATATTTATACAAATATATATATATAAACATATATATATACAAATATATATATACAAATATATATTTATACATATATATGCATATATATATATACAAATATATTTATACAAATATGTGTATACTTATACATATATATATATACATATATATACACATATATAGAGAGAAATGTGTATACATATATATATGCATATATATACAAATATATATTTACACATATATATGCATGTATATATATATACAAATATATATTTATACACATATATGTATACTTATACATATATATATACATATATATATATACATATATATATATATATATATATATATACACATGTGTATTTATACATATATATATCCATATATACAAATATATATATTTATACAAATAATATATATATATATATATATATATATATATATATATGCATAATTCAAAACACTCTTTTGCTCGGTTTCCATAATGAGACGTTTTGTTTCCGTTTTTCATTTATTCTTTCTATACCGATTGATACGGTTCTTTCTATACCGATTGATACGGTTTTCATTTTTTTTTTACTTTGTGAAACCTTCCAGTTTGAGACGTTTTCTTTTTTTCTTTCTTCTCTTTTTTAACTTAACTTGTTGTTACGTTATTGTATGTGAATATTAATATCAGTGAAAACACTGACGAAGCATGATTTTTCCCCCTTCATTTTCGACACAATGTATACACTCGTTATTGTAATAAATTGTACGAAAGACGAGAGAGATATATATGAGAAGTGTATTACTTGTTTATGTAAAGAGATGGGGAAGAAAGAGAGAAAGAGAGAGAGAGAGGGAGAGGGAGAGAGCGAGAGAGAGAGAGGGAGAGTAGGAAAATGAGGGCGGTGAGGTTCTTGGGGAATTGTGTTCGACATTAAACACAACTGAATACAAAACACAACTTTTGTTATGTAAAATTGTACGTGTGTATTAATTTTGTACTCAGAGGCCGCGTCGGACATCTATAAACAACGCAGACAATGTTTTATTTTATTTTATTAAATACCAGGGCTACATTCTGAGACCTTTGGCCTTTTGGCTAAGCTCAAAGTGTAGTATCTGTTCCGATGGATACTGCACGCCTGTCCTGTGCAGTTCTAGGAGGTCCACCCTCCCAGGCTTTGCCTCCCCTCTTTGGGGAGGAGTAAGTTTATTGCTTACTGTCTGAGGCGCCCCTACCGGGGAATGCCGACGGGGTTGCCCAGGCAATTTTTAAATGGCCAGAGTGCTCACCTCTCGAGCGCTGGCTTTTCAAACCCCACTTTCTCGACCCGATCTTGGGTCACATCTTACTTGTGGGAGTAAGATAAAACTGGCCGTGTTCCTAACTCCTGGGGAGGAGTAAATAAAACTTTTAGCCTTTTGGCTAAGATCAAAGTGTAGTATCTGTTCCGATGGATACTGCACCCCATAGACTGGTATTGTCTTAGCCTTCGGGGCTTGATTTACGCCGGTCTATGGGTCTGTCCTGTGCAGTTCTAGGAGGTCCACCCTCCCAGGCTTCGCCTCCCCTCTTTGGGGAGGAGTAAGTTTGTTGCTTGCTGCCTGAGGCGCCCCTACCGGGAATGCCGACGGGGCTGCCCAGGCAATTTTTAAACCCCACTTTCCCGACCCGACATTGAGTCACATCTTACTTGTGGGAGTAAGATAAAAACTGGCCTTGTGCCTAACTCCTGGAGAGGAGTAAATCAATACTCGATGTTTTCCGGAGCCAAAAACAACAGAATAAAAGAGGTTATAAAGCAGGCGGGCGGGCAACCTTTTCAGAGTGAGGGCCAGATGAGACTTTAGGAAGAAGAACGCGGGCCGGAGTGAAAAACGAAATCTCAGAATTACTATATTTTGTTTACATGAATAAATTGTACAAAAATTGCATTGAACACTCTACAAATCTGATATCTTTTTCTCAGGAGATTTCTGTATGTGATGTTATAAAAGGCGCCGATGAAGAACCAATTTGGAATCATAAAAAATAATGACGGAGGAAGTAGCATGTTGATCCAGCATTCGTTTTGACACACCTCAAATAGGTTCTATGTTTCATTCCCTTTCCTCGTCTCTCGTTTCCTCTTTGCCTCTCTCTTTCTCTTCTTCTATTTTTATTTCAGGCCAAGGATTTGAAATTAAGAGTTAAAGAAAAATGAAATATACATGAACTATCGCTCGCTAATATTTATACATTTTTATCCCACTGTAAATTTTAATCGAAACCTACTTTTACGTCTATGTCACAAAACAGTATGAGTTGGCGGGCCGGTCGCTAAGCCTTCGCGGGCCGGATGTGGCCCGCATGCCGGAGGTTGCCCGCCCCTGTTATAAAGTATGTGTAACATCTTTCTTTTAAAATTTATCTCCCTCTACCTTCATCTATCTCTCTCTTAATCTTTCTCTCGCTATTCCATCTCCCTTTTTTCTCCCCTCATCTACCCTAACGTAACATTCCTTGTCGAGTAAACAACAGTATAACGTATAACAAAACAACATTGAGTTTCTTGTTCTCAGGTGATGCGGCGTTTAAACACACCTGATTAATTCACGGTATTTTAATTAACATATACTACTTATCAAATATAATACTGTGTTATTGCTTCTGGGCAACGCTAATTCATCGAGTGTTATTTAACCTTTCTGAAATCATTGAGTAACCCTGATGACTAGCAATTTATTTCCAACTTACTACTTAATAACACTAAAAAGCCGCTCTAAAATTTGACCGTACTGAAGAATTCTGCTCGAGTTGACCACCAATGGATAAATTGTTTTTTTTTTTCATTCGATATTATTTGTTCGAGGCAACGCCGAATAAGAATATTTCAGTTTGTGGATGAATCTTGTGTAGCTTTTGAATTTTAGCTGGACACACAGACAAACAAACAGTCAGGTGACAGCGTTCTATGATAAAGACATACAGGCGGGCAGATACATAAAAGACAAGGCCATCAAACCAGACATTGCCATCTGGAACAAACCTGAAAGGAGTGCTCTCATCATTGATGTAACCGTCCCGAATAACTATGGCCTCAATAGAGCCGAACGCGAAAAAAATAACCAAATATCAGGACCTCAAGAATGATTTTAAAATAACATGGTCCCTGAAAGAAATAAACATCATACCAGCTGTGGTGGGGGAAACTTGTTTAATAAAAAAAATCTAACAAAGTACTGAGATACAATCCCTGGGAGACCAAACTATATGAAAGTACAGATAGCAGCCCTTAAAGGGACACCATCTATCCTTAAGAGAGTCCTCGGATATAAGTTTAACTCAGAGGGAAATCAAGTGTTAGCCCCAAGATGGGGCCCTTGATCCCTTCAAATTAACTGAACTAAAATGATAAAAATAACAAGACTAGACATCATCCTCGAGTGGCTTCGGTCTCTCTGTACAAGGATTTTAGGGCAACCTTACATGAGGATAGGTCACCCTACAAGTAAACCCTGGCTATATATTCAAAATAACATAGCATTTGAAGCCAAATAAGATAGCATTGATACGGCTATAAACTGGCTCATACGAGGAATGATGCACCTTTTCCTAGTGATGTTACCTGAAGTAACAGCACTTAGCTGGATACTCCACCAGACAAGATGAATTCTTGTCCTGAAATCCGGCAAGACCAGGAAAAGACCACAATAAAGATAAGTAATAACATTGTTAATTGGTCAAATGGGGGAGAGGGACATTGGTGTTTTTCACCGCTTTACTAACCAAACATTTGAGAAGTAGATGAATCTTCATTGACCATTCGGATATCTATATATCTCATATGCAATCAAATGTAAGCCCCAGAAATGGGCCCCTAGATTTCCGAGGGATAACTTAAGTAAAAATGAAAAAAAAAACAGATGTCTTTCCTTGATATTATTAGACTAGCAAATACATGCCCCCCCCCCCCCACTACTCGCATATTTTTGCTTGGCTGTTAGATACACTCATACTATGCGGGGCATTTTTAGAATTATATTATCATATTATTTATACAAATTATTTATTTAAAATAATACGTTGACACACTATATATATTTATAGATATCTGTTTTGAAACATGGCGCAAAGCAGCGATCTATGACGTCACGATAATGTTTTAAGACATATCTATAAGAACATCTAAATAGCTCAGTTCGTAGAATATCAGACTGAAGATTTCAGGGTTTCGGTTTCGATTTCCAGTCATGGCATTCGCTGTATTTGTTGGTAATTTATTATCTAAGAATCTAGTTATGATCTCTGATTTTTCGAAAAGAGATAAATTTCGCAATGCATTTATTACGTTTACAAAAATTGTGACTGACGGACACACAGACACACACGCATACAATATGCCCCGTTATATTATGAGTAGAGTGCTCACCTCTCGAGCGCTGGCTGTTCAACCCCCACTTTCCGACCCGACCTTGGGTCACATCTTACTTGTGGGAGTAGGATAAAACTGGCCTTGTGCCTAACTCCTGGAGAGGAGTAAATAATACTAGCGAATAGCTACTCATATCTTCTTGGCCTTTTGGTCAAGATCAAAGTGTAGTATCTGTTCCGATGAATACTGCACCCCATAGACTGGTATTGTCTTGGCCTTCGGGGCTTGATTTACGCCGATCTATGGGTCTGTCCTGTGCAGTTCTAAGAGGTCCATCCTCTCAGGCTTCGCCTCCCCTCTTTGGGGAGGAGTAAGTTTATTGCTTACTGCCTGAGGCGCCCCTACCGGGGAATGCCGACGGGGCTGCCCAGGCAATTTTTAAACCCCACTTTCCCGACCCGACCTTGGGTCACATCTTACTTGTGGGAGTAAGATAAAAACTGGCCTTGTGCCTAACTCCTGGAGAGGAGTAAATCAATACTCATTCAGGTCGCATCTTTTTGCTAGGCTTCGCGTGACGTTGTCTGCGAGAGGGTGTTCCTATTTATTTGTCTAAATTATATAATTATGAAACAAACTAAATACAGTAGATTATGGAAGCCAAACAAATTGTTTTGGACTATTAATCTTATTTATAACGCTTTGATGATGTTTACCCATTTATTTGTTTTTATTATTATCGTGTATTTTTGAATTCATGTTTTGAAACATGATATAAATCATAAATCTATGACGTCATGCCAAAGCTATACTTATTTTGTTAAAAGAATATTTAAAGATCTATTTATAGGACAGTGCAAATAGCTCAGTTGTCTGACTGAAGATCTCAATATTTGGATTTCGATTTCCGGTCAATGTTTCGATTTCGATTTCGATTTCCGGTCATAGCACCCGATTTATTTGTTAGCAATTTATTATTTGGTATTAATGCAATATTTTCAATTTCTGACGGACAAAAAGACACCCACATCTACAAAAAAGTGTCGATTATATTATAAGTGAATTTGCTAAAATATCCTCCCTACGGGCGTATATTTTAGCTAGTCTGCCGTGTCTCACCCTCTTGCGGCTGAAGCGTTCAACTGTCAACCGAGCGGGTTCAGTGAATTATTTAAGTGAGTTAATTTGAAATAATTTAATAAGTTTAGTTAGTTATGTAAATAACGAAGTTCTGTAATAAGATTAAAAACTATTTTTCTAAACTAGAATTCGACCAGGAATCTAATGTTGGCAATTCTTATTCAATCCGATCGCGTGATCTTTGAGAATTTCTGATAAAATCTACTATAGGCAAAATTGAATAATAGGTACAAATGTAAACTTTGCAATAATATGTATTATTTGGATTATTCGGGCTACTATTCTCATTTTGGTTTTTATTTTTACAACGTTTCGGCCGATGTAATCCCCAATCGTCTTCAAGTGAATCTTTCTGAACTTGATCTTTATGCCGAATTGTGAACCTATACGGAATTTCTAACCGAACGCTTCATTTAATCCACGGTGGTAGATTGTTCTCGTTCCGTCAGCCATAACCGGTTAGAAGTGTTAATGATTATGCTATTCATTATGTTATTCTTAGTTATGTAGTATTTGAATTATTATTAAGCGCAGTGAATTCTAAGTGCCCTGTGATTGGATGAAAATCAGCCAATCACAGACCACTGCTTCAATCTCTGCAGGAAACCCAGGAGAGCGCCTATTTTTGAAAATATCGGCCTCTTCTCCCCAGCCTCGCAGTCGTCAACATCGTTCTTCTCTGCTGTATCAGGTGTGAGCGGGCACATGCTTTTTTAGCGTATATAATACGCGCGAAGCCCTCTTGATGTTCTCTACTACTCTTTACAAGACAACTGGCATTTACAGTGAGTCCGCAAAGGCACTTCTTTTGCAAGCAACATCCTATTTCTTTCTTTTTTCATCTATATAAACATCCTTTCTTTATCTACCCAAGTTGTTTGTTATCTCTGTTCTTGTCTAGTCACGTTTTTAGACCACCAACTTTTCTTCCAGCGGACTACAGTCTTCGTCCTTCATTTTAACGGGAAAAATCCCAACAGTAGCAAGGATTGAACCTTCAACCCCCAGAAGACTGTCACTTAGTAATTATGGCTAATCGAAACCTTTAACCGTTCATTACTAATTAGTGTCAATAGAAGTCCGTAGCGCAACGGTTACAGGCGTTGGTTCTATGTGACAGTCTTCTGAACGGTTGATGGTTTATCGGCGGAGATACCCGGGTTTCGTCTATCTGGTCATACTGGTTTGAGGAAAAAATCCGGCTTGTTTTTATTTAATAAATATTCATTAGTCCCTATGAATCGAAAGTTTACTGGATAATTGTGAATATTGTTGAGATTCCATTTTAAAAATTTCGGAATAGCTTTACAAGCTCCTTGCTTTTTGATAAAACGTACAATTTTATTGGATGCTAATTTAAAAAAATATTATTGTTTTATGATTTATTTATTTGGTGTGCAAATCTCAAGATGTTTGCTTCACCATTTACCTAATATAAACCATAACTCTTGTCTTTGATGAACGACGACTCATTAGTAAAAATAAGTACTCCCTTAAAATGTCACCAGTCGGTCCTACATGTTATTTACTCTTTGGAAAGAGTGTTAAACTGTAAGAAATGTCTCGGTGTATTAAATAAAGAATGTAGGAATCTTTGCTCTCAATTTATCTAGTATGTGAAATCGCTCACCTTGTTGGGGACCGTATGAAGCTGTATAATCTAATTAGTATAAATAACTCTTAAAAAGTAAGGAAGAAGATCATCTTTGGCCTTTTTGCTAAGATCAAAGTGTAGTATCTGTTCCGATGGATACTGCACCCCATAGACTGGTATTTTCTTGGCCTTCGAGGCTTGACTTACGCCGATCTATGGGACTGTCCTGTGCAGTTCTAGGAGGTTCACCCTCCCAGGCTTTGCCTCCACTCTTTGGGGAGGAATAAGTTTATTGCTTACTGTCTGAGGCGCTCCTACCGGTGAATGCCGACGGGGCTGCACAGGCAATTTTTTAAATGGCCAGAGTGCTCACCTTCTCGGGCGCTGGTTTTTCTAATCCCACTTTCCCGACCTTATGTCACATCTTACCTTGTGGGGGTAGATAAATTAGATGAAGGAGTGTTACACATCTCTATGTCATTAATTTTAAATAGTTTTATCGCTAATGTTGTAGTGTGATATAGTGGGATTGTTGATCCTGTATTAGACATCATTTGACAACTATTTTTACAAGTATTTAAAAGAGGTTTTAGGGGGCATAATACGAGCACAACCCCTTATTTCAAAATTCAAATATTATATAGAGATAGGTATGTGATATATGTATATATTCGATTATAGGATTCACTTTTCAACTACTTAATCGATCACTATGCATTTTAGAACACATCTGCGAGACGTAACTGCGGGTAATGTAGACATATTTTTATTTATTTTCTTTTTCTTTTTCGCACCTACAGAGCTAGTATAGGGAGAAAAAAGATCCCCCCAAAAAGAATAAGAAAAAAGAAATAAAGAAGAATATGTCACCTACTTGTCAAATCATATTTTAATGTCGCTAAAAAATTTATCATATGGTCCAATCGGATCTTCTTTTCCTTCTCCCATGTGTGTGCCTTCAAAATAAAATTGTTTCTAAATCTTCACTTTTTCTGAAGACGTTCGTTAATACGAACGAAACCGGTCAAATCTTTTGTTTTTGTTTTTCCTCTGCATTTTAACCTGTTTTTCGTTTGTCTTTTTTCACACAATTTGTCTACCACGGCATTTCATTTTCATGACTTATCATGCACCTTACCCCATATATATATATATATATATATATATATATATATATATATATATATATATATATATATATATATATATACTTGTCTTTGGGCTGGACGACCCGGGTTCGATCCCACTCACGGCATGCGAATTTTCGGGTCTGAAAACTCCTTCTGTCCACCCAGCAGTAAATGGGTACCTGACTAAAACTCAGGGAAGGTTCAAGGCAGCGGAAAGAGAGGGATAGGCTCCGCCTTCCATATGCTGTGCCCTAGACACGGTGATTCTTAACAAATCACCGCCGCTACAGCCATGGGCAGTGTGCGATGTCAGCAACGACACTCGTGCGAGTCCAGGCTATGCGACCTTTACCTTTACCTTATATATATATATTTAGCCTTACGATTCCCCCTGGGGATGAAACACGGGAGCCTCTGTGTAGCTTGATTGCCATATATATTTTCATTGCTTACTACCTAGCTCTACTTACGTATCGAGCACTGTTGAAGTAAATACTGAAAACTGACACATAAAAAATTATATCTCCTTATAATATTTATATGGATACATGAAGTACTAATATATATATATATATATATGTGTGTGTGTGTATGTGTGTGTGTATGTATGTATGTGTGTGTGTTTTCTTGTCAAGGAACCAGTAAAATTTCTGATGTACGCGTACTAGTATAGATAGAAAGAAAGAGAAACAAAGATGAATCGTCTCTGTTGACACACTTTTCAAAATGCAACAGCCGGAAGTTGAGATTTATTAGCAAGGTGCACGCACCTGCGGGCCTACCTCCACTCCAACCAACGCGACAGACAGATCGTAAAACAAAGAAATCATTTAAATATGTAAAAAGAAGAGAGAAAAAAAGACAATGGGAGAAATGACAACAGTGATACCAATAATCCAATCAATACTCGGCTTGTTCTACTGTGCAGTACACTGTCATAAAAGCGTTCACATTAAACAAAAAAAAAGAAAAAGAAATAAAATTTTAGAAAAAAGAGGGAAAAAAGAAATACCTATATTAATATAATAGCCGTGCGTCTGTCTGTCCAATCTGTGTGAGACGAGTCAGTAGATGTGCGGCTCCTTTGAAAGTTTCTGAACGACTTTTAATAACGGTATATAAGGAAGTTGAAGAAGTATTAGTTTAGGTACGATTCTTGACCCGTTTTCCGTTCCAATCGCAGCCTCGTCTTGAAATTTCGTTCTTCTTTGTTTATATGTAATCTAATGTTATTTAATGTTATCTAATGTAATATAATTGATTAATAATATTTTCCTAATTCTAAAGCTATACAAATATTATGAACGCTGACTTGAAAAGCTTAATGAATTAAATGGTAATTACTCTTCTGTTTACAAAAATTCTCCAGGACGGACAGACAGACGGACATCCTGACAGAGAAGGTGCTCGTTATATTATAAGTTCTTTTTTGCGTGTCTTTGAAGCATGTGGTCATACGACAGTTTCAGACATTTTTTTACGCAGTCTTTTTCATTTTTGTTTGAATCTGCAAGATTTTTCAAGCTGCAGTGATTGGGGTGTATAGTGCAGACAATACACAGTATGGCCCCTCTCTTCACATTTATTTTAATTCTCTTGTATTTTAACATAGTTCACCCCAAATAAGGAAAGTTGCGACTGTAAACGTAAGGGGCAACTGAGAATTAGGGTGAAAGTTTTTTGGGGGGTCATCCTAAACTGGGAGCTGTGCAGCGAGATGCTTGTTCACATTAGTTTTAAATTTCTGCACGTTGGTACAATCGGGGAAACAGGGAGCAGGGAGGGAGTTCCGTAGGCCGGCAGCTCGAGGAAAGAAGCTATTGGAGTAGAAGGCTTCCAGGCATCTGGGGACCTCCATAGTGAATGGATGAGATTTAGCTGATTGTCGAGTTGGTCAAGTGTATTTATGTCGAAGGAATACCATAGTAGCAAGTTCATCGGAGCACATCCGCAGATGGTTGGGCTGGTTTTGTAGCCTCATCTGGTCAAAACAACTGTTGATCGTTCGATTCCTGTTCTCAGGCGGTTGAGTGCTTTCTACTTGCCTCAAGGTGCGTTAGGGTTAAGGTTAATGGACCTCAGAATAGAGAATTGTTACGGGACCGTTGCTAGCCGTTTGGTCCACAGCTGTAGTCTGGTCTCTTCCTAAGGTCGATTGTTAACAATTTCCAACAGAAAATAATGGGTGAAAAAACAAATAGTTAACAAATAACTGTTACCAAACGAAAGAAAAATCAATCCTCAGGACATTTGAATTGAATTCAGAATGGAAAAAGTGTGCACTAATAAAGATAAAAAGGGGAAAACTCGAAACAGCGGAAGGCATGGAACTATTTAACCAAAATGAGATTAGGGCATTTGGCGAAAATAATACCTATAAATAAATGGAAGGGGTCGATACTAAAGCGGACTGACAAATCTTTCTGCGATGACAAACTGGATTTTATGTTAAATTCAAAATGACAAGATTTACGGAACCCGGAGATCTCCAACGGAGAGTGTAATCTATAGTATCTAAATACAATAATTTATATTAACTCTTGTAGAACCTACGGTTGGTCACCTATTAAAAAAAAAATAACTTGTAATACATGCTATATATATATATATATATATATATATATTAGTAGTATGTCTATAAAAGGCAAAGTCCCGGGTAGGATGTAAGCTGGAAGGAACAAAAATAATAAATCGAATCCGAAATGGGACTTACTATTTATTTTTTCTTAAAATCTTACATGACAGCAAGTGTGGTGTTAGCTGTTTGTGTGTTGTCCGGATGATTATTAAAATCATTTATTTAATATTTCGGGGAAAAAAAACTTCCCTTTGTCAAAAATAATAAACACCAGAGGAAAACTCCGTCTGTGCAGAGAATCTACCAAAATGGATGCTAGAAGTTTCTTTCTTTTCCCGAAATATTAAATAAATGATTTTTATAATCATCCGGACATCACACAAACCGCTAACACCACACGTGATGTTATGTAAGATATTAAGAAAAAATAAATAGTAAGTCACATTTCGCATTCGATTTATTATTTTTGTTCCTTCCAGCTTACATCCTACCCGGGACTTTGCATTGCCCTCAGCATTTTAAAAACATACTACTACTATTCCCAGCAATGCTTCAGGCAAACTACCATTCTATCTCTCCTTCTATATATACAGGGTGGGCAAAAATAAGGGTCCTATTTTTAAAAATTCATAACTTTTTTATTTATTGATTTTTTTGATTTTTTTTTTTTAGAATAAGTAAAGGACCCCTTCCGAAGCAAGCATGAGCCGTATTGGCCCTAAGGAACGTACTCTCATTCAGAAAACATTATTTTTTGCTTAAAAAACTCAAAACAGTGTAAAAAACAATACTTTAGTTTTTGTAAGTTTTAAGAAGTGTTTTTCGGCTAAAATTTGTTTTGTTTATTTCAAAAAATCTCGGAAGGGTCAGTCTACACACACATAAAGTTTGGTGAGTTTAACTTTTATTTTGTGGAAGTTATTCAAATTCAAGTTATTCAAATTTAAAGATAGGACCCTTATTTTGGCCCACCCTGTATATTATGTACCGAAACTTAACCACCGACATACTAATCTATAATGTTGGAAAGG
Source organism: Sepiola atlantica (assembly GCA_963556195.1). NCBI lineage: Eukaryota > Metazoa > Mollusca > Cephalopoda > Sepiida > Sepiolidae > Sepiola > Sepiola atlantica. The sequence goes on along the minus strand of OY744538.1, from coordinate 81,148,837 downwards.
AAATATAAAATAAGGACAAATTGATGGTAAAAACCTGGATGGAAATAAATACATTAGTCGGAGCAACAACAACAAAAAACAGTTAGTTAAGACATTTATTTATAATTCTTGTAACTTAAATGAATATCTAAGTCGATACACGTTACGTGTGGATGCTGCAACTTGGACCTTTACGAGTTAACAGCTCCATTAGTAAAAAATAATTAAAAATGATAATGAGTACGGAGTGTAATCCAAGCTTTACTTGCCTCAAAATGTGCTTTATCTTTTTCTTTCTTTTCATTTTTTTCTTTGTTTATATAGGAGAACCCCCATAAAATAAATGCATAGGATACAGGAGCATTTTATAAATATCTTGGTAGTAGGCCGAAACGATTGTATGTTGAAAATAAAAACAGGTTTTCATGGAAATGGTGTGAATCTGTTCCGCTTAACATTTGACGTGGTTTAAATCAAATAAAAATATTTCATGTATATATATATATATATATACATGAAATATTTTTATTTGATTTAAACCACGTCATATACATATATACATATATATATATGTGTGTGTGTGTACGTATACATATATATGTGTGTATGTATATATATATATACATGTATGTATATATATTTATGTATATATATATGTATATATATGTATATATATATATGTGTGTATGTATATATATATATGTATATATATGTGTATGTATATATATATGTATATATATGTGTATGTATATATATATGTATATGTATATGTGTGTGAGTATATATATATGTATGTATATATATATGTATGTATATATATATACATATATGTATGTATATATATGTATGTATATATATACATATATATATATATATATATATATATATATATATATATATATATATATATATATATTAACTTCTTTCCCGTTACGCGAGTAAAAAACATGCCGAGCAAAACCATTTTAAGTGTTAAGGAGGATGGAGAAATCAAATAGCAAGTCTTCAATTAATTCGAAAAAAAAGTCCTTCACTCTATTCCTATAATGAGACGCTTTCTTTTGCATTCCCCATTACAAAATTCCAATATATCAGATTTACATTTAATTCGATCCATAGTTATTAGACACCAATTAAGCAAGATTTCTTGTAGCACAAATTTTCCTTCATTTTTATTTATAACTGAGTTCACCCCAAACAAGGCATGCTGCCACTGTAGACGTAAGGGACTACTGAGAATTAGGCTGAAAGTTTAGGGGGTCATCCTAAATTGGGAGCTGTGCAGCTAGATGTTTGTTCACATTAGTTTTAAATTTCTGCAGGTCGATATAGTCGGGGAAACAGGGAGCAAGGAGGGAGTTCTAAAGCGAGAGAGGATTCAGAGAAGAAAATGAATTAAGAGAAAGAGAAAGATAGTTAGAGAGTGAGAAGAACGGAGAAAATGAGTGAGAGAGAAAGAGATACCTTTCGTAGCTACTGCTGGTTGGTTTCCGCATTCGAGGATTTTCATTAAGATTGGAAATAAGCTATTGGAGTAGAAAGCTCTCCGGCATCTAGGGTACTCTATTAAACTTAAGCCTTAAATTTTAGACATTTTTCTAGCATAAAAATAATATAAATAATTTTAATCAAAATCGAAATAACATATAGATATAAAAGTTTAGTATAATTATAACCTGATTTTAATCTTCGCAACGGGAGATAAAAGTGGCGCAACACAGTCTTCATTTTTTCCCGCCTTGGGACGGGTATTTGTCTAGTCTATCTACAAACCTATCTGTCTATTTATGTTATATAATATAGTATTGTGTGAGTTACAGCTCGGCTACGCATAAGGACCCATGTGGGGATAACTCTTATACTTACAAGAAAGTATAACGGGTCGCGAGGCTCCCCGACGCGATTACACAGCTTGACTTTGAAACGCACCGTAACTAATTGTTCGGTTGCGCAGAGAAGAACAAGTTTACTTTCAATTCTGACACAATGCCCGCCATGACAGACTGAAACAGAAAGGAAGGAAAAAGAAAGCGGAAAAAGGTCTCAACTCTGAACGTGCGTTTCTCTTCCCCTGTTGTTAATTGGTTTTATATTTGGTATAAATCATTTGCAATAAGTAGGGCTGCCACTAATGTAAGCCTAGACTAGACTCAAGTAGAATCTCTTGTACATTGTATCAGATTATATATATATATATATATATATATATATATATATATATATATATATTTATTTATTTTGGTACAGAAAAATTAGTACAACATTCGTACCGTCGGTTTCAAGCACAGAAGGACTTAGCCATCCGGCTCTCTTCAGCCTCTGTTATCATTTCAGATGACAACAGAAGCTGAAGAGTTCCAGTTGGCTAAGTCCTTCTGTGCTTAAAACCGACGGTACGAATGTTGTACTAATCTGTCTGTACAAAAATAAATAAATATTACGCTCTTAATTTTTAATTTTTAACTTTAATTCTCAATTAATCGAGCACTCTGCTGCGATTTTTCATGCTACATTACAAAGAAGTTTTATATATATATATATATATAAATATTTGTTATTGTTTATTATCTATGTACGTATACGTTTCGTCCTTTTTCAATCGGGACTCAGCATAGAGATATGACTATTCACTACCGGTCATGCGATTCGAAACCCCGGACCTCAAGTATTTTTCAACTCCAGTCCGACGTCGCTAATCGCTGAGCCAATTGTAAACAGCGAAAAAACTATGATAATTTTAACACTTTAACGGCGGCTTTGACGTCGAGGCATTCTACTTCTATTAAGGGAAGGAATGATGCATTATAAGCAAGTGACGTCATGCTGTGTTAATACTACCAATTACAGTGCTCTACTTTCAAGGAGCGACAAATAATAAATATTTGTTATTGTTTATTATCTATGTACGTATACGTTTCGTCCTTTTTCAATCGGGACTCATCAGCATAGAGATATGACTATTCACTACCGGTCATGCGATTCGAAACCCCGGACCTCAAGTATTTTTCAACTCCAGTCCGACGTCGCTAATCGATGGGCCAAATGTAAACAGCGAATAAACTATGATAATTTTAACACTTTAACGGCGGCTTTGACGGAATTTTCGCGTTTGTTAGTTTTTTTTTTAGTGATATTCCAGATGCGTCGAGCTTTCTGGCCTTTATGAATCTGAGTGTTCTTAATTAAGTCATCACTCTAGCGCTTCAGTTTGAGGGTTTTCGCTTTTCCATTTTAACTCAAATCATTGCATTTATTTTATTCTTATATATATATATATCTTGGCTTTTGCGATAAATTTTTGCGATATAGATAAATATATATATATATATAATATATATATATATATATATATATATATATATATATATATATATATATATATATATATATATATATACAATTTATCATTTCATGTATATACACATATAACATCATAAGGTGACGTAATATATTATACACGTATAACATTATAAAAGGATGACGTAATATATTGTGTATAGGTTTTCGGTATTTCCTACAACAGTGCTTAGCGCGTGTGAGCCATCTTCAGTTGTAATTGTATGAAGTTATATTCATGACAATTAAGCTACACAGAAACGTCCATGTTTCACCCCAAAATGAGTTTAGGTAAATAATAACATTAGCAATTCCAAGAATTCCGACACAACAAATATTTGGCATACGATTGGAATATTTTATTTTGTATTATACGTTGGATGATTAAAAAAAGTCACTTCCCCAGCGTCCCTCATAACATCACACATTGAAGTAAAGAAATCAAATCATCTAATTCTATTAATATTTAATATGTAATATATATATATATATATATATATATATATATATATATATATATATATATATATATGTATTTCTTGAATATTTAATATATATATAAATATATATATATATATATATATATATACATATATGTATTTATATATATATATATCTGAAATAGTTTATAGTTTATATATATATATCTTAAATTGTTTATATATACATATATACATATATAATAAATAGTTTTTATATATATATATCTTAAATGTTTTATGTATATACACACCCATATATATATATATATATATATATATATATATATATATATATATATATATATATCTTAAAAATGTTATATATATACACACATAAATATATATATATATAAAATATTTCATATATATACATATAAATATCTTATATATTTTATATATATATCTCTTAAATATTTTATATATATACATATATATATATCTTAAATATTTTATATATATACATATATATATATCTTAAATATTTTATATATATACATACATATATATCTTAAATATTTAATATATATATATATATATATATATATATATACATACATATAGTAAGTTATGAAAATATATTTATCGCAATTAAGCTACACAGAGGCTTCACCGTTTCATCCCCGGGGGTAATCGTCAGACTAAAATGCATGGAGTTAGTTTTACCGGGTGTTTTTTATATACACGCCTAGCCAGTTAACCAATCAGATTCTTTGTTGTTCTTTTAGCAAATGAATTCACCATGATGAAAGTATTAAACAAAAAACTAGGGCGATTATCAAGAATAACCAACAGAAAAAATGGGTGACAAAACAAAAGAAATAATCAACTCATAACTGTTACCAAAGGCAGTAAAGTTACTTTTCTTCTTATTTGCCTATGTTTTTGCGCTTTATAGTTTTTTAAAAACTGTTTCATTTCATAGATGGCGTATGCAGATATCCTCGAAGTTTGTAGTTCGTCTTTTGGCGTTAGAAAACAAACAAATACAAAACAAATAACTGCCTCAAACGCCTTACAATTAACTTTTCTACCTAATTGAAGGGAAAATAGAAGAAAAACAATTATCAGACTTCCTAGACAGTCGGCAAACGACTGTCAGCCATCAAAAAACGGAAGATATATTTTGAATTTCAAAATAATGATTTTGAATGTTTAACGTTTTTCATTAAATCGTTGTAATTAATATTACCACTACTAATAATACTAATATTAATTTGAAGAAAAGTATTAGATTCATGTAAGGAAAGTGGAGTACATAAATAGAAATGAATTGTGCAGAATATTGATTTATTTGAGAGTGTTTATAAAATTATTATTCAAATGAAGCGTCGTGGTAATGGTATTTTTGCAGTGTCTGTTAGGTATATATAATGTGTTTGAATATATAAAATTGTAAAATCGAATTATATATTCTTAGTGTGTTTTGATATCAATATAGTCGGGATAAATAAAAAAAACTTTCGCATTTATTCATTTATATATATATATATATATATATATAGGTACGATCTTACATATATATATATATA
>OY744538.1:81108511-81138511 GCA_963556195.1 Sepiola atlantica | reverse complement strand
GTCCAGGTTTTCAAAATATTTTTTCAAAATATTCTCCGTATTATTGCCATTTCACCAACGCTTCCATGTATGACTTTTCATTCTCTCTCTCTCTCTCTCTCTCTCTCTCTCTCTCTCTATATATATATATATATATATATATATATATACTGGCTGGCTTCGCCCGCTAGCTCTCGCTTCACATTTATTATATATATATATATATATATATATATATATATATATATATATATATATATATATATATATATATATATATATATGTATATATTGTGTTATTTAACTTATAACTTTAACTACTCGTGACTTGTTGGGTCACAAACCCCTACCATTATTATTTACGCGTTTATTTCATTCGCAAATTGATAATTAAAATCCTTTGCAAATTAGGAGTATGCCGATTAATGGTAGGGGAAGGCATCCAGGTGCTTCTGTTATACGATTTGTTCAAAATTTCTAAAACACTTTCAGTTGATACTTTCCTTAACATTTTCGGACCAATAATATAGTTATTAATTGGAACATAGTTCAGACTAACACTATCCAGGCTATAATCTTAAATCACATCTGGTGACGAGATTTGGGGGAGTCTGGAGTCACTTTAGTTGCCATTGCTCCCAGGTCAATTCTGTACCGGAGTGGCAGCACGTTTCTGGTTCATCTGGTTTCACACATATGCATTTTCATCGGGAATAACTCGTTACCCAACGTCTTTGGCAAGGAACAAAGTGCAGTATCTGTTCTGATGCTACACTTAGCCTATCCTGTCCTCGGTCAGCCAATGAGAAGTTCTTCTAGACTAAGGCAATTTAAATTTCTGTTCCACATCAGATTTCACTTTTTGGGAGAGCTGGGGTTTCACTACATTAAAAACCGACCTTGTATCTAACTTTGCTCTCGTGGGGAGGCAAGTAAATAGGAACTCGTTAAAGAAAACACCTTGCATCCATATTTAAAGATAGTACAAACTTGAAGCATAAATAATTTCACCGAAATGACTCGATCCAGAATAACATAGCGAGAAAAGGGTTGATATGCCGTAAAGCAAAACACAGAAGCGAACCGATGAATTATCTGACAGATGGAGGAAGTTTCTTGTGAAGATACGTGGAATCTTATATAACGTATGATTTAATTGTATGTATATATATATATATATATATATATATATATATATATATATATATATATATATAGTAAGTTATGAAAATACATTTATAGCAATTAAGATACACAGAGGCTTCCGCGTTTCATCGTCGTAGGGAATCGTCAGACTAATTTTAGCCTGACTATTCCCTACGGAGATAAAACGCGGACGCCTCTGTGTAGCTTAATTGCTATAAATACACTTTCATAACTTACTATATATATATATATATATATATATATATATATATATATATATATATATATATATAATCAGATTCGCATTGAATTTGATTCATAGTAATTGAATATTAATAAAGACAGATTACCAGGATTTCCCTTCCTGCATAAGAACCCTTAAGATCCATCCTTAAACTGTAAAACATTTTCTTAGAATCAAAATTATGTAATGTTTTTTTTAATTAAAAATTGGAATAAGGATTCTATTGATAAGGTTGAGTGTCATTATCTTTGAATTCTTTTATCGCAAGGAGACTTAAAAGTTGTGGAAAACTCTTCTGTCCGGGGAATAAATTTTACCCATCCTAGGGCGGATATTCCTATAGTCTGAAAATATAAAAACATTGAAAATTAAAGCTTACATTGAAATACATTTATTCGACACTAAACAGCCTTAAAAGTGTTGATATGCCGTAAAACAATGCCCCCCAACCAACTCAGTGCTGCAATTGTTGGGAACCACAGGTCTTGACGAATCCCCGCCATCTGTGATGCATTTATCTTAAATTAAGGAATATATAATTGCGCGTAGGAATTCAAATTACGTACAGAATTTAAAATTTTAAAATATATATTTGCTAACTTTAATTAAAAACCCCATCGTGGATTGAAGAATCAGAACACATACTATTGGATAAATAAATAAACAAATGAAAAACAACTAACTAACAAAAAGAAATGCAAAAAAAAATAGTCCCCTTTTGTTCTTGCTCTTTCTTCCAATACTATTGTTTCGCTGTGTCGGCGGATGTATAAATCACGTTCTCCGGTTTCGGTACGAGGCTTGTGCAATAACTCAACATTGAAAGAAATGTAGAAATTCGAGACTAAAATAAAAAAAACATAAGCTGCAATATTTTAAGATAAAAAAAGGACGAGGAGAAGAAGAAACAGAAATAAAATAAACATGAACAAATTTAAAAGAAAAAGGTTTACTTGGTGAATAGAAATGAAAAATTAGATCAAAATGCTCCAAGTACTTATTTCAATGTATCTTTAAAAAAAAAAAAAAAAAGAAGCTTTCTTGCGCGGGTCTTTTGTAAAAATTTCGCTCGGTGACAAAAGTTATTTTATCTGCCATTCAGTCATTTTGCCTTTTTGTTGTTGTCATGTTTCCCGACTATTCTAAGCCTTAGTTTCGTATCAAACATAACCAGAGGGTGAATACACATTCTTAAAACCAAAAACCCGAACGCTAACTTCACTAATAAGAAGTCATCACAGAGAGAGCAAAGATCTCCGCCAACATCCACAATATGACTCGATGCCGCACAGAACCAATGGATACAAGAAACACAATGAGTGAGAATTCTGAAATTATAAATAATATATATATATATATATATATATATGGGAAATGAAAAAGGAAACACCAAAAATATGTTTTTTTATGTATTCATCAACGTGTCGTCTTTATTCGTAAGACTTTCTCAGGATGATAATTTTAAGAAAAATGTCATAAAAGTACATGAAAATATGATGGGTTAATGAGAAGATGTAGTAGACACTACTGGGAGCACAGGACCGAGGACCGGGTTGTAGGAAGTCGGTGGCATGGAAACCATATTTTCATGTATTTGTTTGACATCTTTCTTAAAATTATCATCCTGAGGAAGTCTTACAAATAAAGACGAAACGTTGATGAATATATAAAAAAAACATCTTTTTGGTTTTTCCTTTTTAATTTCCCATTACGTTGGATTACCTTCATCCTTCCTTTCTCATATATATATATATATATATATATATATATATATATATATATATATATATATATATATATATATATATTACTGACGGTTACCAACGGGGATAAAACGCGGAAGCCTCTGTGTAGCTTAATTGCCATAAACATATTTCCATAGCTTACTACCTAGCTCTACTAACGTATTGAGCACGATGGAAGTAAATACTGAAAATCGATACATAAAATATTATATTTCCTTATAACATTTTATGTGGATACATGAAATAATAATAATAATATAATATATATATATATATATATATATATATATATATATATATATATATATATATATATAGAGAGAGAGAGAGAGAGAGAGAGAGAGATATATATATAGAGAGAGATAGAACGAAAAGGGAAAAACTGAAATTATTTATGCATTCATCAATGTTTCGTCTCAATTTCAAGACGTTATCAGGAGGCTTGATTTGAAGAAATAAAATACAAGTACAATGTTTGAAAAATATTACGTGTGTATGTGATGTTAAAATCTTTCGATAGAAACAGCCGTTAGAATTGAAAATGTGTAATTCTATTGTTTTGGAATTTGTTTTTAAACGATACATATCTGTTTGAGTTCAAACAATTGGTGCGATTTTGACGTGAAATAAATGTTTTCGTTCTGTTTTATTTTCGAACGAACCATAGCCGTTAGAATTCAAAATGTTTTATGAGTTTATCAAATGGAATGCGTTATTTATTTATTTATTTTATTTTGTTTTCGTTATTATGTACAAAACCACGCCCAAATCACAGAACATCTTTGAATTTAAACGACTATGTGTCGTTTAAAAGAAAAGAACAAGAATATTTCAAAACAGCATTACACATTTTAAATTCTAACGGCTATGGTTCGTTCGAAAAAACAACATAAGGATGCTTTTCATGTCAAAATCGCACCACTTTTTTTCAAATATATTACTCGTATTTCATTTCTTCAAATAAATCATCCCGCAGAAGCTTTGGAATAAAGACGAAACGTTGATGAATAAATACATAAATGTGGTTTTACTTCTTTCATTCTCCACTACTACGTTGGAATATTATTTCCATATTTTCATCATATATATATATATATATATATATATATATATATATATATATATATATATATATATATATATATATATATATATATATGTTATTATTATTTCATGTATCCACATAAAATGTTATAAAGAGATATTTTTTATGTATCAATATTCAGTATTTACTTCAACAGTGCTCGATACATTTTAGCCTGACGTTTTTCTACGGGGATGAAACACGTGAGCCTCTGTAGCTAAATTGTATTAAACACACAATTACCATTACATACGGATATAACGTAGTGCTTTGTTTTGTTTTACGACATATAAAACTGTTTCGCATTATTTGATGTAGTGTTCACTTATTTTGTTAAAAGCTTTACTTCCCTAAATTTTTAATATTTTTAATATTTTTATTTATGCACGATATAAATGTATGGGTTAGGGTTATTTATGTACGATATACATGCATGGGTTAGGGTTATTTATGTACGATATACATGCATAGGTTAGGGTTATTTATGTACGATATACATGCATGGGTTATGATGCAGATTTATGTAATATGCATGATTCTTGATTTAATTAAAGCGGTTAGTTTTCAAAATGGCTGCAATTTTTTTTCGATTTTGTTTGATTTTGCAAAACCTAATTAATCCACAATACGAATTTCTTCTTTTTAAATTTTTATTTTGAAAATACTAATTATTTTGCAACTTTTTTTTCCGATTTTTGCGGATTATTTTGTTAATGCTAATTTGTTTTCTTTTTTTCGGATTATTTTGCAAACACCAATTTGTTTTCTTATTTTTCCGGGTTATTTTGCAAATACTTATTTGTTTTCTGATTTTTGGGGATTATTTTGCAAATACGAATTTGTTTTCTTATTTTTTCGCATTATTTTGCAAATACTAATTTGTTTTCTTATTTTTTCGGATTATTTTACAAATACTAATTTGTTTTCTCATTTTTTCGGATTATTTGGCAAATACTATTTTGTTTTCTTATTTTTTCGGATTATTTTGCCAACACTAATTTGTTGTCTTATTTTTTCGGATCATTTTGTTAATGCTAATTTTTTTTCTAATTTCATCGGATCATTTTGCAAATACTAAATTGTTCTCTGATTTTTGCGGATTATTTTGCAAATTCGAATTTGTTTTCTTATTTCTTTGATTATTTTGCAAATATTAAATTGTTTTTTTTTCGGGTGATTTTACAAATACTAAATTGTTTTCTGTTTTTTTGGATCATTTTGTTAATGCTATTTTTTTTCTAATTTTTGCGGATCATTTCGCAAATACTAAATTGTTTTCTGATTTTTGCGGATCATTTTGCAAATACTAATTTGTTTTCTTATTTTGCAGATTATTTTGCAAATAAAATTTTGTTTTCTGATTTTTGCAGATACTGTTGCAAATACTAATATGTTTTCTTATTTTGCGGATTATTTTGCAAACAAAATTTTGTTTTCTGATTTTTGTGGATTTCATTTTTCTCATTTCTATTTTGCAAATATTCCACATTATTATTCAAGATTAGGGTTACTTAGCAACTTAACAAAAAATAACCTCAACCCTACCAGTAACCATAAAAATGGGTGGAAACTTATCTATTTTTCTCGGTTAGTTCTAAGTATTGACACCCGGACTGAAGGTTACTGGTAGTTTTGAAGAAGGGCATGTTTTGTTTGATAAGAAACAGATAAACAAATCTAAATGGTTATTAAAAATGAAATTAAAATGTATTACACATTAAACATTATAATCATGACGTATCAAAATATAAAATATTGTCGAAGAAACTGCCTTTTATATTTTGATACGTCATGATAGATAATCTTCATCTTGTATTTTAAACTTTATTTGGGGTATTTTTCTATTTATAACTTGACCGACATGCATGGTTAGGGGGCCTGGATCAGTGTAGTTTTAATTGAAATCAACGTAGGAAGTACTGCTTCCGTATTCTTCATATTTGTGTTTTTTATGTTACATTTGTTTTTGAAGCCTTTCCTTCGCGGAAATTTATTTCCATGCACTTCATGTTTGTGTTTTTTATGTTAAATTTGTTTTTGAAGCCTTTTCTGCACGTAAGTTTATTTCCATGCACTTCATGTTTGTGTTTCTAATGTTACATTTGTTTTTGAAGCATTTTCTTCACGTAAGTTTATTTCCATGCACTTCATGTTTGTTTTTTTAATGTTACATTTGTTTTTGAAGCCTTTTCTTCACGTAAGTTTATTTCCATGCACTTCATGTTTGTGTTTTTTATGTTACATTTGTTTTTGAAGCCTTTTCTTCACGTTAGTTTATTTCCATGCACTTCATGTTTGTGTTTTTATGTTACATTTGTTTTTGAAGCCTTTTCTTCACGTTAGTTTATTTCCATGCACTTCATGTTTGTGTTTTTTATGTTACATTTGTTTTTGAAGCCTTTTCTTCACGTAAGTTTATTTCCATGCACTTCATGTTTGTGTTTTTTATGTTACATTTGTTTTTGAAGCCTTTTCTTCACGTAAGTTTATTTCCATGCACTTCATGTTTGTGTTTTTATGTTACATTTGTTTTGAAGCATTTTCTTCACGTAAGTTTATTTCCATGCACTTCATGTTTGTGTTTTTTATGTTACATTTGTTTTTGAAGCCTTTTCTTCACGTAAGTTTATTTCCATGCACTTCATGTTTGTTTTTTTATGTTACATTTGTTTTTGCAGTCTTTTCTTCACGTGAGTTTATTTCCATGCTCTTCATATTTGTGTTTTTTATGTTACATTTGTTTTTGAAGCATTTTCTTCACGTAAGTTTATTTCCATACACTTAAAAATTAACAGACGTTTATCGGAACTTGGAATTTAAAAAAAAATCTCCGACGTTTTTTTTAAAAAATCACTTCAACGGTTTTATCCTGTTTTTTTTCTCTTCTGTGCTTTTTCTTCTTTTGTGCCTTTTCTTAGTATTTTTTATATCATAAGTTAATAATCCGCAAGAAAGCAGAACACAAATTAATACGGTTGATTAATTAACCTTTTCACCGCTTGCAAAATCAGACAACACTAATCAATAAAATTAGGCAGCTATTTTGAGAGCTAATCCCTTCCATATAACCGGATACTATTTTGTATACAAATGGTTAGTAGATCATTTCTTTTGTTTTCTAAGACATTTTAAAATTAAAACTTCAATATCGAAGCTCCCTCCTGTTGAAAAAAGAGTTTAAACTTATTTGGAAAATAATAAGGTACTCAGTTTGGTAAAAAGGACAAACAAATGAATTATCTGTAAGTTGCGCAAACTATAGGTTAGCGAATGGAATGTGGGTGGTAAGATATGGCCGCATCTGGAATTCAAAGCTGAGCTGTTTAGATAGGTACTGATTTTGGAAATTCGGTTTTGTTTTGTTGTTTAGTAAATAATGTGTATAAATGAAAACAAATACGATGAGCTGCTAAGAAAACGAGAGGCTTATTTGATGTTGGTTAACGAGGAAGTCCTGTGCTTTGTTCCGATTTTTTTTAGAGTCTTCTTCGTGTTCTCACCTACTGAAGAAATTGCTGCCCGAAATCACAAGACGATTGATGACACATACATATGATAAGCAGCATCACACATAAACATATATGGAGCCAACAAGATTGAACGTGAGATACATAGTAATCAATAATCTTTAAATAAAATTACCATTTCGAAGTTCCCGCGAGTTTTAAAATTATTTAATAAATAATAAGGTGTCCTGTTTCGTAAAAAAGCAAACTAACAACCAATTATCAGTATAATTGTAATAATATTTAATGTACAATAAGTAGGTTACGCAATATATAGGTTATCTAATGGAATGCGTAGGAAAAGATACGTGCGAATCTAGAATTCAAGGCTGAGTTGTTTTGGCAGGTTTTGATTAAGAACATTTTGTAGATGAATTATTAAAATAAACATTTGTGTTTTGTCGTTTAATAAAGAAATGTGTAATTAAAAAAAAAATTGATAAATACAGTAAGCTGATCGGAAAAAGAGAAACTTACTTGATTTTGAGAAACGACACCGTACTGTAGTTTTTTTTCCAGCAGGTTTCCTTATGAAATCCGCTGTACACAAATTGCAAACGTAAGCAATAAATGAAACAACATGAACTCCTTTTTCTTTGTTGCGAGTCTTCTTCGTGTTTTTTTTTAAACATAGTTCACCCCAAACAAGGCAGGACGCCACTGTAGACGTAAGGGGCTACTGAGAAAAAAGAAAAGGGAGAAGGTTAGGGGGTCAACCTAAATTGAGATCTACGCAGCGAGATGTCTGTTTACATTAGTTTGAAATTTCTGCATGTCAGTACTGTCGGGGAAACAGGGAGCAGAGAGGGAGTTCCAGAGGCCAGCAGCAGGAGGAGAGAAGCTATTTGAGAAGAAAGCGCTCCGGCATCTGGGGACCTCCACAGTGAATAAATGGGATTTAGTTGATTGTCGAGTTAGTCTAGTAAACTTACGTCGAGGGGGGGGGGGGAGAGTAGCCAACTCATTGGAGCATAATCCATTGAAGTATTTGTAAAACAAGCACAAGGATGCTACATTGCGGCGATGGGACAGGGACTGGAGCTTTGTTGACAGTCAAAGACCTATTAGGTTGGCGACTCTTTTTTTGGACGTTGTCAAGGAGGGAGAGAGTAGTAGATGATGCACCAGCCCAGATGTGGCAACAATACTCCATGCATGATTTTAACCTGTTGGAGAGCGGGCTTCTCGAAATGACTAAACGATCGACGACACATAACCATAAGACTCAACATCACACATCAAGATTTGAATGGAAAATGCGCTACGAAGAGTTGAACGTGCGTCTACGTTATACATTTATGTAGAACCTCTTGAAGAAGAAATAAAAGGGCCACGTGACATATGTCCGTTTGGTGCTCTTGAATAGGATAGAGGCCGCTACGTTATACTACCACTCCTGATTTGAATGGACCTGGCAGTAATGGAAACTAAAAGGTGACAACACACTCCTGAACGGTACTAAATTAAGAAGTCACTACAGGATAAAGTTTCATGTGTTACCTAAGACATATTATATTTAACCTATAAATCTATCCTCGACAGCTACTACCATTTGTCGACAGAATAAAACTGACGGTAATCGAAACGCATATATATATATATATATATATATATATATATATAAATATATATATATATATATATATATATATATATGATATATATATAATATATATAATATCAACATATATATAATATATATAATATATATATAATATATATATAATATCAACATATATATATAAAAAATATATATATATATAAAAATATATATATATAATATATATATATATATGTATCATATATATATACATATATATATATATATATGATACATATATATATATTATATATATTATATATATATATTTTATATATATATATTATATATATATATTTTATATATATATGTTGATATTATATATATATATTATATATATATATTATATATTATATATATGTTGATATTATATATATATTATATATATTATATATATATATATATATATATATATATATATATATATATATATATATATATAGAGAGAGAGAGAGAGAGAGATGTGAGGATATATATATATTTAATTGATTAAATTTTAAATACATTTCTTGTATACATATTTTTGTAATAATTAATTTACAAATAATTTTTTTCGTACAGCCCCCAACACAAAAAAACACAATAACAAAAAATCAACGTAATATTATTTATTTAAAATTAATATATATATATATATATACATATATATATATATATATATATATATATATATATATATATATATATATTATAGAAGGAAAGATGAAGATAAAAAATGCATAAAATTTGTATCAATTTTATGTAATTTTATATAAATTACATAAAATTGATACAAATTTTATTACATCGAAAGTTCAGATGCAAGGAGTTACATTAATCATTAAACCATGATTTTTCAAAGATAAAACTCTTCTCGTCAGATGATAAATTTCGGTAATGTGGTATTTATAATAAATAAATATTACCTAGTTCCATTTCACTTTGAAAAATTGAAGAATAAAAAACAGGAAAGGTTGGGGATAAAGAAATAAATGGCCGAGAGGGAGAATGGTAGCAGTAGTGAGTAGCCATTTGCGAAGACAAAGGGGATGTTAGGGTGCAGATAACAAAATAGCAAAAGTTTGTAGATTTGGAGAAAGTTTTAAAAATTTTTTACAGGGTTTTAAATAAAAGGCAGAGGGTTCAAAATTATCTCACTTGGTCCGTTGTAATTTTATGTAATTTTATGCAATTTTTCATCTTCATCTTTCCGTCTTTAAAATAGATTGCTCTACTCAACATATTGAGCTTTATTTTATCACGATAGATCACTGTACGATACTTTACTTATCGTTAATTCTATTATCATTATATATATATATATAGTCTCGGAAGTTTCTCAACCATTAAAACTATATTTAAAAAAAAACAACAAAAAAAAACTTTTGGTCCCAAGTCTTTAAGTGGAAAATCACTCATGTAAGTCAATTTATTTTTTACAGTTATTATATTAGTTTGTTTCTAACACTATTTTAAGGGATCATCAGTTGTTTACCATGAAAAACTGTTTCGGGAATTTAAAATTGAATATATATATATATACACTAGAAGTATAAATCTACGCCCTAGGACGGGTAAAATGAATTCCCCCAACAGAACAGTTTTTTAAATCACTTTTATGTCCCCTTACGGATATTAAAATCAACATATAATTATTCTAAACATTATGTCTAGAATCCTTATTTAAATTTTGATTCTAGAAAATGTCTAAAATTTAATCTAAGACACTTTAAGAATTAATTGAAATTCAGGGAATCTCGCTTAATTGGTATCTAATGACTATGGATCAAATTTAATGCAAATCTGAAATATTTGAATTTACAAATAGAAGGTTGTGCCTATATTATGATCCCTAAAAACCCTTTAAAATACTAAGAGAAACTGATATTTTGAGAATATTCGTTGATTGATGTCGAATAAATATTTCCCGAAGGACTTCTACCACTCGTTTGCCTCTTTTGCATGTAAGTAAATTAAATTAAATATAGCCTACATTACTCATCCTTACGCTAAACAGCGATACAAATAAATACACATTGGTCATTACTATAGAGTGGAAGATGGTTGGTTAGTTTGATGTCGTAAAATGTAACGACCGACAAAACGCTAACGTTTACTTACGATAGTGTCGCAAATCGATTATGGCGGTTGAGATGTTTTGAACATAAAAATACAAATGACAAACCCCCTTCTTTTTTTTTTTTCAAAAATAAAATAGATTTTTAATTCTGGGTCGGGTTACCGATAGGCGCCTAGAAGAAGAAGAAGCAGAAGAAGAAAAAAACACACACGGATAATCTAGTGGTTGGAGAAAAGAAGTCAAAATCACCACAAACAACAACAACAACAACAACAAAAAGTTATAAGTAGCGTGCTGGCCTAACGGATGTTTTGCAGCAAGCGACCGTTGCTTTTAAATGTCCTTTCGGGCAACAGGTCGTCTCCCGGTGCCTGTCACGTAGGAAAGGTGGCGCCACCTGCTCGTACTGAGATTCACGTGCAGATTGACGTTACTGGTCCGAAGCCTGGATGCATATACACCGACCTTTTCTTTCTCACTTCAGCTGTGGACCATGCTGCCTTGCATGGTATGCATGCAAGTTGCCTTTCCGATAATAAGAATAAAACTGAACACACGCATATAAACATATATATATATATATATATATATATATATATATATATATATATATATATATATATATATATATATATATATATATATATATATATATAATAGTTTGTTTTCCTCGGTTAGAAAGCATTATTTATATGGAAATATTAGTTATTAAAAATAACAAGCAATTTGAACGCCATACAATGCATTTTAGTTTTATTAACTTTTTTATTAACTTTTTTTTTCAATTCAAAAAAAAAATGAAAGGTATTTTTATATATCTTTATTTAATTCTGATGAAGAAGTATATCTTCGAAAATTCAATTGAAAAAAAAAAAGTTAATAAAACTAAAATGCATTGTATGGCGTTCAAATTGCTTGTTATTTTTAATAACTAATATTTTTATATATATATATATATATATATATATATATATATATATATATATATATATATGTAGAGTTCGAACGCAAAACGCGATAAATCCAATTCGTTTAAATTGAGACATTAAACAATAAAAACACGAATATATTAAATCTAGACTCCGAATCAAAGCTGATTTTAATTGAAATCAAAGATAAATTATTTCGGTATCATATTATGTAACATATAGTTTTAGGGTATCGTCGAGTGTTGAAATGCAACACTTTTTGTAGGGACAGTTTCGTGATTTTGAAAATGGCGTATATCGCGTTTTGCATTCGAACTCTTCATATATATATATATATATATATATATATATATATATATATGTGTGTGTGTGTGTGTGTGTGTATATAAGGCAGATTCATATTATATTCCAATAACCATGTTTTTATTTTATTTTATTATTTTCATTTTTATTTTTTCACCTTTCCAAAAAAAACATGATATTTCTGTGAGATATATTTTTTACGGTCCGTTTCATTTGTCTTGTGCCAAACAACATTTTTATGTCAACATCGTCTCTGCAACATTACAAAATCATCAGAAAAATTAACAAAGAGTAAAAAGTTCTTGGATTAAAATGTCTTGAAAAAAACTACACTATACAGTGGTTAATTTTTGGGTGAAACCAAACAAAACATATATATATATATATATATATATATATATATATATATATATAACGTAAATTTAATGTAATTTTATGTGATTGCAGCGTGCGTTTCTTTTTGTTTACTTTTGTTTCGATTTTATCCCACTTCCTAAGTCTTCTTCTTCTTCTTTCGTGTGAATCAGATGATTCTGGTGTTGGCATTAGTTTCCCCGACGTTTTTCTAGTTAGAAATCTTTCTGGAAAGACATCGGCTACTTACGGGAAGGACCACAAGAAGGTTGCCAATATACCTAAGTGAAAGTGGTACTGTGGAACCAACTGGATTCGAACTTGGAAGATTTGTGATTAAGATGCAGAAAATTGCATTATTAGTCACCCTTAACTTTATAATACGTATGTTTCGTTAATATATATATTTTTATTCATTTTATACGTACATAAAAGTAATTATGTATATATATATATATATGTATATTTAGGCAGCAAGTCATTATCTAAGCAAGCATTGTTGAACATCACGGAACTTTCGCGTTTGTATATTTTCCTCGTGAGGTTCTCAAACCGTCGAGCCATCTTTCTGGTTTCAGGTGGCAATCTGTATAGTACTTCGCCGATAGTTTTTAATTCGGCCATTTTCTCGAGCGCTTTCGACTTTCGTAGTCGTCTTCAGGATTAAGGTTTTGTTTGTTTTTTTAAATTTAAATAAGAAGACTGGAGTTAGTGTTTTATAGATATCTCTATGGCCGAATGAAAGAGAGAAGAGGGTGTGTGGTTGAGTTCATTTTATTCTATCGTTTGTGTGTTTGGTTTTATTGTTTACTTATTTATTTTGTTAGTTCTTATTTTTGCTATTATTTATTTATGTATTATTATTTATTCCTATTACTATTATTACTGTTACTTATTTATTTATTTATCAATTTATTTATTTATTTTGTTTTTACTTAATTTCCATTTAATTATGGAATACTTTTAATATGTTGGTACCTGTGTTGAAAGCTATTTTGTTAATGTTAGGCTGTTTAATTTTAATGAATATTGATTCTAGTATTTTAAGTCTGTTTGTGCAGTTATTTTTATAGTTTATATATATATATATATATATATATATATATATATATATATATATATATATATATATATATTGTAAAAAATAGCATACTTCGTCTGTGCAATTATACCTATTTTATTTTTTCAATTTTTCTGATGGCTTTTTTGTATTAAAATATAAAAAAGAATAAATGTTCCATGGGTTCACAGGATTTATGGACGTTTTCGATTCTTCGTCGAATCATCCTCAGGTATTAAAAGCAAATGAACAAAAAAGCTAGAGAAAGAAGAGAATTTTAAAAAGACAGCGGAGAAACGTGCATAGAACGTTTTTAACATTGTACCAGAAAGACGTTGACGATTTAAATTTAGCAAAACTTTATGGCATCACAGAACAAAATTGCATTACGTTAAGCATTTTAAAATGTTACCACTGCTGTTGTTAATTTTAGGTTGTTGTGTTTTTATGTAAATAGCTTCCAGTATTTTTAATTTTTTAAAATTGGTTTCGGAATATATATATATATATATATATATATATATATATATATATATATATATATATATGCATATATATATATGTATATATATATATATATATATATATATATATATATATATGTATATATATGCATATATATATATATGTATATATATGTATATATGTATGTATATATGTATATATATGTATGTATATATATGTATATATATGTATATATATATGTATGTATATATATGTATATATATGTATATATATATATCTATATATATGTATATATATGTATGTATATATATGTATATATATATGTATATATATGTATGTATATATATGTATATATATATGTATATATATGTGTGTATATATATGTATATATATATGTATATATATATGTGTATATATATGTATATATATATGTATGTATATATATATATATATGTATATATATATGTATGTATATATATGTATATATGTATATATATATGTATGTATATATGTATATGTATATATACATGTATGTATATGTATGTATATATATGTATATATATGTATATATATGTATATATATATGTATGTATATGTGTATATATATGTATGCATATATATGTATGTATATATATATGTATATGTATGTATATATGTGTATGTATATATATATGTATATGTATGTATATATATGTATATATATATGTATGTATATAGACATGTATGTATATATGTATATATATATATATATATATATATATATATATATATGAATGTTTGTATTACAGAAGATGAAAATTCAATTTAAGCAAACAAATCGTTTGACAATTAAAATAACGCGTGAACAGCCATCTTCCGGAGAGACAGACATAAACGGAGGCTGGAGAGAGTCCGATAAAGAGACATGTAGTTAAGATTTGAAACCGACGGTACCAATGCTGTTCTGATCTTCTGTAATGCAAACATTAATAAAAAATATATAACGCTCTTATTTTTTATGTAAGTTACGTATTCCAGGAGATAAAACTCTAGGCTACAGCCAATTTAATTGTTGGTTCGACCATTGCCCAAATTAGTCATTCCGTGGCATGACGGCTGATAGCCAGAAAGACATGTCCATAGAATCCTTTCATTAACGTAAAAGAAACTGATTATTTATTTATATAAAGATTATTTACTTATATAAAGATTATTTACTTATAGAAAGAAAAATGAAAGGCCGAATAAGAATGGAGAAAAAATGCAAGAAGAAAATGAGAAAAAAAGGCTTTAATTCGAATAATTAGTTTTACTAGCAAATATATGCCCCATCCGGTAAAATATTTTTTGCTAGTTGGAAGCAGAACAGATACTACACTACCTCACCACCTCTAAAAAAAGGAGGAGGTAATGCCTGGGAATATAGTATCATGGCAACAGAACAGATACTACACTACGTCTACACCTCTCAAAAAAGGACCACGTAATGCCTGGGGGATGGTACCATGGCAACAGAACAGATACTACACTACGTCTACACCTATCAAAAAGGAGGGGTTAATGCCTGGGAGGATGGTATCATGTCAACAGAACAGATACTACACTACCACCATACCCACACGTCTAAAAAAAGGACCACGTAATGCCTGGGAGGATGGTACCATGGCAACAGAACATATACTACATTACCCTCATGCCCACACCTCTCAAAAAAGGACCACGTAATGCCTGGGGGATGGTATCATGGCAACAGAACAGATACTACACTACGTCTACACCTCTCAAAAAGGAGGGGGTAATGCCTGGGAAGATGGTATCATGTCAACAGAACAGATACTACACTACCCCCATACCCACACCTTTCAAAAAAGGACCACGTAATGCCTGGGGGATGGTATCATGGCAACAGATCAGATACTACACTACGTCTACACCTCTCAAAAAGGAGGGGGTAATGCCTGGGAAGATGGTATCATGTCAACAGAACAGATACTACACTACCCCCATACCCACACCTTTCAAAAAAGGACCACGTAATGCCTGGGGGATGGTATCATGGCAACAGATCAGATACTACACTACGTCTACACCTCTCAAAAAGGAGGGGGTAATGCCTGGGAGAATGGTATATTTACAACAAAACAGATACTACACTAACTCCACACCCCTCAAAAAGGAGGAGGTAATACCTGGGGGTGGTATCATGACAACAGAGCAGATACTACACTACACTATGCCCCTGCATTAAGCATTTAAAGATAGTACATTAGTCTGAAATAGTAGATGCTATACTATTTCATAATAAGTACAATAGTCTTAAATAGTATAGTTTTGGGGTTCACACATTTGTAAAAAGTTGAATATCCAGTGTAGCAGCAAGTCCTGGGTGCATATACCAGAAAGAACAGTTGGAAATAATTTATACACCATCCACTATGACTATGAAATCACTAAAGCTACATATTTAGACAACGGAGCTGTTAAACCTGACATCGTAATATGGGGCAAAAGGGAAAAAGTAGCAACCCTAGTTGAACAGAGCAGAAAGGGAAAAAATTACGAAACACCAAGGTCTTAGGAAAATCTCCATTATATCAGTAATTATAGAAGCAACAGGACTAATGAAGAAGAATTTCAAGAGCTATCTGGCGAGTATACCCGGTGAACCGAGTGCAAGAGAAATAGAAACTGCACTTAAAGGGACGGTTAGAATCTTAAAACGATCTCTAGGCTGGAGTGTCTGAAATAGCCGATGAATGTCTGGCATCCGGTAGGGTGCCCCATCTCCAGCAAAAACAGATAAAGATAAGAAAAAAAAAACAGATACATAATCTCAATTATTAATAGATGTTAACTTTGGAGTGATTTTTTTTATCGATTGAATATGAACACTATACACAAGAAACGAAAACAGATATCATGAAATAATTCAACGTGGAACGTTATATACAAAAGAATCTAGAGTCTTCATTTCACTTTTAATTGCAAGTGAAAAGCAAGTGTGTATACGTTAACTGAATGTTGGGTGAATTTTACCTTTTTTCAGCCTGACAGTTGAATTTGTATACACTGTGGAAGCCTCCTCATTAAAATCGGTGAGATTTTGTATCATCATAAAAATATATGCTCTTGAAAATAAGCAGAAACAATTTGTTGTAAGTGTTTTTGAAGTCTATATAAAATGTTTCTCTGAATAACTAAGAAACATTTGTCATTAATTTCAACATGAATAATTTTATCTTGGAAAAAATATATCCGAGTAATTTAACTAAAAAAGCTTAATTTTATTTCATATAAATATAGAAATATATCTTAGTAATTTTAATATTAATAATTATATATTGGAAAAAATATATCCGAGTAATTTAACTAAAAATGTTTTATTTTATTTTATATGAATATAGAAATATATCTTAGTAATTTTAATATTACTAATTATATCTTGAACTCTAAAGAAAGTTTAATTTTATTTCATATGAATATAGAAATATATCTTAGTAATTTCAATATAAATAATTATATATTGGAAAAAATATATCCGAGTAATTTAACTAAAAATGTTTTATTTTATTTTATATGAATAAAGAAATATATCTTAGTAATTTTAACATAAATAATTATATCTTGAACGCAAAAGAGAGTTTAATTTTATTTCATATGAATATAGAAATATATCTAGTTAATTTTAAGAGAAATGATTATTTCTCTGAAAAAATATATCCTAGTAACTTAAGTCAAAAGAAAGTTTAATTTTGTGTCATATTTAATTATGGAAGTGAAATCACACGACTTTATAGCGAGTAGGAGATGGGAGAGAAAAGTGGGTGGGCTGCTTGTCTGGTTAGCCGGATATATCTCAGACTGTTAACCGAATTAAATTATGATTCGCTGTCTTGACCCCTTTTCACCAACTTCCTTTCTTTTTCTTTTTCTTCAACCTTAGTTTACTCGGTAAATTTTAAATCACATTTTCTACTTTTCATGTCAGTCTAGCTCAGACGCGGCTAGCGTCGAAACACGAATTAATTAGTGTCGGCTGACACCAATGTTTATTTAATTTTATAAAAGCTCTACTTTGTATTGAGCACTTTTGAAAGAAAATATTTCTTTTGTGTTTATTATGTAAATATATTTGAACTTGAATTATATATATATATATATATATATATATATATATATATATATATATATATATATATATATGTATATATAGCATTATATAAAATGAAATGATAAAATAAGGTGCGAATAAAATTTTATTAGAATTCAATGTTCAGGCAAAGTACCTTAAAGTCTTTAACTCATGAGTTTTCAAAGAAAATTCTTCTCCTCAGAGGACCATTACCGCAATGACATTACTGCAGGTAATATAATTAAACTTTGAAAATATATAAAAATATATATAAAAATACATAAAAGTATATAAAACATCAAATATATCAGCCCAAAACATAGTTTTTTGTTAAAGCTATACAGTTCATCAAAGTCATACAATTTAAAATATTTATATATATATTTTTTATATATTTTCAAAGTTCAATGTTATTATCTGCAGTAATGTCATTGCGGTAATAGTCCTCTGAGGAGAAGATTTTTCTTTGAAAACTCATGAGTTAAGGACTTTAAGATACTTTGCTTGAACATTGAATTCTAATAAGATTTGATTCGCACCCTATTTTATTCTTTCACTTTATCTATTGCTATTAATGCTCTATCCAGTATATTGAGCTTCAGTTTTATCTGGATGTTCACTAATTAAAGATATTAGTTGCCTCTTATGTCTTTTGTTGGATTAACTTGATATATATATATATATATATATATATATATATATATATATATATATGCATGCTCAACAAAGGGTTTATAGAAGCGCACTATGCACTTTCCTCTTCTTATGTTGCCTGGTCCGGTGTTGGTGGACACAAAAGCCAGTCCAGAAAGCCTTTCCGCTCAGAAGAAGCTGAACGTTCCACCTTTTATAAAATCCGATCCACCTCTGTCCGTCTAAGCCGACGTGAACGGCTGCATTGTCCAAAAAACGCTACCTTCTCTTCCCCATCATCCGCCTCCTCATCATCAGAACGGCCAATGTCCATCTTTCGACCCAAAGAGGTGAACGTGCATCTCCCCCCACCTTTTGTGGCCCCGTTTGCTTTTCACCTTTTGTTATTTTCAACGGCTTCAAACCTGGATTTTTATCTTCTTTTTTCTATCGTTTTTTTTCTTCTTTTTACTTCTCTTCTTTTATTTTTGTTAACTTCAGCTTTCTGTCTGTTTCTTATTTTTGTATTCAATGCGTCCTCTGTTTCGATGACGACTTTGTCAGTTGGTCTGTCACACTCCAGCTTGAAATAGCATTTTCTATTGTCTGTCAAACTTCAGTTTTAAATAGCATTTACGTTGGAATGCACACTTCAGTTTGAAATAGCATTTTCGTTGGTCTGTCAAACTTCAGTTTGAAATAGCATTTACGTTGGTCTGTCAAAGTTCCATTTTAAATAACATTTTCGTTGGAATGCACACTTCAGTTTATATAGCATTTTCGTTGGTCTGTCAAACTTCAGTTTGAAATAGCATTTACGTTGGTCTGTCAAAGTTCCATTTTAAATAACATTTTCGTTGGAATGCACACTTCAGTTTATATAGCATTTTCGTTGGTCTGTCAAACTTCAGTTTACAATAGCATTTTTGTTGGTCTGTCAAACTTCAGTTTGAAATAGCATTTATGTTGGTCTGTCAAACTTCAGTTTCAAATAGCATTTACGTTGATCTGTCAAACTTCAGTTTGAAATAGCATTTTCGTTGGTCTGTCAAACTTCAGTTCGAAATAGCATTTACGTTAGTCTGTCAAACTTCTGTTTGAAATAGCATTTACGTTGGTCTGCCACGCTTCAGTTTTAACTAACATTATCGTTGCTCAACGTACTAAATATTTGTTCTTGTTCCTTCCTTTATGGCACCATTTTTCAGCCGGGGTTTCTCTTGAACCCTGAAATTTCGCAAAATGTCCCCAAGACTTACTCAACAACAAATGAAGTACACTAATACACGTTTCACTTTTTATTTAATTTCGTAATGCGCGCAATCTATGCCTAATTATTGTAATATTATAAGATAAAAATCCTTTCAATTGAGAATGAAATCTGCGTGTGTTTATGAAAAGTTCGATCTGGAATTAAATATTTGTCTAGGAAAAATCACGCACATGTTTCACATTAGAGAAACAGGTATATCAATTGGCTCTGAAACTGACATTTTCCATCCCATTTTGTAACATTTAAATCAAGTTTCAGAAATATAAAAATAAGAAAGTATGCTATGAAACGTGCGTAAAACAGCCTTCAGGAATTCTTCCTTCTAAAATTTGATTTAAATGAAATTTAAAGTCAATAAATATATATATATATATATATATATATATATATATATATATATATATATATATATATTAAGCTCTATTTGTTCGTATGAGTAAAAATATTGAGCTTTATCATTTCTCTGCAAGTTGGAAAGAATTCGTATTAATAGCACATATAAGATTTTCCTGCAGGAGTTTTAAATAAATCATTTAAATTATTTATATAATTCATAAACCTTTTTCGCTCTATTTATATACACCTCTCCCCCACTCTTTCACCCTCTCTCTCTCTCTTTATATATATATATATATATATATATATATATATATATATATATATATATATATATATATATATATATATATATATATATATATATATATATTATTTGTCGCTTCTCGAAAAAGTAGAGCACTGTATGTGTAGTATTAACACAGCATGACGTCACTAGCTTTAAATGCATCGTTTCTTCCTCAAAATAGTAGAACGCTCTAGACGTTATAGCCGCCGATAACGTGTTAACATTATCACAGTTTATTCGCTATTTAAAATTGGCCGTGTGGTTAAGGCGTCGGATTTGAGTTGTAAAATACTCGTAATCCGAGGTTTCGAATCGCATGACCGGTAGTGAATAGTCATATCTCTATACTGATGAGTCTCGGTTTAAGGACGAAACGTATACGGACATAGATAATAAACAATAACAAATATTTATTATTATTAGTATTATTGTTATTATTATTATTATCATATATATATATATATATATATATATATATATATATATATATATTTAGGCAAATGTTATTAAATAACACGGAGTGTTTGAAAAAAAGTTTTAAAATTTGTTTTCATTTTTTCGAATAGTCCATTTAGTATTTCGGTATTTAGGATATCTGTCTCCGTTTTTTCTTTTCATCAATTTTTCCTGTTTTTCTCCTTTTCATTTATCACTTTCTTTCTTTCCTTTCTCCGTTTTTCTTTTTCTATTTTTCCGTTTTGTTGTTTAATTTCACCTTCCCTATTTCTTTCTATATATTTATTTGTTTTTCTTTTCTGCTTTTCTTTCCTTCCTTTTTTCTCTTTGTTTTCTTTCGTTCTCTCCCCCCCCCCATCCTCCCTCCCCGCATTTCTGATGGCTTCAATTGTCCGTTGTTGGCCAGTTCGAGCGGAGAGGTTGGACGCTCAAACATTCGCACATGCCAACACCAGTTGACCAACGGGAGTTTCAACTAAAGCCTTTCATACCCATCTGTTGTAAACACTGACCAAACGAGTGTGGCCAACGAAGCGAGAGAGATACGAGAATGTGAGCGGGGAGGGGGAGGGGGAGATAGATAGATATATAAATAGATAGATAGAGTGTCAGAGATAGAGAGAGAGAGTGAGAGAGAGAGTGAGAGAGAGAGAGTGAGAGAGAGAGTGAGAGAGAGAGAGAGAGAGTGAACTTCCTGAGATGCGGTAGAATGGCTACAAAAGGAACAGAGATAAAAATATATAGATTGATAGAGAGAGAGAGATAGCGATAGAGATATGGAGATAGACATATATATATATATATGAGATAGATATAGAGATAGATAGAAAATGGATAGATAGATAGATAGATAGATAGATAGAGACAGACATACAGTCAGACAGAGTGGACTTCCTGGGATATGGGAGAAAGACTACAAAAGGAACAGAAATAGAAATATATAGATTGATAGATAGAGATAGATAGCGATAGAGTTATAGAGAAGGACATATAGATAGATAGATAGATAGATAGAGAGAAACAGACAGGCAAACAGATAGATAGATGAGAGATAGATAGATAGATAGATAGATAGATAGATGGACAGATAGATAGATAGATAGATAGATAGATAAATAGATAGAAAGAGAGAAACAGACAGGCAGACAGATAGATAGATGATAGATAGATAGATAGAGAGAGAGAGAGGGGGGAACAGGACAGTGATTCGTTATAAGTGCATGTATGTATGAATGAGAGCGATATACAGATATAGAGTGAATGGGAGGGAGAGAGATATATAGAAAGAGGCTACTGACATCAGCTGACAAGCCAGCAAGGCGGAAGTGGCCATCTTCTGCGCATGACAATTCAAGCCAATCGGTAGAGAGCGTGGGTGGGGGCGAGAGAGAGAGAGAGAGAGAGAGAGAGAGAGAGAGAGAGAGAGAGGGGATGGGTGCTCCCTCGGCAGCCAAAATCTTTTTACCCGTGCCCAGCGTCTGTGATCCTGACATGCTGCTCTGCTACCTCATGGCAAATCTCGCACTGGTCAGCCGAGTGGAAAAAAAGCGCCTAAGAGGGCCCCGACACCCCTGTTCTTGAAATGGATATTCGCTCGCCCGCTCGTTCGCTCGCCCATCGACCTGAACCCCGGTCGGACGGCGCTCAAGAAAAACCGTAGCAGCTGGGTATGATGGCGGGAGTTGTAAGGTAACCATGACTGGCCGCTGGGATGTTCGCCAAAATGGCTGATCGTTTGTCTTGAGTGAAAAGGTTTTACTCTTGTATCTCAGAAACGAGATGCCAGCACAGATGCACAGACTCGCCCTCGTCCGTGCGGGTGTGCTCTCTCGCTCCCCCCAACGTCTCCCTCTTTCTCTCAAACACACACGCGGTTTCCCCGTCTCTCTCTCTCTGTTTGTCTGTGTCTTTTCAATTGCTTTGGTATTATACTATTGTTTGTTGGAGAATACACCGTTTAAATGAGCACCCGCTTAAATATGGTGGCCAGCATTGTGCATCAGTACAAACAAGACAGCAATCACACGCTTTATGATACGTCTAATAACGCAGACTTTAAGGCGTCAGGTATATCTTAATTGTTGCTGAACTGGACGTGAGAGTAGTAATATTTAAATATTTTATATATATATATATATATATATATATATATATATATATATATATATATAAACAACTGGTATGATATAAGTAATGGTATATTAGTGGACCTATAAAGTGTCCCTGTTTACTTGTTTTAGGGTTTAATGTGGGTAAAATCGAGCTCCTCACGGAAGGGCACTCCGGCAGGAAATGAACACCATTCCAAAAAGAAGACTTCCAGAGGTGTTTCCGGCAGTGGATAGATCGGTGGACTAAGTGTGTGCAAGCACAACAGGCCTACTTGAAGGGGATTAGGGTCCCAACCCCGTCACGTATTTGAAATATTGTTCTGGCCTAAGGTTGGATACATTTTAGACAGGGTTAGTATGCAAATGCTAAGTGTCATATGCAAATGCTAAGTGTCATAAGCAAATGCTAAATGTCATATGCTAATACTAAGTGTCATATGCAAATGCTAAGTGTCATATGCAAATGCTAAATGTCATATGCAAATACTAAGTGTCATATGCAAATACTAAGTGTCATATGCAAATGCTAAATGTCATATGCAAATACTAAGTGTCATATGCAAATGCTGAGTGTCATATGTTAATGCTGTGTCATATGCAAATGCTAAGTGTCATATGCAAATGCTAAGTGTCATATGCAAATGCCGAGTGTCATATGCTAATGCTAAGTGTCATATGCAAATGCTAAGTGTCATATGCAAATGCTAAATGTCATATGCAAATGCTGAGTGTCATATGCAAATGCTAAGTGTCATATGTCATATGCAAAGTCAGTCTACAGTTAAAGACACATTTATATCTGCCTCGACAGTGAGGGGACCGAAATTTCAACTGAAGTTTATGGGTGGCATTTAACAAAAAAAAAAGAAAGGAAAATAAGCTGAGTGTCTTAATTTATTTATTCTTGAATCTCTCTCTGAAATAATCCATTTATTAACATTGCGATGAGTATCTAGTTAAATAATCTTTTTTCAGGTTTTTGATTTCTTGACTGTTCAAGAAATCTGTATCTTGTCTTTCTTTTCTTTTCTTTTCTTGCTAACATTCTGCAGGTTATAGAGGGGTCATTTGCGTTCAGGTTTGAAAAGGGGATTGAGTCCACTAGCGAATGTAGATAGGAAAAGAATATTGTCCAAACCAACCAAGTCAGTCTACAGTTAAAGACACATTTATATCTGCCTCGACAGTTAAGAGACCGAAATTTGCGTTCGGGGTTGAAAGAGGTGGAGAGGGAAACCTATCTTCAACTTTCTGTTCCCTCCTTAGTATGTAATGGAAATGGAAGTCTTTTTTTATCTGCGGGGGCTAGGAAATACCCGACTAGTACACGGGCGCAGACTATCTTTACCCCTCTCGGAGTGTTGGACCCGTAAGACCTCGTAAGGCTATCCATCTAAGAGAAGGTAATCTCTGACAAAAAACCTTGCTACCAGTTACTTACGCCGTGGCAGTAAACCGTTGGGGAGGGAGGCCTCCTTAGTCCTGATCGACAACCTTCCTAGAGTTGGAATCTCGAACAAAATATCCGGTTTGCAAACCTAAAATTGCTTAAGGAGTAGATAGGTTCTGCCTATCGCCGGCCTTTGCACTCCTTCTTTGTTTATTAGTCAGGCGAAGAAGTAACAGCGCTGGGACGCCTCCAAACACTCAGTGCCTAGCCTTGTTTCCTTACTAGGACAATGAAAGCCGTTCTCTTTCTCTCTATTTGGGCAACTTGGGGAAAGTTTTTTCGTTACTAAGTCTTACATGACCAGTCTGGGTCTCTCTTGTTTCGACAGGTTGAGTATACAGGTTAGACAGCTTGTCTGGCTGCTGTTTCCGACTGACAGCAAGGAGCCCAAACTCTTGGGTAGCGCCAAGAACGGCTGCTCCATCATCAGTTACATAATACCATGGGTAGTTGTATGTGCCATGTCGCGCATGGAAAGGGACTCTGCAATTATCTCCGGTGGGCTTTCCCGAGACCACAACCCCCATGGACCAGGTCGTGACTAATGGACTGGTTGTGTGAGCTTATTAGCACCAAACAAGTACCCACCTTGGCCAACCCACTCTATAATCAAATCAAACATGTCATTACAAAGAAATAAAAGCAAACCTAAACCAGACACCCAACAAAAAACACTTCCGCCTCCGCCTTGAAACTCGCATTCACAAATATCCGAGAACTTAGAACCAACATCAACGACGTAGAAACATTTCTCCTGACAAACTCCCGGATATCCTAGCTCTTAGTGAAACTAACCTTCAATCCTCAATCTCCTCTCACCACTTTGACATGACTAAGTACCTCCCACTCTACCGTAAAGACTCTGACAAACACATGCACGGGCTAGGAGTTTATGTTAGGAAAACTCTCCCCCTGACTAGAGAACATAGGTTAGAATCAGATGACCACGACTACATGTGCTTTAGATTGACCTTACATCACAGCGTCAGTTACTTATATTTCTTATACCGCTCCCCGTCGACCCAGGACTGTACTCTGCTAAACTCTGTCTCTGAAAGCATAGATAGAGCACTCTTAATTGACTCGAATGCCCAGATACATGTATTTGGGGATTTTAATGCCCACCACCGCGACTGGTTGGGATTCTCCAGCCTTACTGACGCAGCCGACAACTCTACGTATAATTTCTCCTTAGCTCACTCCCTCTCTCAGATTGTCGATTTTCCGACCCGCATCCCCGATCGAGTAGACCAATAAGCCTCACTTCTAAACCTCTTCTTGACCTCAATACCCGAGGCTTGTGTGACGAAAGCTCGTAGCCCACTCGGGAATGCTGATCACATTGTGCTAATGATACATATCACCCTAAAAAATCGTCCAAAAGCTGATGAACCGTTGCTCAAAACAACAAGATACTACGAGCAAGCTGATTTTGAGTCAATCAGAGATCACATCAGTGACGCCCCATGGAGGGAAACCTTCTCACTCCCTGCCAATCAGTGTGCAAACGAATTAACTGAATGGGTCAAAGCAGGCATTGAAGCCAATGTCCCCATGCAAAAATTCTTTAGCAAGCCCCACTCTCCTCAATGGTTCACTTCAGAATGTGCAGCTGCCATTTCTGAGAGGCAACAAACATTCCGTAAATTCGGCCGTCATAAGTCAGCTACTAATAGGCATAAATTTAGAGTCAAGAAATAATTGCAAGGCCGTGATAGGCGAAGCGAAGAGAAGGTATAATGAGTTAACAAAAAAACGCATCCAGTCACAGAAACTAGGTACTCGTGATTTCTGGAAAATTTACAATAGTGTAGTGAATAATGGTCAATCAACGATTCCCCCACTATCAAACCACAATGATGTCGTCTGCATGGCCACTGATAAGGCTGAACTACTTGCCCAGCGTTTCGCTTCTAACTCTACTTTAGACTCATATAACCACCCCTCCCTGAATTCCTTTGCGGACCGAAGCCACACTTGATAACCTGGTCATCACCCCATCCCAGGTCAGAGACATCATAAAAAACCTTTACTCCTCTAAAGCTTGTGGGCCTGATCTTATACCTGTAATAGTAATAAAGAAATGCTCTGCTGAGCTGGCCCCTGTCCTCTCCAAACTCTACAATAAATGCCTAGCTGAACCTTGCTTCCCCAATAGCTGGAAAACTGCCTCTCTGGTACCAGTCTACAAGAGTTCTGGGAATAGAACCGACCCTCAGAACTACCGCCCAATCAGTCTACTGTCGATCTTTGCCAAAATCTTTGAATCCTTAATCAATCTAGCGATAGTACGGCACTTAGTTAATGCTAAACTTCTATCTGACCGCCAGTATGGATTTAGACAAGCACGATCTACTGCAGACATCCTAACGGTCATCTCTGAACGCATGTATCATACACTCGACAAGGCAGGTGAATCTAGGGCATTAGCGCTTGATATATCCAAGGCCTTTGACAAGGTGGGCATAAAGGGCTTCTGAAAATACGCTCATACGGTATTACTGGGATACTACTTAATATAATTAGATCCTTCCTAAACAAAAGAAAAATCCAGGTTGTCCTCGATGGCCGTTCATCTAAGCAACATGACATAAATGCTGGTGTACCCCATGCTGGTTGGACCTTTGTTGTTTCTGGTCTATATAAACGATCTCCCTGATGACATAGAGTCTGAGATTGGTTTATTTGCTCACGACACCACGCTTTACTCTCGCCATGTTGGCAAAACAGACGCGATCATATCTGAGGCAATGGCTGAATCTTTAGAAAATGACCTCCAGGCTGTAGTGGATTGGGGTCATAAATGGTTGGTAACTTTTAATGCCGCAAAGACAAAGCCCCTTTCCTTCAATAACTACAAGAAGGCTCTCCAACCACCGATTGTCATGGCAAATAACACCCTACCTGAGAGTTCATCATTCAAACTCCTCGGCCTAACCTTCACAGGCAACATGAATTGGAATAAATACATTGAAGACATTGCCAAGGCTGCCGCAATGAAGGTTGGCTCCCTCTACCGTGCTAGTAAACTCGTCACACCTGACATCATCCTGTATCTCTACAAAGCCACCATCCGCCCATGCATGGAGTATTGTTGCCACATCTGGGCTGGTGCATCATCTACTAGTCTCTCCCTCCTTGACAAGGTCCAAAAAAAGAGTCGCCAACCTAATAAGTCCCTCACTGTCAACCAAGCTCCAGTCCCTGTCCCTTCGCCGCAATGTACCATCCTTATGTTTGTTTTACAAATACTTCAATGGATTATGCTCCGATGAATTGGCTACTCTGGTGCCCCTCGACGTAAATTCACTAGACTAACTCGACAATCAACTAAATCTCATTAATTCACTGTGGAGGTCCCCAAATGCCGGAGAGCCTTCTACTCAAATAGCTTCTTTCCTCGTGCTGCTGGCCTCTGGAACTCCCTCCCTGTCCCCTGTTTCCTCGACAGTATTGACATGCAGAAATTAAAAACTAATGTAAACAGACATCTTGCTGCTCAGATCCCAATTAAGGCTGACCGCCAACCTTCTCCCCTTTTTTTTTTCAGTAGCCCCTTACGTCTACAGTGGCGGCCTGCCATGTTTGGGGTGACCAATGTTAAAAAAAATAAAAATAAAGAAAATAAAAAATCAAGCCCCGAAGGCCAAGATGATACCAGTTTATGGGGTGTAGTATTTATCGGAACAAAGGCCGATCAATGATACGACATTTTATTTACCTCCCCAGGAGGTTAGGCACAAGGCCAGTTTTATCTTACTCCCACAAGATGTGACCCAAGGTTGGGTCGGGAAAGTGGGACTTGAAAAGCCAGCGCTCGAGAAGGTGAGCACTCTGGCTATTAAAAATTGCCTGGGCAGCCCCGTCAGCATTCCCCGGTAGGGGCGCCTCGGGCAGTAAGCAATAAACTTACTCCTCCCCAAAGAGGGGAGGAAAAGCCTGGGCGGGTGGACCTCCTAGAACTGCACAGGACAGACCCATAGACTGGCGTAAATCAAGCCCCGAAGGTCAAGACGATACCATTTTATGGGGTGTAGTATCCATGGGAACAAAGGCCGATCAATGATACAACATTTTATTTACCTCCCCAGGAGGTTAGGCACAAGGCCAGTTTTATCTTACTCCCACAAAGTAAGATGTGACCCAAGGTCGGGTCGGGAAAGTGGGACTTGAAAAGCCAGCGCCCGAGAAAGTGAGCACTCTGGCCATTAAAAATTGCCTGAGCAGCTCCGTCGGCATTCCCCGGTAGGGGCGCCTCAGGCAGTAAGCAATAAACTTACTTCTCCCCAAAGAGGGGAGGCAAAGCCTGGGAGGGTCGACCTCCTAGAACTGCACAGGACAGACCCATAGACCGGCGTAAATCAAGCCCCGAAGGCCAAGACGATACCAGTTTATGGCGCGTATTAATGATACGACATTTTATTTACCTCCCCAGGAGGTTAGGCACACGGCCAGGTTTATCTTACTCCCACAAGTAAGATGTGACCCAAGCTCGCGTCAGGAAAGTGGGGTTTGAAAAGCCAGCGCCCGAGAAGGTGAGCACTCTGGCCATTAAAAATTGCCTGGGCAGCCCCGTCGGCATTCCCCGGTAGGGGCGCCTCAGGCAGTAAGCAACAAACTTACTCCTCCCCAAAGAGGGGAGGCAAAGCCTGGGAGGGTGGACCTCCTAGAACTGCACAGGACAGACCCATAGACCGGCGTAAATCAAGCCCCGAAGGCCAAGACGATACCAGTTTATGGCGCGTATCATACGACATTGTGTGTTGAAATACTTTATACATAGTAGGGAGAAAAGGTCAAAAGACAGATCTTTGTCTGCCTAATTAGCATAACTATTTTTTAAACAATTCATCATAAATTGATATTT
>OY744538.1:81101011-81103511 GCA_963556195.1 Sepiola atlantica | reverse complement strand
AAAATAATGTTCAATGTATGATCATTTAAGACACTTGGTGCTTTCGGAGTTTACAACTGTGCGTGTATATCTCTCCGTCTAAAAGTCAGAAACTACATAAGATGCTTTCGGAGTTTACAACTGTACGTGTATATCTCTCCGTCTAAAAGTCAGAAACTACATAAGATGCTTTCGGAGTTTACAACTGTACGTGTATATCTCTCCGTCTAAAAGTCAGAAACTACATAAGATGCTTTCGGAGTTTACAACTGTGCGTGTATATCTCTCCGTCTAAAAGTCAGAAACTACATAAGATGCTTTCGGAGTTTACAACTGTGCGTGTATATCTCTCCGTCTAAAAGTCAGAAACTACATAAGATGCTTTCGGAGTTTACAACTGTGCGTGTATATCTCTCCGTCTAAAAGTCAGAAACTACATAAGATGCTTTCGGAGTTTAAAGCAACTCAATATTTTCACCCAGTTTACGGAGAAGAATATTTGAATAAAAGAACGCCCAGAAAATGGTTTACAACATTTAGAATTGGAAATTCCTCATTTGAAGATACAGACAATTGGGACATCCAGTCGAGCTCCACGAAAAGCTCCGTGTGACATCACTTAAAGAACACGCTGCAGTATAATTTGAAGAATTCGCAATTAAGCTTTCCTCAAACCATACAACTGTTCTATCGTCATTTTAAACAACTTGGAAATGTTTATAAGCTTGGGAAATTGATGTCTTATGAATGCTCTGCAAGTCTCAAGTCACGATTTACGGTCGCTTTCAGGCAATTCAATAGGCACTATCTCTAGCACGTTCTTTCATTCAGACATTTATATTCATAAGCTGAGTGAATATTTCCAGTCGCTAAGGCTGTAGTGTTAACTTATGAAAAAGAAGGTAGTTCATATTTGAAACATGCATTTTGAATCAATCATAACGTTGTTTATTATTATTTTCGACCGTAAAACAACGAATTACACAAGAAATTAAGAAACTATGCGAATACCATTTTTTATTATACTAAATGTGAGTTAAGTAACGTTTTCTATATATTTTAATTACACCAAATTTTATTCTATATATTTTAATTACATCAACATTTTTTCTATATATTTTAATTACATCAACATTTTTTCTATATATTTTAATTACACCAACATTTTTTCTGTATATATTGCTAAAATACATGCTAAATTATTTATTGGTTTTGGGATTGAGTTTTGTTTGAACGATCCATTTTAATTATTTTAATTAGCCGCAATTTGCAATTAACTTTCCAAGTCGCTAATCTCTTAGTAAGATTCTGTCTATCACTCTCTTCCTCTCTCACTGTATGCTGTGTCACCCCTACCGTTATTATTTTATATTCTCTCTCTCCCCCTCTCTCTCTCCATCTATCTATCTATCTATTTATCTCTCTCTCTCTCTCTCTCTCTCTCTCTATCTATCTATCTAATGTAGTAAAAAAGGAATGAATAAGCAGATTGGAATAGTCTATTATCTACAAAAAGAAAATGGCACTACAAGTACTACAAATATTTAACCCGTAGTATAAAGAGAGGTAGGGAGAAAGAGAGACAGAGACAGAGATCAAGTGTGTGTGGGAGAGAGGGAGAGAGTGATAGACAGACAGACAGACAGACAGACAGAAGGAGAATGTGTCACCCCGACCGTAAATATTTTATACCGTTTCTATAAATCTCATTTTCGTAACTCTCTTTTTCTCTCTCTCCCTTTCACTCACTCACTCTAATATAATAAAGAAAAGAAAAAAAAAATTGGAATAGTCCATTATTAACACAAAGTATATAACACCACAAGTAGTAAAACTATTTAACCAGTAGTCTCGAGTAAGTGTGTGTGTGTGTGAGAAAGAGAGAGAGAGGGATGAAGAAAAGAGAAAGAGAGATAGATGAGGAGATATAGAGAGCAGAAAACGACTGATTTGAGATTTATTTTTTTAATATTTAACCCCGTTTTTCTTTAACCCGACCTGAAAGGAATACAAGTAATATTTTAATAAATTAAAAAAATATTCTTAATTTATTAAAAAAAAAAAACTTTTAGCATCAATGTTATTCTTTGCTATATTTTATCATACGAAGTGTATCGCAGAAATGATGTTAGTTGGAGTACGTATAAAAAAATATATATATATAATATATATATATATATATATATATATATATACATATATATAATATATATATATATATAATATATATACATATATAATATATATATATATATATATAATATATGTATGCATATATATAATATATATATATATATAATATATATACATATATAATATATATATATATATATATAATATATGTATGCATATATATAATATATATATATATACATATATATAATATATATATATACATATATATATATATATATATATATACATATATGTAATATATATATATATACATATATATAATATATATATATATAATATATATATATATAATATATATATATAATATATATATAATATATATATA
>OY744538.1:81086011-81096011 GCA_963556195.1 Sepiola atlantica | reverse complement strand
TAGTAGTATTATTATTATTAGTAGTAGTAGTAGTAGTTGTATTATTTGATATGAAAATTAACATATCACACTGTAGTCTTAAGGGCAATATATTCTTCTTCTTCTTCTTCTTATTATTATTATTATTATTATTAGTAGTAGTAGTAGTATATATTTGTGAAATTGAGGCTGAATTATTTCTACATTTGATTATTGGGGAAGTGGGCATTTCCTAGTTTTATTGATGACGTCATCATTTACTGACACGATCTATGTCCACGTTATCCCTTATCTTTCTATTTTAGTGGATGATGTCATTCTTCGGTGACGTCATCCACTTTGCGCTGTTATCCATTCTGTGACATCATCCACTGGCCTTATTTTTTTGTGACATGAGGACAAACAAAAAAACAAACAAGCAATACCTACATAGTTTTATTAGTATATAGATATATAGATGTAAGATTATGCATGTCCCATTCGTACGCCCAATCTATAACATAAGAATTATTCCCATAGGACGTTAGCTATTTTTCAAACTGACTCAATCTATAACATTTCGACTTTTAGTATCGGCAGTTCTATCTGTCCATCTATATTTCCGGAAAATTAAATTAAAACTAAAATTAGATATTTGATATCGTCAGTAAACTAGAATTGTCTATGTCTACCTTGGGGTGTTGGGCGCTAACTGATCTTCTATTTCTTGGCCGTGTGCCTGGCTGTTAAGTTTTGTAATCATCTACAAAGACCTTCTCCTTTGTCGAAAGAAACGATACTTAAAAATGAACAACAACATAAAAGCGAAAAACAAAAAAAACAAAATGGCGCCTGCATTAAAATTCGTATTTCATTTCTGAACTAACTGCCTTAAAATAATGTGATGCGCATACATTCTAATGGTTCTCGGCAAGCGCTATTATATCTCCGAGGTCCAAAAACTCGAGTGTCACGGAAATCTCGCAAGTTCACGCCCCAAAACATACCCAACTCACGTTCAGTGATAATTTGTTTGTTTCAAATTTTTTTTTTTACACTCGCTATTATTTAGCGTAAAACTTTTGAATCCATCTTCTCTTTTCATAATTTCAGATTCGTCGATTTTGTTTGTTTATTTATCTGCCATTGAACGCTCAATAGTAGCGCCATCTTTTATTTATTTATTTATTTATTTATTTATTTATTTTTTTTACTTCTTACCGACAGTCGATCATTATTCTCGTCTTTTGCCCGCCTTCTTTCTTCGTTCGTTCCCGCCCTTTTTTCTCTCTTTTTGTTTTGGTGTTTCTTTTCAATAGATTATTCCAAAGTTTCGTTTATTTTAATATTTTGTTTCGCTGTCATGTTTACCCCCCCCCCTCTACCCTATTTCTATTCACGACACCACTTCCCCATACTTACGCGTGCAGGTTTATCGAGACGCCCGCTGTGGAGCTCCGTAGTCTATCTGACGATTCATAAAATATGTTCGATTCGACACCAAGGTTAAGCCTGGTGTGTTTGTTTTACGGCACATCAACCCTTTTGGGAGTTATTTAATGTCGAAACAATACTAATTTTAAACGAATGTACACCCCCCCCCCCGCCAAAAACCACAGATAAATTATGCTTCGTCAGTGTTTGCATTAATATTCACTTAAAATAACATCTCAATCGGTAAAATTAAAAAGGAAATAAAAAAGACATAAAGAAAACGTCTAAAACTAGAAAGTTAAAAAAAAGGGGGAAAATAAACAAACAATTAAACCGTATAAATCGGTATAGAAAATATAATAAAAAGAAAGAAAAAATCTCATCATGGAAATAGAGTGAGGTTTATTTCCTATTTCATTTCAGACGGCGGAGTTTGTCTAAGTTATTATTCACCCCCCCCTAAACACTTGAAATGTATTTTGGTAGCGTGATATAATAATTAATT
Organism: Sepiola atlantica; assembly: GCA_963556195.1. Classification (NCBI taxonomy): domain Eukaryota; kingdom Metazoa; phylum Mollusca; class Cephalopoda; order Sepiida; family Sepiolidae; genus Sepiola; species Sepiola atlantica. The sequence goes on along the minus strand of OY744538.1, from coordinate 81,094,114 downwards.
CAACCAAATTTCTATAAATAACTAATTGTTGTTCCGCTCGCTTGTGGTTATTAAGGTTCAGGCAATACCAAATAAAGAATGGCAAATCTATCTGAGACGCAGCCGCAAATAAGAATTACATTGAAATAATACTCAGTTATTTCCCTTGCATCGAATAAGGGAGAGTTATCTGCCCCTTTTGCAGTGAACAACGTCGGCCATGACAGTTTGGAAGATAAATGAAAGTGCCTCGCATCACAGACGTTAATCGTACCGCATCAAGCGGCTCGTACATTACCATTTTTTCATCGTTTGGTCTCGGCCTTTTGGCTAAGATCAAAGTGTAGTATCTGTTCCGATGGATACTGCACGTCTGTCCTGTGCAGTTCTAGGAGGTCCACCCCCCCAGGCTTCGCCTCCCCTCTTTGGGGAGGAGTAAGTTTATTGCTTACTGTCTGAGGCGCCCCTACCGGGGAATGCCGACGGGGCTGCCCAGGCAATTTTTAAATGGCCAGAGTGCTCACCTCTCGAGCGCTGGCTTTTAACCCCACTTGCTCGACCCGATCTTGGGTCACATCTTACTTGTGGGAGTAAGATAAAACTGGCCTTGTGCCTAACTCCGCGAGGAGTAAATAAACATTACCATTTAATCTGTTAGTTGTTCAATAAATCTGTTATACTTCGTCCTTTGGTCATTTTTGATTTATAATTAAATCGATAACAACGGTTAGTATCAGACGTGGCGGGTTCGATTGCGGTAGGCTACACAAGAACGGGTGAGCAGGCGACAACGTGTCAGTGTATGTATGAAACGATTTTGTGACGACACAAACAGCAATCCCCCTGCTCTGCCGAATATGATGAACAATAGAACTGAATACAGACAGTGTCATTGGAAGGCGTGCAAGCAGTGCAATCGGATGATGATGATGATGATGATGATGATGATGATGATGATCGTGATGATGATGATGATGATGATGATGGTGGTGGTGGTGGTGGTGGTGGTGGTGGTGGTGGTGATGATGATGATGATGATGATGATGATGATGGTGGTGGTGGTGATGATGATGATGATGATGATGATGATGATGATGATGATGATGATGATGATGATGATGATGATGATGATATTCGTTGTTGTTTTTGTTAAGCGAATAGGAATTCTGCAGTGAGCTCATGAAGATTGTGCCTCAGGATTGTCAGATCTTCATGACAACCTCCCCGTTGGTCGTAGCTCTTTGCTAACCTGCAAGATTGTAGGTTTCTACCTCCCCTCCACACGCACGCCGAGAACAGCAAAGCTCAGCGGTTTCATTCGAAGTCGGGGAAGGTTGGAACACACAAACTAGTTGGACAGAAGCAAACTTGTAACTCTCGCTCCATTGATTTGAAGCTTCGTGCCTGGCATAGCTTTGCTTTTCACACGCAGAGGTATAGAAGACCAGAAGATGACGGATCCTGCTGACGACCCCTCCTGCATTTTCAGCAGAGGCCGTCAACGTTTATTATCAGACGTAGCACTATCCACACATCGATAAATAAATTTTATTGACAAATTCTGAAGACAAACAAAAGAAAAGTGTTTGTAGATAATGAGAGTTAAGAGTATCCAGGAACGTTCTAGATGCAGAAAGAGTTGTTTTGTTTGTAAGATGTTAAGTTGCCATGTTTGTTTCGGCTGGTGCCGTGTGAATTTGCGTGTGGTTGTGCTTGTAGATTAGAGTAAGCGTTGTAGACGTGTGTGTATATCAGCTTGACTGTGTTTTGTCAATGAGAGAGTGTGTGTGTGAACCCGAGTGTACGTGCATTCGGCGAGCGGTGTGTATGTTTGAGTAGTTCGTTAATGTCTCTCGTCATGTATGTGCAACTTGACCTCGGCCCAGAATCTGGGGCTAATTTTAGAGGACTTTTTCTCCAGGTCTGAAAGAAAAAAAAATAAGAAAAAAAAAAGAAAATATATTAAAATGTGTGTTTGGGTTTTTACATTACGCGCGAAATTAGGAGATGAATATTATTGCTGATGTGAGCTTTTGTGTAATCGAGGGTTGATACTTAAACACAACATTCGCGGCTGCTGCTGCTTCCCATAAGGTATTTTAGCGGTCGACCGTGACGCACTTATTAAAGAACACAGAAGTATTTTACTTTTATAAACCAACACAGGGAAACGTATTCAAAGTAGTATTCGGTATCATCTCTAAAACCACCATTCGCCAGTGCATGGAGTATATTGTTGCCACATCTGTGCTGGTGCATCAACCACTAGCCTCTACCCCTTGGACAGAGTGAAAAAATATTCTAAACTTATAGGTCCCGCACGTTTCCTCTTAGAGGGTCGGACAATAAGGCCTTAAGGAAAATTTGAGCAATTTTCTTTTTTTTCCACCCGTCCGTTTCATTGATTAAAATGATGTTTCCTCTGAAACATATATATATATATATATATATATATATATATATATATATATATATATATATATATATATATATATATATATATATATATGTATATATATATATATATATATATACCACTCACTAAGTCCCGGATTTACATTTAGATGGTGCCACTAATACCAAACCACGGTTAAATTGTGGTATATTGACTCCTAACGCGGTCGTACAGACACAAATAATGCTGAACACCCAGAAGTTAGATTCAGCAGGAGTTCTGAGAAGGCGCGATGGGTGTAACACAAATTAAGGAGTAGTTCAACCGATTCAAAAATGGCCGTACATCAGCGGAGTGTGACCAGCGTTCTGACAGATCCCAAACTGCTCGAAGTGCAGCTGTTGTTGAGACGGTGGAAATAGAAACCTTTCCAAAAGAAGACTTAACACGGCATATCATAAATATAAATACTCTTATATTTCGTAGTCAACTATACTTCTTTATTATGAACCAGTATTTACTTTTGTGTAATATATTTTACAGTAATAAATGCAAACAATAAATTCTAGTAATTCTTTATAGATATCATTTATATTTGGAAGGGAAACCCCTTTGTTGCACTACTGACTCAGATCAAATGGATTTCCCTTCCAAATAAAATTACACTTCTGAGTTTACAAACAATTACAATTACCAATATTCTATTTGTTTTAAAGTTACGATAATAATTGGTTTCTCGCAGAACGACAGTCACTTCCTAACGAACACAAAACAACAGACTGGCTCGCTTAAATTTCTGACTGTTCTCGGAGACCGAGCGAAAAAAAAAATACTTAGCCTGCCAATTTTATCTTGAATATATATATATATAATTATTTTTTATAAATAAATATTTAATATCCACATAATAATAATTCACTGACAATTCACTAACTCCAATCTGACATTCTTAACCACTTGGCAACCTTGAAAGTCATATTTTGAATGTGAGAGAAATACACCTTATATTATATTTACAAGTATAGTAAATCTTAGAAAAGGGTTCGATCTGCCAAGGGAGAGAAATCGCACTATTCATTGATAAGAAACCTTTTCACGTTCTTCTCAAAGTGCTCGATTTGAACGGAGCTTTAATAATTATTTTTATTAATAAATAATCATTATACAACACAATTATATGTTTCATGTTCACTAACAATCGTAAGTGTGGCTTATATAACTGCATCGCCGGTCGAACGATTTGAACCTTGAACCTGAAAAATCCCAAATATATATATAAACTACATATTGCGTATTTAGATCTGTATGGCTAGTTTTCCTTCCGCTTATCTATTTTCCTATCTGGTACCTAAGCTTTCGTAATGCGTCTTTCATTCCTATATAATTTTATATGCTATCTACAATGTCGCAGAATGGTTCTTACGTGTAGTGTTTAATTATTATTATTATTATTATTATTATTATTATTATTATTATTATTATTATTATTATTATTATTATTATTATTTGATATGCAAATTATCATATCACATTGTTGTCTTAAAGGTAATGTTTTTTATTATTAGTAGTGTTAATATACTTATACTTATATATATATATATATATATATATATATATATATATATATATATATATATATATAAAAGGAGATTGTAGTTTGCTTGAAGCAAAAAAGACAAATATTTGTCTTTTGATAATGAAAGTTTTTCTTTCGAAAATTTAAGATTACCTTTTACCGAACTTTTTATTTACCTGTCAGTATTTACTATTCTGGTACTTAATCAGTTTTTCGTGAAATATTAATGAATCGTTTTGAGATTCGTTTTCTCTTCTCGCTTATTTTTGTTCACCCTCTCCACCTTCCGGCAACTACATCGCATTGCTACAGCCTCGGACTACTAACCTGCACTTATATATATATATATATATATATATATATATATATATATATATATATAATAATGGTAATGATCCAGGTGAAAAATATCCACAGGGTGGTAATCCAGAGAATTTTAACCGGGTTTATAAAAAGTGCTCAATATCAAAATAGAGCTTTATATATGATAATTTTATTTACACAGACAGATTTTGTACATGTCTGTGTAAATAAAATTATCATATATATATATATATATATTAGTGAAATAATAAGTGAATTCTTTCTACATCATTTGATTATTGAGGAAGTGGTAATTTGATCAGTACCACTGGGAGCCATGAATATTATAACTGTTCTGTTTTTAGATCTCGACACAGTTACATGGTAAACAGCTGATGATCCCCGTTTAATATTTCACAATTCAAGTTAAGGTACCCTGTTTATGTTTCACTGCTATATACTTGAATCCCCTTTTTTATCTATGAATTTTCCAGCGATGGGTCGGCTTATGCGAGTGCTAAGTCTGCGATATGTTGGATTTAGTTAGTATCGCTGGGAATTTAAACTGCATTTTCTTTCTTTGTTTAAAATGACTCAAAGCTTCTTTAGACTATATATATATATATATATATATATATATATATATATATATATATATATATATATATATATATATATATATATATATATGTGTGTGTGTGTGTGTGTGTGTGTGTGCATTTTATTTCAGGAAACCAATAAGAAAAAGAATTCAATTAAAGATCGCTGCAACCTAACGTTTTGTTTATTAAATCCCTCCGGTTTGTATTAGGCGTTTTTTTTAGAAGTATGGTATACACACACAAACCCCCCCCCCCACATATATATATATATATATATATATATATATATACATATATATATATATATATATATATATATATATATATATATATATATACACACATATATATATACAAACACACACATATATATATATATATTAGGGGAGGTCGATTTTGAAACTGTAAATTATCGCACTCGAAGAAAGTTGCCAAATAATGTCAAAAGTTACCACAAGAAATATTTTTCTTCAAAATTTTGTATTTATTTGAGCATTGCAACTTTAAGATCAAATAAATCGAGATTTTTTCTCACTGCCGAGATTTCACCGGCAGATGTGTCGCCTTAAATTAAACCCGGGTTTTAACAAAAAAAAGTAATACATTACTTAATAATAAATATTTTAAAGTTTATTATTATTTTTCTTAAGAAATTAAATGTACATATTCAAATTAAAAAGGAATAAAACACTATGATATTTAATGTTATATATAAATAATTATTTGTTTACATAGGCGTTTTATTTATTGGATATTTTTTATGGTATTCACCGGTTGAAAATTCATCGGGCGAATTTGACTTCCCGTGTTGATTGTCTGTTTAATTATCACACATATATATTGAATTGTCGAGCGCTGGCTTATCTAATCCCACTTTCCCGACCTTTTGTCACACCTTACCTTGTGGGAGTTAGATAAATAAAAACTAGTTCAGCCAGGGGGTTTTACCCCACCAAATAAACCGGTATCGTCCGGGCCTTTGGGTCTGGATTTACGCACGTCTATTGGGGCTTGTCCGTCCTGTGCAGTTCTAGGAGGTGCATCTCCCAGGTTTTGCCTTCCCTCTTTGGGGAGGAGTAAGTTTATTGCTTACTGTCTGAGGCGGCCCTACCGGGGAATGCCGACGAAACTGCCCAGGCAATTTTTAAATGGCCAGAGTGCTCACCTCTCGAGCACTGGCTTTCTCATCCCACTTTCCTGACCTTTTGTCAATCTTACCTTGTTGGGGGTAGATAAATAAAATCTAGTTCAGCCAGGGGGTTTTACCCCACCAAATAAACCGGTATCGTCCGGGCCTTTGGGTCTGGATTTACGCCCGTCTATTGGGGCTTGTCCGTCCTGTGCAATTCTAGGAGGTGCATCCTCCCAGGCTTTGCCTTTCCTCTTTGGGGAGGAGTAAGTTTATTGCTAACTGTCTGAGGCGCCCCTACAGGGGAATGCCGACGGGGCTGCCCAGTCAATTTTTTAATGGCCAGAGTGCTCACCTCTATAGCGCAGGGTTATCTAATCCCACTTTCCTGACCTTGTGTCACATCTTACCTTGTTGGAGGTAGATAAATAAAACTATTTCAGCCAGGAGTTTTTACCCCACCTAAAATATATGTATTGGAGTTGATGGGAGAATGGATAAGGACACATTGATGTATAAGGAAATTGTGGATGAAAATAGACAGAGAATTATGAAAAAAACTAAGGGACCAGAACACCATTTAACTTTTACAAAAGAAACACCATGTGAAAGTAAATATCTGACACATAGAGTTCTTCCGAATAGTGGTGCAACAGGTGCTGTTCATGCAGATCAAGTGGTGGATGTTTTGCATGAATTCCACAGTGAGAACAGTATCAAGGTTATACTTGTTGACAACACTAATACCAACACAAGTTGCGATGGTGGAATGGTTGCAATTTTAGAAAAAAAACTTTTTAAAACTCTTCACACAATTGGTTGCTCTTTGCATCATAATGAACTACCTTTCAGAGCCCTTTTTAAAAACATAGATGGTTGCGCAAAGGGCCCTACAACATTCAGTAGCCCTCTGCGGAAATTATGCTCAAATGATTGATATGATTTACCCCAAATATCATTTTCCAAAATTGATGAAATACATGATCTTAGTTCTGACCAAAGACTCCTTTATGAATACACAGTAGGTATTTCTAGAGGTAAGGTTGACTCTAGATATGCCTCCTGGAAAATTGGTCCTTTAAACCAAGCAAGATGGTTAACTTTGGCCATCAGGCTTATGTGTTTATGGACTCGTGGTGCATACCCACAAAGGCACACAACAAAACTACACTATGTAGTAAATTTTATTGTAAATGTGTATGCCACTTTTTGGTTTGAAATTAAAAGAAATAGTAAATTCCACAATCAGTAAGTGCACATTTTTAATATGACCCAGAGGATTAAGGAGCAGCCTCAGGAAATCCAAGATATCACATTTAGAAATATACAAGGTAATACATTTTGTTTACTGCCTGAAAACTTTCTATATTCCATGGTTAAATCTGAGGAGATTGAAGTAAGAGAAGAAACTTTAAAAAGAATTTTGGCCATTAGGTAAGTAATATTTATTCATATATCTCTGACTCAATTATTTATTCCAATTTATTGAATGATTTTTAAAGATTTTATCTAATTTCACCATAATTATTAAAGCAGTACAGATTGGAATTTTTTAATAATTCAATTAATTAATTTGTTCTTTCAGGAGTGAGGAGTCAACCAGAAAAAGATTAAAAAGAATACTACCTATTAATTTTAATGCCACACATTGGACACAATTAATAGATTTAAAATTATGCGGCATTTTTGAACCACCAATGACGGAAGATTTTACTGAATCTGAACTTCGAGAATCGTTGATGAATGGAACCAAGCTTGACTTGCCAGATTTGCCCTCACATTCTCAGGGTGTGGAACGGGCAGTTAAGTTAATAACAGAAGCTTCACAAACTGTATATGGTTTTGAAGCAAGGCATCAACACATTACAGCCAAAGTTTTGAGTCAGAAATTGAGACCAGCATTTTTGTCTAAGGGGTCTTATATGGAGCAATTTGACTCTCTATATTAAGCTTCATTAAAATAGTGTTAGGTTTTTCCTTATTTCTTTGCTTGTTATATTTTCACTAATAACAGAAAAAATCATTTTTTTAGGTATTCAAATATTACTGTTTAATTCATAACGTTAAAAGGTAGTTTACAAAAGCAGATACTGAAAATGAGGGGGGGGGGCAAATTTTC
>OY744538.1:81073511-81083511 GCA_963556195.1 Sepiola atlantica | reverse complement strand
ACTAAGAAGAAGAAGAAGAAGAAGAAAAAGAGGAAGAAGAAGAAGAAGAGAAAGAAGAAGAAGAACGAAAAGAAGACAAAGAATGACCGGAAGAAGAAGTCAGAAGAAGGAAAGGCAGGAGGACCGGAACATGAAGTGGAATAATAATAATAAGAAGAAAACGACGACGACGACGAAGAAGAAGAAGAAGAAAAAGAAGAAGAAATAGAAGAAGGAGGAAAGAGAAGAAAAACTAGAAGAGACCACTAAGAAGAAGGACCAAAAAGAGAAGGAAAGAGAGAAGGAAAGAGAGAAGGAAAGAGAAGTGTGGCTGTAAGAACAAGAGAAGAAAGGGAACATTGAATACGTGAGGAATACTGAGAATTAGTATTAGAAGAACGAGAAGAAGAAGAAGAAGAAGAAGAAGAAGAAGAAGAAAGAAATAGAATAATAAGAAGAAAGAATGAAAACTTTCGAAGAATGCAAAAAAAGAAATTGTAAGAGATTTATTTTACTAAAATGGGTCACTGCTTATTAAGGTGAACACCACGCGAGGATAATGGGTAATGTTATCGGATGATTGTCAGTTGAGAGATGAAGAACATTATGGGAGGATTAGAATGCTTGATGGAATGGACCATGTTCGAATAATAGTGGCGACGGTTTATGACAGGAATCGTTGACATTAAACTTGAAGACGACCATGTTGTAGTCTGCAGGGAAGTAGTAATATGTCACATAGACGGGAATTCCATGCTAGGCACATGGGGAAGAAGTGACAGTTTTTGTTTATTGTGATAAAAAAGGGATTAGAATTCAGTCAAGCACCTTCCATGGAAATAACAATAGAGCGAAGAAAGAGAGAAAGAGAGAGGTGGAGAGAGAGAGAGAAAGAGAGAGGAATGGAAATAGATATAGAGAGAAAGAGATAGGGAAAGGGAGAAGGAGAAATAGATCGATATAGATAGATAGACATAGAGACATAGAAAGAATGAGATAGAGAGAGAAAGGGAGAGAAAGGGAGAGAGAAAGAAAGATAGAAAGAGAGAAAGAGAGAGAAAGAGAGAAAGATATATATGTATATGTAATATATATATATATATATATATATATAATTTCTCAGTGGTTGTAGATGTCGGGATTTGAGTTGTGAAATACTCAGGATCCGGGGTTTCGAATCGCATGAATAGTAGTGAATAGTTATATCTCTATGCTGATGAGTCCTGATTATAAAGGACGAAACGTATACATACATAGATAATAAACAAAAGAAATATTATATATATATATATATATATATATATATATATATATATATATATATAAAGAGAGAGAGAGAGAGAGAGAAGTAACGTCTCTTGTGTGAGAAAAGTGATGTAAGGAATAGAATAGAGCATTTCTCATTAGAAGTATAAGAACAAAGAAAAAAGAGAACAAAAGAAAGAGAGAGAGAAAGAAGAAGAAGAAGAAGAAGAAGAAGAAGAAGAAGAAGAAGAAGAAAAGAGGATAAAATAGAGGAGAGGAAGAGAACGGAGAAAAAGGGTAAACATAATAGGAAATACAGAAAGAAAGAGAGAGAGAGAGAGAGAGATGGAGAAAGAGATAGATGAGAGAATAACAAGATAAAGGAATGTTACAGAGTGAAGGCTGAAACTGAGAAACAAAGCAAAAACGCAGAGAGAGAGAGAGAGAGAGAGAGGGGGAGGAGAGGGCGAGGGAGACAAATGAATAGGGAAAGAAAAGAAGAAGAAAGAATAAAGGAAAGCAAAGACAGAAAGGGGAAGGAAGGGTAGAGAAAGACACACAAATATATAGAGAGAATAGATAAGAAAAAATACAGGGAAAATAATCTACCACTACTTCATAATAAAGACCAATGTGTATTTTTTGTATACAAATAAATATATATCTGTCCCGTCACACAACTATTAACGAGTAAAAAAAACTGCCGAACGAAACCATTTCAAGTGTTTAGCAGAAAACAAATAGCAAATAAGTCTCCCATGTCATAATAAATGAATTTGGAAAGAAATTATTAACTCTATTCCCATAATGAGCCGTTTTCTTTTTATTGTTCACTTCTTCTTTCTATACTGATTGGTATGTTGTTTTTTTAGTCTTTTTTTAACCTTCCAGTTGTAACCTTTCCTAGGTTCAGAAAATCAGAGTGCTGATGAACTAAACTGAACGCAGAGATCTTCCAATTTCCCAGAAACGCATATGCGGATTATCGAGTGTCACGTGACCATCCATGTGACACGAAATCAGCAGTAACAAAAACCACCTTTCAAAACTTAGGGGGAAAAAAAGCTTTAGTTTCGTTCCACCGCAGCCGAATAAAGTTTTGTTGTAAGGTTACCCCTGTAATGTTTTCAAAGCTTAACTTTCTATCTAAGCCGACACCGTCATCTTAGACACGTTGTTCTTGTCTGAAACACAAAGCTGAAATCAGCCGATGGGAAGAATGCTAATCTATTTATGTTCCTCCCACAGCGGTAAGATGTGACACAAAGTCGGGAATTTGAAAAGCCAGCGCCCGAGAAGCTGAGCACTCTGGCCTACAAAAAAATGCCTGGGCAGCCCCGCCGGCATTCCCCGGTAAGTATGCCTCATGCAGTAAGCGATAAACTTACTCCACCCCAAAGAGGGGAGGCAAATCCTGGGAGGGTGGACCTCCTAGAACTGCACAGGACAAACCCACAGATACCGGTCTATAGGGTGTAGTATCGATCGCAACAGATACTACACTTTCTTCTTAGCCAAAAGGCCAATTCATTGGAAAAATTCGATTGCCATTCAAAGAATACCTCCAATCTTTCACATTGAAGCCACTAATATAATATATATGGATTCATTTATTCATTCATTTCATTTGAATCAGATGATTCTATTGTTGTCATTGGTTTCCCCGATATTTTTCTAGTTAGAATTCTTTTTAGAAAGACATCAGGTACTTACAGGAAAGACATCGTAAAGGTTGCCAACATCCTAAGTGAAAGTGTTTCTGTGGAACGAACTGGATTCGAACTTCGCATACCCAGGTTGTTAGTCCGTGCCGTTAACCACTTAGTCACCATGAAGAAAAAAAATGGCACGGTGAAATGACGCCGGTAAATATCGCACAAGAAAAGATGGGACACGTGGATAAATAGGAAAAAAAGGCACAAGATGAACATCTATCTTGGATACAATACATAAAAACAACACATTAAGAAGTTTGTCAAATAAAAAAGAAAATTGCATTTACATTTAAGAGTAGATGAGGGTTCTCAGCTAAATCCCCCCTGAGATTCTACTTTTATACGCGATTACGTGTGAACCCCTTGAAAAACTTTGAGAAAATAATTAATTATTTTAGAATTTAGAATCTGAGACTAGTTTCACACATAAATTTTATTTAAAATGATCACCCATTTCCGGACCAGCGTCTAACCAAATAGCGTTTTAAAGGAAAATAACCAGATATTTTTTTTTGGGGGGGGGGGGGGGTTAAAGAAATAAATTGTGTGTGTTTTGTCGGGAGGTGATTAAAAACAACAACCTATGTTTCCACCCGAACTAAGGGTAAGTGGTAGGGTTTACTACTAACCATATATCCGAGTGGCAACACCCTCTTCCCAAACATTCCCTTAACCCTACCACTCACCTAAAGTCCAAATGGCAATTGACCCCTCCAAAAAATATGCTCCCTTAAACCTATCACTAACCTTAAGTCCGAGTGGCAGCATCCCCCAATACTATTGCTCTTTAACCCTACCACCAACATTAAGTCATGGTGGCAGCAGACACCCCAAAACCAAAACATGGTTACATCAAAGCTTACTTGTCGTTCAAACGCTATCTGGTCGAAACGTGAGTGATCATTTTACGTAAGATCTATATGCGAAACTGATCCTCACTTTAAATTCTAAAGTATATATATATATATATATATATATATATATATATATAATGGATTGAATGAAAGAATTAAATCAAACTTTATAACTTATCAAAGTTCTAGCAAAAAGTACTGTAAAGTCCTTAATCCATGGATTTTCAAAGAAAATCTTGTCCTCGGAGGACTATTACCGCAATGACATCACTGCGAGTAAAACAATTTGCTTTGAAAATATATAAAAATATATAAAACATAAAATATAACGACAAAACACACATTTTTATGATAACATACCCCTATTTTTGGTTAACATACCCCATTTAATCCCTCTCTCTCTCTCCCTCTCCCTCTCTCTCTCTTTCTCTGAGGCTGAAACTTCTGGGCAAGCTGAATTTTGTATGGAAACATGTCCATGTCAAGCAACATCCTATGTAAGGAGGATCATGAAACTTCCAACTGTCGGGATCTTCTTCTGATTGAAACTGTTGGATTATCTTCCAGACTTCGCTCCAATTCTTCCCGATTAAGTTTCATGATCCGCCTTACATAGGATGTTGCTTTACATGGACATGTTTCCATACAAAATTCAGCTTGTTTGGGTTGAACAAAAGGTTTTCAAAAATCAGAAAGTTTAACGGTGGTACCGTTTAATTAATCAACGGGGATAGCATGCTCCCGACAAGTTACACCTAAAGAAGGTAGGAGATTACATCGGCCGAAACGTTGTGAGAATAACATCGGAGATGAGAACAGTAGTCCGTATAATCCAAATAATGCAAATTATCAATTCTCATCTAAAAGATTTAGAAACGTTTCTCAACCTTTTATATATTTGACAGAAGTGTTGTTTGTTTTCTTTTCGTATTCCACAGCCCCCAATATGCTGTTGGTGGGAATCCCCCTGATTTTTATACTAGGTAAAAACATAATGTAAGGTCCTGAAAAATAGGAGCGCTAAAACTCCGTTTAAGTATGCTCCAGACGAAAGCAGCTCCTCGCTAAGATTGTGGAGCTCCATTTGTCTTAGTCTTATTCCATATACGAAAATTGGCAGTTACTGTAAACAGTGCTTATAACGCTACTTAACTAATAATTATAAGGAATTAAGGGGTTCATACCTTTCTAGAAGTTAACCAAATAGTCCCAGCTCTTTATTTACTTCCTCCCCGGAAGATGTGTCAGAAAGCTCGAAGAGGGGGGAATGTCAGCGCTATCGAAGGAATACTTTGGCTCTGCAAAAATAACCATGAAAAGACCTGTCGACATTCCTTGGTAAGAACGTTTCAGCCAATCGACAATAAACCCATCTACTCCCTTAAAAGAGAGAAGTTAACGCCTGGGAGGATGCACCTCCTAGGAATGAGTCGAACCATACGCGATCGCGATAGAAAGAGGCCTAGAGTAAGAATTGAATGCCGAGAACGGATCCTTGGCGATAATGATAAGCGTGCAGGCAATGATCCAAGCTGGATCTTGAACCCGTCACGTCGACTTCATTATCCCTAGCTTGAACCACAACGCCAGGCGGACCTCCCGCAGCAAAAGTTAAACGGTACAAATATCCTCGCGCAAAACTTGCGCAGAAGATCCACTTCGACGCAGTTTCTACGCACGCATATTTTTTCCATGTCGCTTATTTTTGTTTTGTTATTTTCGCCGAAGCTTTTCGCGCCAAAAAGGTCAGAGCACCCACCAATGAGGCTCCTTGGCTAAAAACGCTTCTGATGTGAGATGTTTGTTTGCATGTGTTTATTTTTTAAAGTCACATTTGTACTACAAAGGCCTTCAGCCTTAGGGTCTGGCCGGGAAACCTACGGTACAAGAGTTCAGGTATGAAGGTCAATAACTCGTAGAGTAGTCGGGCCGAAAGGAGAGGAAGTGCTAGGGAGGTGCAGAGGCTTGTGGGGGAGCGCCGTGAAAGAAGGGGGGGTTGATAGATAGAGAGGTGTTAAAATGTCATCGAAATTCTTCTTCGTGTTATTTACGGGACGGATCGATATTTCGAACTTCGGTGAACGGTGAGGGGGGCGCTTCGATGGGCGCGAATGGTCGGGTGACATTTTTTCTAACCTTTTCGTCAGATATTAAGGAAGCTCAACCTGCTAGAATCTTCGTTTTTGAAGTGAGGAGGTGGAGTGGACCATCGGGTTAGCGCACGAATGCGCACACACATTCCTTGTTGTTGTTTTTTTTTTATTCTTGTTTTTTCTTTTTTTTTTTGTCGATTGTTTATATATTTTTCGTCTTTTCTTTTTCCTTTTCTTTAAATTTCTCTCTCTCTTTCTCTCTCTCTCTTTCTTTTCCCTCTTTCTTTGTTGTCTACTCTAAATGTATTGATTTACATGTCAGACAGACGTCTCGCTCCCCCTCTCTCTTTATATATATATATATATATATATATATATATATATATATATATATATATATATATAATTAATTATGAATATTTGTTTTTATGTACATACGTATACGTTTCATCCTTACGGGAATCGTCAGTGTAGAGAAGAATTATTCACACCGGTGGCCGGACTCGAACCCCAGAACACGAGTTACATTTCAAACTCAAATTCCGACTTTTTACCCTTACGACCGCTGTAAACAACTCAGCGAGAAATTAATCACTTTTAAAGACAGCTATCGTAGAGAGTTCTCCTTTTGAAAGGAGCATTTCATTTACGTCACAGTTACAGCTGTGTCAATACTAACGCTACAGAGCCCAGCCTAGTTATGGAGACGACAAATAAATAATTATAAATATTTGCTTTTATCTACATACGCATATGTTTCATCCTTAAGGGAATCGTCAGTGTAGAGAAGAATTATTCACACTAGTCGCCGATACACACACACACACGCACACACACACACACACACACACACATATATATATATATATATATATATATATATATATATATATATTGATTTCACCGGGTCTTCTGAATAAACAAATATGATGCTGTTATTGAATTCCTTTCTACCCAACTGAACCAAAAAATATATATCACTAATGGAGATTTGGTATCTGTCCGAAGCCGAAATTATACTATTATTATCTTTTAATACTCAATTCAGTCTACTATACTATTTCAGACTAATGTAACATCTTTTAATACTCAATTCAGTCTACTATACTATTTAGACTAATGTAATATCTTTTAATACTCAATTCAGTCTACTATACTATTTCAGACTAATGTAATATCTTTTAATACTCAATTCAGTGTACTATACGATTTAAGACTAATGTAATATCTTTTAATACTCAATTCAGTCAACTATACTATTTCAGACTAATGTAGGATCTTTTAATACTCAATTCAGTCTACTATACTATTTCAGACTAATGTAGGATCTTTTAATAGTCAATTCAGTCTACTATACTATTTCAGACTAATGTAGCATCTTTTAATACTCAATTCAGTCAACTATACTATTTCAGACTAATGTAGGATCTTTTAATACTCAATTCAGTCTATTATACTATTTCAGACTAATGTAATATCTTTTAATACTCAATTCAGTCTACTATACTATTTCAGACTAATGTAGGATCTTTCCATGATCAATCCAGAGGTATGTGGGATGTGTAGTATCAGTTCATAGGCATTATCTCCTTCTTTGGGGGGGGGGGACAGTGTAGTATATTTTCGTTCGTCATGATACCATTGTACCAGGCATTATCTTCTCTAACTTTTGTGTAATAGGAGAGTAATGTAGTATCTGTTCTGTTTCTATGAGACATCGCTCCTAGGCATTACCTCAATCTTTTCGAGATGGTGGCAGTGTAGTATATGTTCGTTCGTCATACATATTATACAAAATATGCGACTAAAAGGAGCATATTTTTTTATAATATTATATTTTTGATACTATTATTATTATTTATTTAATTTTTAATTTTTTTAATGGAAATCGCTCCAGACAAGGCACGAAGCCACTTGATGTAAGGAGCTAAAAAATACTTCATGGTAAAAAACTAGCGAACAATAAGTGTTAGATGGATAGATTCTGACTCAGAAAATAGCAATTTTCCCACCAGCTATGTGTTACTGTGATGTTTAGTCTAGCTGACTAACCAATCAGATTAGTTGTTATTTCTCTCCCATGGGTGTATGTTTTTATCAGCCAATGGGTGAGCTTCTCTTAAACAAAGACCCGGCTGACCTTCATATTACATACAGGGTGATTCATAAGTAACTTAGCTATTTATTTTTGAAATTCTAAAGTTAAAAAATACGGTAATACAAAACAGAAAGCTTATTACACAAATTCATTCATGGGAGTTTTAAATTACAGCAAATTTTCAAAATTTCCACCTTCGTTCTGCATGCATAGCTCCATTCTTTTTTGCAAGGAATTTACGACTCTTTGTAGCATATTTGATTGATTAATTTTAACAAACTCGGCAGTGATTTTTGTATTTGAGGTCGTCATTGCCTTTCAACAAGTATGAGAGATTTGGCCATATGAATAACAATAAAAATTCGCTCTTCAATTGTAAATGACATAATGCCTGAAAAAAAAGCACATATGATGATTTACACAAATTTAAATAAATAAAAATAAATATATATAGAAACAAATATATAAACGAACAAATTTAAAATACCAAAATAGCAGTAATTAGAGAGTAAGATAACAACTATCAAAAGTATGTTTGTGCTTTATATGGTAATCATTTTACATAGCTAAGTGACTTATGAATCACCCTGTATTTTTCTTTTGTTTTGTTTGGATGTGGCGCATCTTTTTTGTGAATGATTCCAGTGAACAGTTGCCCTTATTCTAGCACGGGAAATAATTTTTTCCTATTTATTCTGTTGTTTATCGCTACTTTATGTGTTTATTTAGTTAATTATTCATTTATTATGTATGTTGTTATCCTAAAATAAAGTTTATTCTATGCATACAATTAGTTGCTATTTCACTTCGACAGTTTAGTAAGTTTTGGAGATCTTCGAAATTCTAAAATTTGAAGCCTCTCATTAAAATATCATCTATACGGGTCGGCTAAATATCTACATGTACTAGCCCGTCATACTATTTTCTACTCAATTATTGGCGAGCGTCTGCTTTCTTTGAGTTCCCTGTAATGGTTCGCAAGTGATATTTTGAATCAGTGATTTTGTTTAGTGAATCTGCTATTATGGTTGTTATACCTGGATTTAAAATGTAGGGATGTAATTCCTATGTAATATATTTTGTTATTTGGGTTTTCCCTGACAAATGTTATTGTTTTGTAAACAATGACTTTGATTAGGCAGCTATTTTGTAGTAGACAAAGTGCACGAGTTCTAGTTACATGTTTTCTTTTCATTATTAACATTATTATTTCTATTTGGGTGGTTTCTATGGGAGTTTTGGTTATTACAATTTCTAGTGGTTATATATTGTTCTGCTAAGTGTTATTTTCATTGTTGTTGTTTGGTTAATATTTTTACACATTTAAAAAAATTCTTCTCTACAACTTTCGTTTATTATTTTGGTTATTATGTTTTGTAATAATCATTTCTAAGTATGTATGTTAGTTTTAAGTCATTTTTCTTGAATATTTTGGCCGTATTATTAGAAATGAAAATATAGTTCATCTACTTTTGAAACATCGTGAATTTGTAATTATTTTGAATTTAGAAACCAAAGAACGATGCGTTGTTTTTCCTTAAAATAAATAACATTTATTTTAAGTTTCCTGATTTTCGGCATAGATACAATACTATATATATATATATATATATATATATATATATATATATATATATATATATATATATATGTCTATACATCTTTATATATATATTTTTATACATCTTTATATATGTTTGTGTAGAGTGAATTCTGAAACTAATTAACCGATCATTACGCATTTTAGAAACATAGCTGCTACACGTAAAGGTTGTTAATTCGCTAATTTAGTTTAATTTATTTTTCTGCAAAGAGATAAGAACGGAGCTGGGAGTTCTTCGTGAGAATTAAGATTATTCCAATTTTGATCAAATATTCTAAAAATTCCAATTGCTTTGGAGTAATTTAAAAGGTTGTATGTATATATATATATATATATATATATATATATATTAATTTTTACGTACATAAAATAAATCTATGAACACGTGTGTTTAACTATGATCCACTATCAGC
>OY744538.1:81061011-81068511 GCA_963556195.1 Sepiola atlantica | reverse complement strand
GGGGGGGGGATGCTGACGCCTTTTTACAAAAAAATGAATGCCGCCATCTTCTTTTGCTCTCATTTACAAAAAAATAATAAGTGACGTGTTTTATTTTTTTAACTTTAAAATAAATCAAACATGAAAGATTACGAATTCATTAAAGTTTCTAAAAATCAATAATTCAAAATAATGAACATTTTTTAAAAATAAATTAAAATGTGTGTTTTAATTTTTTTTTTTTTGAAAAACGAAGTTTTTTTTTACAATATAGTAAAAATTTGTAATATATTAAATCAGTCATATTTTTGTGTGGGATTTTTGATGAAACTTTTTTATTAGTCTAAAATTATATTTTTTATTTCGAAATAAAATTCAAATTCATTTTTTAAAACTTGAAATTCGAACTTAAATCACCGCCGTCGTAATATAATGCAATGCTTTAAACTTTGAACGCAATGTTGGATTTGGAAAAATTCTCTTTTGCGCTTGATATCCATAAAAAGGAAATACGTTTAAAAATAGTAAAAAGTTAATGATTTCAAAGTGAATGAATAATCCTTATGAGGGTAGCCGTGTTCTTGGCAGGGGAATAAAGTCTCAAAAGCAGGAACAACTTAAATATAATTTCCAATTGAATGAATAATCCCACGCAGTTGAGTCGCTGATTACAGATGGACGCATGTGCGTTAAGTTACGGATCACTTCCGGTCCTGATTGATAGTGGGGGTAAGAACCACTATCAATGACATCACAAGAAAATTTCGACTTAGTGCACCGGCCTTAGTTTACCATATTACGTAGGCCACGGCCCAACACTCACAGGGTGAATGTCGCAACAGTTACAGGTTATGAAGACGCAATAAAAATGAACAGAGGCGTGAAGTTGTCTCAACTTTTATTAATATAAATTATTGCTAAAAAGTTCCGACTTAAAAGATATGGAGCCGTTTGTGTGTGCAATGTCTTTCATGTACTTATAAACATACAACAGAAAAAGAAAGAAACGCACACACGTATGAAGTTGTCTCACAATTTTATTAAAATAGATACATAACTAAGAAGCTAATGCCGTTTTTTTTTTAAATATATTTTTTAAAATAGAATTTTGAAACTTACATTTATTCATTAGTTTTTTTTATTAACTTTAAAAAAAAAAATTAATCAATCAATTTATATTTTTTTAAATCACGGTTATTGTGTTTACATAAAACCTTCTCTACAGCTTTATTCTTACAGAAGGAAAGGTTGCTAGTCTTTCTCTGCTCTATCTTTATTTTCATGGTAGTTGCTCGACTGAGCCCCAATCTCTGGGTTCCTCCTGTAAAACATTCACAGCAAAAACTCATCTAGCTACAACCACTGTAAATAATTTTCCTTTCTTCTTCTGTGTACCTCGAGCAAAACGGAAATTCCATGAGCAGAGTTTCTTTCCAAGAATAACCCGTCTGTGTGGCACAATACCACGGAGCTGCTTCCTATCTGACTACAAAATGGTCGTTTTCAAGTCCAATCTTGTTGAGACGTCTTCTCAAATATTTAAATTCTGCTCAGCCACCATCTTTACTCCTTAAGGCGTTTTTTTCCCAGCAAAACCAATTAACCCCTATCCTCGAGTGGTCTTCTGGACTTAATAAACGGTGAATCATTAGTAAAATAAATATAGTTAGAGAATTTTTAAATAGTCTGTAGTGGAATGGGGTCATAAATGGACGGTAATATTAATGCTGTTAAGACAAAGCTCCCTTTCTTCAACAACTACAGGAAACCTCTTGAACCACATATTGCTATCACAAAAACAACACCCTACCTGAGAGTCCAACGTTCAAACTCCTCGGCCTTACGTTCATAGGTAACATGAATTGGAACAAATATATATCAGACATTTTCAAGGCTGTTGCAAAGAAGGTGGGCTCCCTCTACTGTGCAAGAAAACTTCTCACACCTGGCAATGTTCTATATCTCTACAAAGCTACAATCCGGCCATGCATGGAGTATTGTTGTCACATCTGGGCTGGTGCACCATCCACCAATTTCTCCCTTTTAGACAAGGTCCAAAAAAGAGCATCTAATCTAATAGGTCCTTCAGTATCCACCAAGCTCCAGCCCCATCGCTGCAATTTTACATCATTGTGCTTGTTTTACAAGTACTTCAATGGAATGTGCTCCGATGAACTTGCTGCTCTGGTTCCCTCTCGACGTAAATACACTCAACCAACCCGACAATCGGATCAATCCCATCCATTCACTGTGGCGGTCCCCAGATGCCGGAGAGCTTTCTACACCAATAGCTTTTTTCCTTGAGCTGCCAGCATTTGGAACTCTCCCCGCTCCCTGTTTCCCCGACTGTGCCGACATACAGAAATTTAAAACTAATGTGAACAAGCATCTCGCTGCACAGCTCCCAATTTTGGATGACCCCATAAACTTACAGCTTAATTCTTAGTAGCCCCTTACGTCTACAGTGGCAATTTGCCTTGTTTGGGGTGAACAAAGTTAAAATATATATATAGTCGGAAAGAAGCTGAAATGTGGGAAAACTCTCTGAATTAGTGTCTTATGCATATGGTTTAAATTTCATTTGAATCTGATATAATTCTTTGAAGTTTTAAGGGGGTCTATCCCTATGAGTCACGTAGATATTCGGCACATAGAGGATAACCTGGTGATACCAGATCAGGCTGCCCTGTGGCTCCCTGAGACGAAATTCACCTACATTGACGTTTTTTTTTTTTTTTTTTTTTGTAAAAGTTAATTATGTTCTACAAAACCAAAAACAAAAACAACAGCCCCTCTCCCTTTCTCCCTCCCCTTTTTTATTTTATTTTTAGAACTTGAAGCATAAATCTTTTACTATAATGACCAGATTCGGCATTAAATAACCCAAAAAGGGTTGATATGCCGTAAAACAAAACTACCAAACCAAAAACGATGATTAAACATTTGAAGATATAAAGAACTTGAAGCATAAAAACTTTTACTATAATGACCAGATTCGGCATTAAATAACCCAAAAAGGGTTGATATGCCGTAAAACAAAACTACCAAACCAAAAACGATGATTAAACATTTGAAGATATAAAGAACTTGAAGCATAAAAACTTTTACTATAATGACCAGATTCGGCATTAAATGACCCAAAAAGGGTTGATATGCCGTAAAACAAAACTACCAAACCAAAAACGATGATTAAACATTTGAAGATATAAAGAACTTGAAGCATAAAAACTTTTACTATAATGACCAGATTCGGCATTAAATAACCCAAAAAGGGTTGATATGCCGTAAAACAAAACTACCAAACCAAAAACGATGATTAAACATTTGAAGATATAAAGAACTTGAAGCATAAAAACTTTTACTATAATGACCAGATTCGGCATTAAATAACCCAAAAAGGGTTGATATGCCGTAAAACAAAACTACCAAACCAAACCATAGAGGATAACGTAGACATGTTTTACCACTTCCATTGTCTTCCCCCAAAAATCTTATACATATGATTTAAATTTAATAAAAATAGGATATATTTGAAGTTTTAAGGAAGTTATACTTTTATAACCCCCCCTTAGCGTACACCTAGAGATTCGGGAATACTTCCATTGTCTTCCTCGTAAAATATTACATCAGAATACACTTTTAGATTTTATGTAGACTCCTCAACTTTTTTAAAATAGGAAACACACACACATCACACACAGGCATTGGGTTTTATATATAGAAATACTGTTATTCCGGTGCTTATTTATATTAAGATACATGCGAAAATATTAAAAATATTAGTGTACACTAAAAATTACGGAAAATTATCGAGTAGAATTTTAGTAATAAATACGATTCATTTATTTCTCATATTTCTTATTATACGTTTGATCGATGCCATTTTGAGCCATTACGCACGTCCATTTTATGAAAACTTCAAATTTACAGACTAACTTATCTTCCCTTTTACGTAACTCTTACGTAAAAAGACACAAAATGGCTCAAAAAGGCGTTGATCCAATGTATAATCGGAAATATGAGAAAGAAATGAATTTAATTTATTTCTAAAATTCTACTTGCTAATTTTCCGTAATTTTTGGTGTACACTAATATTTTCAATTGATAAGTATATCCATAAGTTTTTCTTGTTATTTTATTTTGAACTGCCATATTTCGCGTGTATCTTAATATTATTAAGCAAGTACAGATGTATTTATGAAGGCTGATAGCAATGTAGAAACACCGGAAAGGTGAAAGAAAGTATTAACAAAAACAAACAATCAAAGACAGTAATTTGGGTTACGAATCTTCGCAAAATCTATTTATTTTCCCAAAGATCTTTCACATATCAAAACAGTAAATATGTGACTTACTGTGAAATGTTATTAATAAAATATCAATAAAAATATCCGGAATGGTGTTACATCTTTTAAGTATTTCGTGAGAATCTATCACTTTCTCAAAAAAGGAATACGTAATAAATAAGCACTTTTATCATTTCTTTTCATTGCTATAACTTTTGTTCCTTTATCTTTTTCCTTATGTATTTACTCTTGTCACAAATTATCAAGGCTAACATTCACTCGAGGATAAGGACTATTGAGATGGATAGATTGTCAGTTGGATGTTGATGAATATTATGAGAGGATTGATATTAATGAATAGAATGACTGACATTTGATTACGTATGATGACGGGTTATAGCATGTTTTTCATTGCTATTAGATTTGAGGATGACAATGTTGTAGCCCTCAGGGAAGAAATCATGTGGAAACGTGTTCCGCAGATGGGAAGTTTGATTTTTCTAAATTGTTTTTTTTTTCAAATATTTATTTAATCATTTGTTTCTCTTTTCTTTAACATCATTTCACGGACTGACGACCTGAGTGAGCCAAGTTCGAATGAACTGAGTTTCAATAGTACCACTTTTACTTCACCTTCACGTGGTCCCTCTTGTGAGAATGTCAAGCCTGTCAACAAAATTGTCCCATGCTGATTCATACGCATTTACTTTACTATCAAATAGAATTAACCAGAAACCCAAAATAATAATAGAATTATTACTGGTAAACTATTATAACAATAATTTTAAAGATGTCAACATATATGCCAGCTCTCACTTCAACAATGTATTATCTATTTTCTGCGAGAAAAAGTAACTATTTCTGAAGTTTTCGATTTTGAATTTAGTTTAACTCTGCCTTTGACAAGATGCGGTAATACGCATTGAAACGTTAGTTGATTGACGTAAGGCTATAATATTGTTTATGTAATTTTATAAATGCTCTACTTGGTATTGAGCACTCTTGAAAAACTTGGTTTTATATTCACTTTATTAACAGATTTGAACTTGATCAAGAACAGCATCGGTACCGCCGGTTTCAAATCTGTTTATGTCTGAAACAGGCGTAAACAGAGGCTGAAGAGAGTCCTTATTTATTTATTTTATCTGTTTTCTTTGCTTTTCATATAATGTATTCGTATCTTTTCTTTTGTCATTTTCCCGTTCATCTATTCTCTGTCGGATCCCCCCCACACCTTTTCATTTGTTTTCTCCTTTTGTTTTCTTCCTTTCTTCTTTCTTTATATTTCTTTTTTTTTTCGGTCTTCTTTCCCCTTCGGATCTCGTGTATGACCTTACATCGCATCTAGTTGTAAGGCCCCAGTTTTTGGAGTTTTAAGAAGCGTGGAGTTACCCCTTAGCTACCATCACTCCCAGGTTTACACGAAGTGGAAGTACATGCAAAGGTGCCATCTTTTGGCTAGGAACAAAGTGTAGTATCTGTTCTTATACTATATTTCATCTTTTCTGTCCTCGGTCAGTGAAACAGAAATCCTTCTAGATTAAGACAATTTTTAATATCGTCCTAATCCAGAGGGCCTCAATTGGGTGAGCTGGATCTGCCCCACATTAAAAACTGACCTTGTATCTAACTCTTCCCTCTTGGGGAAGCAAGTGAATAGGGACACTAACTAAACGGCATCGGACATCGTTGTGCAAGGGTTTCGCCTCTTTCCCACCCACTACATGAAAATAAATTTCCCCAGCCTTTTCTGTTTTTTTTTGCCCTGCCTACCCTATTTCCAAACCCTATCAACCAGTCAATCCCTCCCCAACCGTCCTCAATATGACACAAAACTGTATCCCGTGGTAAGGCCCCAATATGAATGTTTTTGGGACGTTTATGGTCATCCCTTAGTTCCCAGAACTCCCGGGTCCACTCTCCCTGTGAGTGATAGTACCTATCACGACCCTATTTATGGGTTAAATAGAACCTATTGTTTACAGATTATTTTTTTAAAAACATACACCCGAAACAATTAATTAATTTAGTTGATGAAGATTGCATGAGATTCGCCGTTGCCCTGCGCACAGATTCTAGAGCATGCAGCGTCCACAGCTGCCATTGTGGTCAGCCGGTCGACGTATATGGACTCCATACTCTTCCGTGTAGAAGGAGCGCCGGCGGGTTTTATTTACTCCTCCCCAGGAGTTAGGCACAAGGCCAGTTTTATCTTACTCCCACAAGTAAGATGTGACCCAAGATCGGGTCAGGAAAGTGGGGTTTGAAAAGCCAGCGCCCGAGAGGTGACCACTCTGGCCATTCAAAATTGCCTGGCCAGCCCCGTCAGCATCCCCCGGTAGGGACGCCTCAGACAGTAAGCAATAAACTTACTCCTCCCCAAAGAGGGGAGGCAAAGCCTGGGAGGGTGGACCTCCTAGAACTGCACAGGACAGGCGTGCAGTATCCATCGGAACAAATACTACACCTTGATCTTAGCCAAAAGGCCAAGAAGCCCAATTTAGGCACAGCGTTCGTAATAATATCATCCGATGGGCCCTAGACATTGCTAGCTTCATGTCGATCCTCAAACCAGTTGGCCTCGACAGAGGGGATGGCAAACCGCCCGATGGCCTGACGGTGTCTCCCTTTGCAAACGGCAAGTCACTGATATGGGATACGACTTTTGTCGACATTTTTGCCCCCTCTCGTCAGTTACAGAATCGGCAACAAACCCTGGACATGCAGCAGCGTCAGCAGAGAAATGCAGCAATGAAAATATACCGATTTTCTCGACAGATTTGTGTTTCAACCGATCGCCGTGGAGACGAGTGGAGCGATAGGCCCCGCCATACGCGACTTCCTCAACAGTCTTGGTCTGTTAATGACGCGCCACACCAGGAACAATCGTGAATTGACATGGTTTTACGAGCGCCTCTCCATCGCAACTATTCGTGAAAACGCCTTGAACCTGCTCTCGGCCTGCCAAGCCAGCACGGTATCCGATGAAACTTCCTGATAATTAGAGTTATTGTTCTTTGTTAATTGTGTAAAACAAATAAACATTTGTAGGTGGCGCTGTGCAAATAACTTGCATGGAGATTTTCTTCAATAAAAAAATATTTGAAAATGTAAAAAAAATAAATTACAAACCAATCGCATACATAACATATTGGATGGTTTCGACATAACATGACTCAGGAAGCAAAGTGAAGTATCTGTTCTGAAGGTACGCTTCATCTTTTTTGTCATCGGT
>OY744538.1:81028511-81056011 GCA_963556195.1 Sepiola atlantica | reverse complement strand
TGCTGAGGTGTTCTAGGGCGAGAGTATTGTAGGATTCTTGGGAGATAGTGCAGAATTCCTTGCCTTTGTCAGAGGGTAGGTAGACCAGGTTTTTTTTCTTAAGGCCTTTGAGGGTGAGACGCTGGGAATGGGAGATATTTGGTGTGATACGGTGTTTTTCCCGTTGTATTATGGAGAAAATCTTATGTTTGAGATTTACCAACTTTAGGTCTAAAGGGTGGTTTTCAGGAGGAGGGTGTAGGGGGCGGTCAGGTTGATAAACGGGGAAGGGGTTGGATGAAAAATTAGGGGGATCGGTGGGGGTGGAGTCGTTAAGTGGGTCTAGGGAGGGTGGGTCAAAGGCTGATAACCATTTCAAATGGTACGCTGTCCTGCAGAACTGTGTTTCTATATCGAGGAGGGTTTGGTCATTAAGTTTTTGTGTAACGAAGAATTTGGGTCCGAGGCTGAGGAGATCAGTTTCTGTTGCGGAGAGAGAACACGTGAGGTCAGTGATAAGTGGTTGGGTAGTAGCTTGAGGATGGAGAGGGGGTCCGTGTACAGCTCCATAATTGGTAAGCGGCTGTAAGATCTGTTTTTGGTGGAGCCAATTGAATTTAAGTATGAGTCTGTTTTTTTCCGTGTGGAAACAGTGGTGGAAAGCTTTGTTGACAGATGCGGAGATGTGGGGTGGAAGGTGTGAGGGGGGGGGAAATTTGCTATCAGACATAGCGTTGATATGTTGGTGTAGCTTGCAATGGAGGTGTTTGATGGTTTTCTTTATACAAAAGGTATGTATGAACGAGCGTGCAGAGTGGAGAGTGGGTAGGTAGAAGCACGACGGTAGGTGAATGTTCTTGATAGTGTTGGGGAAAATTCCATGTCTGAGGCATCTCTTCAGGAAGTTGATCTGGCATCCGGTCCTAGCCCGCTTCTCCGAAAGTCGGAACATTTTTTTGGTGTATGCAAACTCTGTCTGGCCGAGATTGAGAGATAAGATATGATTGCTTAATGGAATTTTGATGTTTTCTGCGTTCCTAATCCACTTCACAACTCAAATTCCTTCTCAAGTTTCCAATCTCGTTTCTAAGGTCTGAACATTTTATTTAGAATAAGTTATCTCCCTTTGACAGTGAATTTAAATTTAGATTTGAAGAGAATAAATGAAAAAAAAAAAAAAAAAATAAATAAATAAATAAATAAATAAATAAATAAATAAAGATTGAAGAGTCATTTAAAATGAAACATAATAAAATTTATTAAAAAAATTGGTATATTACTAAACTAATGCTTATAATGTTTTAACCTTAGTTATATGATTGCTTAATTGAATTTTGACGTTTTCTGCGTTCCTACTCCCAATTGTTTTCCCCTATAATACGATGATCTGACACCGGTTTTTCCACGTTTTTCCGACCCCCTCGGTCTTCTATTGTTGTCTTCTGATAATGAAAGTTGTTCTTTCGAAAATTTAAGATTACCCTTTGCCGATCTGTTACTTACCAAAAAAAAAAAATACTATTTGGTATTTAATCAGTTTTCGTGAAATTATTAATAAATCGTTTTGAGTTTCACTCCCTGCGTTTATTGCTTTTCACTTTTCCATCTCACGGCAACCACATCGCATTGCTATAGCCTTGGACGACTAATTTACACTTACATTTACCAGCAATGCTTCAAGCAAACTACAATCTCCTCTTATCTCTCAATCTCGGCCAGACAGAGTTTGCATACACCAAAAAAATGTTCCGACTTTCGGAGAAGCGGGCTAGGACCGGATGCCAGATCAACTTCCTGAAGAGATGCCTCAGACATGGAATTTTCCCCAACACTATCAAGAACATTCACCTACTGTCGTGCTTCTACCTACCCACTCTCCACTCTGCACGCTCGTTCATACATACCTTTTGTATAAAGAAAACCATCAAACACCTCCATTGCAAGCTACACCAACATATCAACGCTATGTCTGATAGCAAATTTCCCCCCCCCCCCCTCACACCTTCCACCCCACATCTCCGCATCTGTCAACAAAGCTTTCCACCACTGTTTCCACACGGAAAAAAACAGACTCATACTTAAATTCAATTGGCTCCACCAAAAACAGATCTTACAGCCGCTTACCAATTATGGAGCTGTACACGGACCCCCTATCCATCCTCAAGCTACTACCCAACCACTTATCACTGACCTCACGTGTTCTCTCTCCGCAACAGAAACTGATCTCCTCAGCCTCGGACCCAAATTCTTCGTTACACAAAAACTTAATGACCAAACCCTCCTCGATATAGAAACACAGTTCTGCAGGACAGCGTACCATTTGAAATGGTTATCAGCCTTTGAACCACCCTCCCTAGACCCACTTAACGACTCCACCCCCACCGATCCCCCTAATTTTTCATCCAACCCCTTCCCCGTTTTTCAACCTGACCGCCCCCTACACCCTCCTCCTGAAAACCACCCTTTAGACCTAAAGTTGGTAAATCTCAAACATAAGATTTTCTCCATAATACAACGGGAAAAACACCGTATCACACCAAATATCTCCCATTCCCAGCGTCTCACCCTCAAAGGCCTTAAGAAAAAAAACCTGGTCTACCTACCCTCTGACAAAGGCAAGGAATTCTGCACTATCTCCCAAGAATCCTACAATACTCTCGCCCTAGAACACCTCAGCAATACATCCCTTTACACACCCGATAATGACATCTCTGCTACCCGCATACAAACCACTATTAACAACGCTTGGTCCCAAATTTGCTCCAGACGTAATCTCCCCAAGGCTTATAGGCTCAATCTCACCACTAGAAACAGTAGACTCCCCACCTTTTACCATCTTATTAAAACCCACAAAACCAGCAACCACCTACAGATCAGACCTATAGTCTCCAGTACTGAGGGACCTCTTTACAAGATCTCCTGGCTCCTCTCCCACTTACTTAAACCGCTACTCCCCACCTTCCCGGCACACGTCAGCAGCTCTGACCAGGTAATAGATAGACTCAACTTGCTCCAACCCCAACAGCTCCGCGCCAACAACTACATCTTCAGCCTTGACGTAGTCTCCCTTTATACTTCCATTCCCGCACACCCCGCCATTGACCTCATAACTGACCACATCTCCTCTAACAATCTTGACTGTTTTGGGCTTACCCCTACAGACATTCATCAGCTCCTACGTATCATTGTGGATAACACCTACTTTAAGTTCCAACAAGACACATACAAACAAGTCTCTGGCCTACCCATGGGTTCCAGTCTCTCCGGCCTCCTCGCCATTTCTTACATGAACAGACTGGAGCAGCAAGCACTTAGCACCTGCCATTCCCATATTTTCTTCTCGAGATACGTCGACGACATTTTGATCCTCACTTCATCCCGAGAGGAAGCTATCTCTATCTTTAATACATTTAATAATTCTGACCCCCACATTAAATTCACCATCGAACATCCCAACACCTCAGGCTCCCTCTCACTTCTAGACTTCAAACTCAGCATTAAGGACGACGGTTCTCTCCACACCACTTTCTATAGAAAACCCGCCTGCAGGAATCTCTTTGTCCACTACAAATCCGCACTACCCCTCAAATCCAAAATTAGTTACGCACAAACCGAAATCACCCGCATACAAGACAAATGCTCTTCTTCTTCCGATAAAACAACACACACCGAAGCCTTCCACCAAACTCTATTGACCAACGGCTTCCCTCTAACTACCATATCTAGCCTTAACAACACCAGAAGACGTAGACACCACACTCTCACCAACACATGCTTCCTTAAACTCCCCTTCTTTAGCGACCGTATCACTTCTGCTATCCGCAATGCCATACGTAGTGAGAACCTTAACATACAACTTTCTCACACAGGCACCTCTCTCCGACAACATTTATCCAAAAAAAGCCACTACACCCCAGACCCCTGCTCTCTAGCTAGTTGCCCCATCCCCAACTCTGGCCTCTGCCTCCGCACATATACAGTATACAACCTGCAATGCTCTAAGTGCCAAAAATTCTACATCGGTAGTACCGTTAGGCCTCTACACCAACGTATTAAAGAACATCTAAACACCCACATTTCCTCCTTCCATAAACACTTAATTTCATGTGGCAACACACATCGCTCCATTAGTGTCCGCATCCTCAACTCTGTCCGCAATATAGGCCAGCTTCGAATTTCGGAAGCTATCCTCATCTCTAAATTTCGCCCTGCCTTGAATAACAGATTCGAGTTGTCATCTCCCTTCATCCTCTGATTCTTACATCCTCACACTCCCACCTCCTCACACTCCCACCTCCTCCCACTCCCACCCACAACTTACTTACCTTTTTTTTTTTTTTTTTTTTTTAATCCTCTCTCTTCTTATTCCCCCCCCCCTTCCCCTGCTAATAAAATTAAAAGGAAAAAGGAAAAGAAAAAAAGAAAAAAAAAAAGGTCCCATCCTTGGCTTTTATCCACTTCACAACTCAAATTCCTTCTCAAGTTTCCAATCTCATTTCTAAAGTCTGAATATATTATTTAGAATAAGTTATCTCCCTTTGACAGTAAATTTAAATTTAGATTTGAAGAGAATAAATGAAAAAAATAAAATAAAATAAAATAAAATAAATAAATAAATAAATAAATAAAGATTGATGAGTCATGTAAAATGAAACATAATAAAACTTTAAAAAATTGGTATATTACTAAACTAATGTTTATAATGTTTTAGCCTTAGTTATATGATTGCTTAATGGAATTTTGATGTTTTCTGCGTTCCTAATCCACTTCACAACTCAAATTCCTTCTCAAGTTTCCAATCTCGTTTCTAAGGTCTGAACATTTTATTTAGAATAAGTTATCTCCCTTTGACAGTGAATTTAAATTTAGATTTGAAGAGAATAAATGAAAAAAAAAATAAATAAATAAATAAATAAATAAATAAATAAATAAATAAATAAAGATTGAAGAGTCATTTAAAATGAAACATAATAAAATTTATTAAAAAAATTGGTATATTACTAAACTAATGCTTATAATGTTTTAACCTTAGTTATATGATTGCTTAATTGAATTTTGACGTTTTCTGCGTTCCTACTCCCAATTGTTTTCCCCTATAATACGATGATCTGACACCGGTTTTTCCACGTTTTTCCGACCCCCTCGGTCTTCTATTGTTGTCTTCTGATAATGAAAGTTGTTCTTTCGAAAATTTAAGATTACCCTTTGCCGATCTGTTACTTACCAAAAAAAAAAAATACTATTTGGTATTTAATCAGTTTTCGTGAAATTATTAATAAATCGTTTTGAGTTTCACTCCCTGCGTTTATTGCTTTTCACTTTTCCATCTCACGGCAACCACATCGCATTGCTATAGCCTTGGACGACTAATTTACACTTACATTTACCAGCAATGCTTCAAGCAAACTACAATCTCCTCTTATATATATATATATATATATATCACAATTGTTAAGGGAAAATTATTCCGAACTAGCATTTAGGTATAGTGCTTTTCGTTCAAAAGTATCGCCAACAAAATAAACACATAAATGACATCTATAAAAAAGCGATACAATCAGGATTAGCGGGGATTTGCTCTGTAGTAGAGCTTCAGGCTCAATACTATGGCGTCCTGGTTTTGAATCTGGCTTGGTTCAGAGACGCTGATGAATCATATAACGACAAAACACGTGCTTGTGGATAATTATATATATATATATATATATATATATATATATATATATATATATATATATATATATATATATATATAAGAACAAAGAGTAAGGTAAAATAAAATAACTTTTAAAGCAAGTTTAAGATGCGATATATTTAAAAAAAAAAAAAAAAATCGATACCGATTTAAAAAAAAATTTTTTTATAAACTTTCATTTATAGTTTATAGTAAAGATAAATTTCGCCAAAATAGAATTGGCCTCTTCAGTGTAGTTTGTAGATCCGATCTTATTGCACAGCCGGTTTAGTTGTTGCAACCGGTTTATGAGGTGTTTTTTTTCTCACTTTCGGTACGAGAATACGCTTGCACGTGGTATATGTATATATTTGAAAAGTTCATACCTTTTTAAAGCATCCAAATAAAATTTAAGAACAAGGGGTAAGGTAAAATAAAATACCTTTTAAAGCAAGTTTAAGATGCGATATTTTTTTTTTATTAATAAAAAAAAAATCGACACCGATTTTTTTTGATTTTTTTTATAAACTTTCATTTTTAGTTTATAGTAAAGATAAATTTCGCCAAAATAGAATTGGCCTCTTCAGTGTAGTTTGTAGATCCGATCTTATTGGACAGCCGGTTTAGTTGTTGCAACCGGTTTATGAGGTGTTT
Source organism: Sepiola atlantica (assembly GCA_963556195.1). Classification (NCBI taxonomy): domain Eukaryota; kingdom Metazoa; phylum Mollusca; class Cephalopoda; order Sepiida; family Sepiolidae; genus Sepiola; species Sepiola atlantica. The sequence continues at coordinate 81,049,704 of OY744538.1, read as the reverse complement.
TTTTTTTCTCACTTTCGGTACGAGAATACGCTTGCACGTGGTATATGTATATATTTGAAAAGTTCATACCTTTTTTAAAGCATCCAAATAAAATTTAAGAACAAGGGGTAAGGTAAAATAAAATACCTTTTAAAGCAAGTTTAAAGATGCGATATTTTTTTTTTATTAAAATAAAAGAAGAAAAATCGATACCGATTAGATTTTTTTAAAAGTAAAAGGTGGAGGGTTCACCTTTTACTTGTAAATTGTTAAAACCTTTCGGATCAAGGGAAGAATAAGGACCCCAGATCATTAACACAAGACGCGGGACATATTTTCAAATCACCGGTTGACCTCGCAATACACGTGGTCTCTATTTACAAAACACTTGTAAATAGATCTTTTATTTATGTTAATATTTATTTTAAGGCAGAGAGTTCATAAATAAAACAAATAAATATTAACATGTTTTCTTTTCTTTTAACATGTATACGCTTTTTTAAAAATCGGCTGACTTGTAATCTGTCGTTTTGCAATAAACAAAACAATTTATCATTTTTTTTTTTACTTTTATTTACTAAATAAAAAACAAATTTTAAACGCAATTCTATATTTCGTGTTGTGTACTTTTTTTTCTTTTCGTAGGGAGGCGAGTAGCGAAGTTTTATATATTTGTTTGTAATTGTTGCTTACAGAAAAAAAAGGAAAAAACTTCATAAATTTTAAATTGCTTCCGTTTGGAAACTGATTTTTGAAGTCTAACTCCGCCCTCGTGGGGAAGCAAAACGAAAGATTACAAGTCAGCCGATTTTTTAAAAGGCGTATATATTTCGTTTATTTATTAAAATAACTTGCGTAATCATCCGTTTTGCCTCCTCGGGCTAGGAGCAATGTGTAGTATGGAAAAATCCTTCTAAACTGAGGTAAGATCCATAGTGCCCCTTTTTGGGAAGCTTGATTTTTCCCTACAAAACGAAAGATTACTTAAGTACGGTGATAAATATTTCATACCCCCCCCCCCCATTTCTGCCCTCGTGAAGTTTTTTCCTTTTTTTTCTGTAAGCAACAATTATAAACAAATATATAAAACTTCGCTACTCGCCTCCCTACGAAAAGAAAAAAAAGTACACAACACAAAATATAGAATTGCGTTTAAAATTTGTTTTTTATTTAGTAAATAAAAGTAAAAAAAAAAATGATAAATTGTTTTGTTTATTGCAAAACGACAGATTACAAGTCAGCCGATTTTTAAAAAAGCGTATACATGTTAAAAGAAAAGAAAACATGTTAATATTTATTTGTTTTATTTATGAACTCTCTGCCTTAAAATAAATATTAACATAAATAAAAGATCTATTTACAAGTGTTTTGTAAATAGAGACCACGTGTATTGCGAGGTCAACCGGTGATTTGAAAATATGTCCCGCGTCTTGTGTTAATGATCTGGGGTCCTTATTCTTCCCTTGATCCAAACTTTCTTCAATTCTACAAACGGTTACTTTTACTATTAACTATCTACACCATAACGTCCCTTTCGTCTTCAAAAATCACTTCGCAATACTGCTAATGTTTTACTTTCCGGCCTTTTATTTCTTTATTCCCAACCTTTTTTGTGTTTTTATTCTTCAATTTTTCAAAGTGAAATGGAACTAGGTAATATTTAATTGTTATAAATACCATATTACCAGATTTTATCCTCTGACGAGAAGAGTTTTATCTTTGAAAAACCATGGTTTAAGGATTAATGTAACTCCTTGCATCTGAACTTTCGATGTAATAAAATTTGTATTAATTTATGTAACTATGTAATTTTGTGATACGGTACAAATCACGTTGACACACCGGTTCCCGTTAGATCACCGAAGTTAATCAACGTTGAGCCTGGCCAGTATTAAATGGGTGACCATTTGGGACTGCCAGGTGCTGTATGTGCTCTCTGTTTATCTCGGCATTGTTTCCAGTCGTCTTGAACTGCTTGCCATTGGAATCAAGCAGTGCCGACTCAGGAGAGGTGTTGTTAAGGATTGCGCAACCCTTGCTTCATAATTACACGCGCAGCCAGCCCCTTATAGGGGTATCCATAGTCTATCTAGACTGAACGGAGGGCATACATGTAATTTTGTACAATTTTTTATCTTCATCTTTCTTTCTTTAAAATTGATTGCTCTACTATATATATATATATATATATATATATATATATATATATATATATATATATATATATATGAATAAATATTAATTATTTATTACCTACAGACATCGATGTTTCATGTTTACGCAATCTTCAGTGCGGGAAGCTAATTCCCGACGGTCAGCGGGCGCGAACTCCGATCACAAATCGCCACTGATTCGCAGTCAAGAGACTTATCAGTTGGCCACCAGAAATTAGCTTGGAATTTTAGGAGGAATTTAACTTTGTAAATACCATGTCGGCGGGTATTCACAGCAAGCGGCGAAGAGTGATCAACAACAACAACAAATCGTGTTGGACCTCGCAATGAAGCTAGTAGTACTGCTTGTTATTAAATTCACTCAAAGTGACTAGCCTTAGTAAAGGGGGCTATATAATAATATTTATAAATAAATATTAATTATTTATTACCTACAGACATCGATGTTTCATGCTTACGCAATCTTCAGTGCAGGAAGCTAATTCCCGACGGTCGACGGGCGCGAACTCTGATCACAAATCGCCACTGATTCGCCGTCAAGAGACTTACCAGTTAACGTAGATTTAGTATAAGGAACGTTTATGTTTTTGTCTTTTAAGGGAAATGGGGTCTAATCAACTCTGCTGGGAAGCCAGGAAATTAAATACTGTCTTGTTTTTAAATTCCCGAAACAGTTTTTCATGGTAAACAACTGATAATCCCTTAAAATAGTGTTAGAAACAAACTAATATAATAACCGTAAAAAATAAATTGACTTACATGAGTGATTTTCCACTGAAAGACTTGGGACTAAAAGTTTTGTTTTTTTAATATAGTTTTAATGGTTGAGAAACTTCCGAGACTATATATATATATATATATATATATATATATATATATATATATATATATATATATATATATATATATATTTACTATAACATTTCAGTTATTTCTCTGTCGAATATCGATCATCATCATTAAGCTGAATACTATTTAGAGATAAATAAATAGATAAAAAATATTTAATAAATTTTTAAACTTTTAATCTTGACTGTAAAATTCAAAACGAGGTCAAAACACGACATAGACGGAGAAAATAGGATACTAAACTTACGAATGAATAACACCAAAAAATAATTTATTTGTTTAAAAAATAGTTATGAAAATTAGGCATACAAAGGTTTTCTTTGGGGCCTTTCGTCTCTACTATATATACAGTATTTAAAAATACTCTGTTGTATCATTGATTTAAATAGCAGTAACCCGTGTTAATGGTAACATAGAAGTAATAAATTTAAAAAAAAAACTTCTGCTTTTATTCATTTAACTATATAGACAATTCATTCTCTTTAGAATACGATTTAAGATTATCACTTGCTTCCTAATTAAGATTCTTCAATAGAAACCCGTGCCAAGATCTTCGGTTAGAAATTTATCGGCGCACCACAATCTTCCAACAAGTGACATATGAATATAAAGCTGATGGAGCGGTCTTTAATTAATGGTCTCGACTAACCAGCAGTGGTCACCACCGGTCTTCACGGCACACGTTGACCAGCACGTTTCGCGATTGCTGTCCAGTCGTTGGTCGACCGAGCAAAAGATCTTAATCGACGATCCGCACGAATGGTCATGTGCGACTTAAATAGGAAAGGCGTGTCCAGTTATTGGCGGTGGTGTCACTGAAAGAAGGAATGGGCGTGGGTGTTTGCGGTTGGGATTGTGGCTGGGGGCGGCGTGGCATATAAGTAAATATACTGAAAGGAGGGACACACGTGCGAGGGAGGGAAGAATGTCCGCGAGAAAGTGCTTCGAGTCATATTAACTGTTAAACAAAATATAGATAAAAAACATTGACAGATGGAGGAAAGATAGAATTTATATATATATATATATATATATATATATATATATATATATATATATATATATATATATATATATATATATATATATATATGAGAAAGGAAGGATATATATATATATATATATATATATATGTGTGTGTGTGTGTGTATACCAGATCATGATCTTAGATAATCTTCACATGCACACACACATTCACATATTAGTTATATTAGTTATTAGTAATATTAGTTATTGGTAGTATTGGTTATTAGTAATATTAGTTACTGGTAGTATTGGTTATTAGTAATATTAGTTATTGGTAGTATTGGTTATTAGTAATATTAGTTATTGGTAGTATTGGTTATTAGTAATATTAGTTACTGGTAGTATTGGTTATTAGTAATATTAGTTATTGGTAGTATTGGTTATTAGTAATATTAGTTATTGGTAGTATTGGTTATTAGTAGTAATAGTTATTAGTAGCAATAGTTATAATTAATATTAGTTATTATAAGCATTAGTTATTAGTGATATTAGTCATTATTACCATTAGTTATTAGTAGCATTAGTTATCAGTAATATCAGTTATAGGTAGTATTGGTTATTAGTAGTATTAATTATTGTAGCAATAGTTATAAGTAATGATAGTTATTATAAGCATTAGTTATTAGTGATATAATTTATTATTAACATTAATTATAATTTATGTTAGTTATTAGTTATATTAGTAGTAATATATATATATATATATATATATATGTAATTAGTAATATGAGTTATTAGTAATATAAGTTATTAGTTGTATTACTTTTGATAGTATTAGTTATTACTAGTATAAGTTATTAGTATAGGTATTATTATTAGTTGTTAATAGTATTTGTTATTGAAAAGGTTTAGTGTATTCGCTCCGGTATTGAATCCGATATTATATATTTTAGGTTTATAAGTTTAAATATTAATAACTTCCAGTATTTAAAGTAGATTTTTTCTCTTTTCTTTGTAAATACTTTTGGTATTGTTTATCAGAATTTCTCGAATTTCAGATGATTTTTATTTGATGCCATGGGAATTTCAAATCTGAAATCATTCATTTATTCTAATTTTTATTTTTTTCTAATTTTTATTTATTTCTAATTTTATTTATTTCTAATTTTATTTATTTCTTGTTTTATTAATTTCTTATTTTATTAATTTTTAATTTTATTTATTTAAATTTAATTTATTTTAATTTTATTTATTTCTAATTTTATTTATTTCTTATTTTATTAATTTCTAATTTAATTTATTTCTAATTTTTTTAATTTATTTTCTTATTAATTTCTAATTTTATTTATTTCTAATTTTATTTATTTCTAATTTTATTTATTTCTAATTTTATTTATTTCTTATTTTATTAATTTCTAATTTCATTTATTTAAATTTTATTTTTTTAAATTTTATTTATTTCTAATTTTATTTATTTCTTATTTTATTTATTTCTTATTTTATTACTTTCTAATTTTATTTATTTCTAATTTTATTTATTCTAATTTTATTTATTTCTAATTTTATTTATTTTAATTTTATTTATTTCTAATTTTATTTATTCTAATTTTATTTATTCTAATTTTATTTATTCTAGTTTTATTTATTTTAATTTTATTTATTTCTAATTTTATTTATTTTAATTTTATTTATTTTAATTTTATTTATTTTAATTTTATTTATTTCTAATTTTATTTATTTTAATTTTATTTATTTCTAATTTTATTTATTTTAATTTTATTTATTTCTAATTTTATTTATTCTAATTTTATTTATTCTAGTTTTATTTATTTTAATTTTATTTATTTCTAATTTTATTTATTTTAATTTTATTTATTTCTAATTTTATTTATTTTAATTTTATTTATTTCTAATTTTATTTATTCTAATTTTATTTATTCTAGTTTTATTTATTTTAATTTTATTTATTTCTAATTTTACCTTGCTTATTTTACTAACTTATTTTACTAACTTATTTTACTTTTAACTGGGCTTTCTATTCATTCATATTCATGCTTTAATAGTTTTCGTACTAGCCGCTTGCAGCTGTAAATTTAGACACCCAACTTTAGTATAATAATAATAATATACAATGCCTTTAACAAGGTATGGCATAAGGTTATTACTGGATGATTGTTTAATATAATTCGATCCTACCTAACAAAACGAATTATCCAGGTTGTCTTCGATGGCCATTAATCTAAGCAACATGACATAAATGCAGGTGTACATCCTTAGACTTTTATTGTTCCTGATTCTCATAAATAACCTCCCTGATGACATCGAGTCTGTAATAGGTATATGTGCTGACGACACCACGCTCCACTCTCGTCATGCGAGCAAAGCGGACGCGTACATATCCGAAGCAATGGCTGAATCCTTAGAAAGTTACCTTCAGGCTGTAGTGATTGAGGGCAGAAATGGTTGGTAACTTTTAATGCCGCAGAGACAAAGCTTCTTTCCTTCAATAACTATAAGAAACCTCTTCAACCACTGATTTGGCATGGCAAATAACACCCTACCTGAGAGTTCAACATTCAAACTACTCGGCCTAGTATTCACAGGTAACATGAATTGAAACATACATTGAAGACATTGCCAAAGCTGCTGCAAAATGGGTAGGCTCCACCTGACATTATCCTGTATCGCTACAGAGCCACCATCTGCCCATGTATGGAGTATTGTTGTCACATCTGGGTTGGTACATAATCATCTAGTCTCCCCCTCTAAGACAAGCTCCCCAAAAAGTCTCTCACTATCGATAAAGCTCCAGCCCCTGCCCCATCACAGCCATGTTGCATCCTTGTGCTTGTTTTACAAATACTTCAATCGAATGTGCTCCGATGAACTAACTGCCCTAGTGCCCCCACGACGCAAATACACCAGAACAACCCGACAATCAGCTAGCTCTCATCCATTCACTGTAGAGGTCCCCAGATGCCGGAGAGCCTTCTACTCCAGCACCTTCTTTCCTCGTGCTGCCGGCGTCTGGACTTCCTCCCTGCTCCCTGTTTCCCCGACTGTACTGAAATGCAGAGGTTTAAAACAAACAGATATCACGATGCACAGCTATCAACTAACAATGGGACCCAAAATCTACTCCCTAATTCTCAGTATCCCCTTACGTTTACAGTGGTGACCTGCCTTGTTTAGGGTGAAACATCTTCAAAGAATAAATAAATAAAATAATATATATACTTAGCTAGCTGTCGGGACACTCAATAGGCGGGATTAAAGTTATGCATTACACTTAGTGACGGCTAAATATAATAACATATATATATATATATATATATATATATATATATATATATATATATATATATATATATATATATATTACCATCCATATTAATTTGAGAGGTTACAATTTATAGATAAAATGAACTTAAAATCATTATTTAAAAAAAATGATCAATACAAGGTAGAGATTTTTAAATATACTTTATTTAAACATTTCATCTGGTCTACACAATAAATTTCGTGTTGCAGTGCTACCGTGCCCTATGTCAGGACCAAAATTCATACCGAAATCGAAAATCGTTTTCGATTTCAGTATGAATTTTATTAGCATCGCGGTGCATTCATTGGATAAGAATTTAATAATATTTATCATTGTATATATATATATATATATATATATATATATATATATGAGAGAGAGAGATAGAAAGAAAACTATATAGATATGTGATAAAATTATATATAAACCAAACAAATTTTATACAGTTGAAATTGAATCGAATAGAAATCAGTTTCCAGATGCAAAAATAAAGCTCAATATTTTTAATATTAACTGAAGAGTAGAATAAATATAGTATATTACAAAATTATATAATACTATAATTAACAGTTACTAACCACATTGTGGATGTTCAAAAAAGCGCGCACACACACACATACACACACACACACACACACACATATATATATATATATATATATATATTATTGGATTCAGGGTTAAGATTATTTCTCTTCAATCCAAAGTTTCTTTTCTCCGGGATTGTTTAAAAAATCACGTCTTACCGAGGTATATCTCTAGACGTGTCTTGAAGGTTAAAGCGAATAATGCGGTGAATGTTGAACGAGCCTTTTTAAAAGACGAAATTGTCCACTTATCTGCAATTTTGATTTCTGTCAAAGGCAAATATCGCCGGTTGTGGAGTTTTGTTTGGTCGGTTTTGTCATTTTTTGACAAAATACGATTCTCAAGATATATCTCGGCTTCTGATATCTTGCAGAAACTCAAACGTACTTCGAAATCTCAAAGTTTTTTTAGTTTACTTATTAATAGGAAGTTTGGCTCGGGTAAGACAAGTGATAGACATATTTTCAATTTGTCGTAATATTCCTTGTCTGACACTGATAGAGTTGTCCTCTCACGTGGCCTTGACTTCGGTATACCTCCATTACTTATTAATAAGGAGGAGGTTTTTGCTGAATTTGAGATGTTATATATATATATATATATATATAATTATTAATAATAGATATTTGATTATTATCCACACACATGTACCTTTTATTCCACTGAAATCATCAGTGTGGAAAAATAACTGTTAAGCCGGTCGCACGATTCGAACCCCGAGCACGAGGCTCATTTCTCTCATTTTCCGGTGCTCTAACCAAACGACCAACAGCTATGCGACAAGCCGAGAAGTAAATCCTATTTATATCATGAAGCGGACGATATAGTCAGCAGTCTTAACAGTATTGAACAGATCACGCGGAAAGGAACTTTGCAATATAGCTCTATTTATTCATGAGCACTTATAGATTCTCCGGATTTTAAACGGTTGTTACAAAAAACTTACCCGGATTCTTTTATGGACGTCGCTCTAGACAAGGTATAAAGCCACTTGATGTAAGGAGCTAAAAATAATTTAAAAAAAACTACTTCAACTAGCAAAAGATAAGTGTTATATGGATAGACTTTGACCAAGAAAACAGCAATTGTTACCCTTTGTAAGAAACATCGCTCATGGAACTTGAGAACTAAAGGACAATAGAAAGGAAGCGAGATTTACGAGGCTGCCGAAAGTAAACCCAAGGCCCACTTTCTACCTTCCTATTACTATATATATATATATATATATATATATATATATATATATATATATATATATATATTCTCTAGAAGTATACTTTTAGTCTCAGATTATATATATATATATATATATATATATATATATATATATATATATATATATATATATATATATATAAGTAAACTGTGAATGAAAGTGTACTTTTAGACAACTGAACCTATAGTGAAATGATTTAAGCTCAATATACGAGATAGAGCAATTATAAAGAGTTTTATAAAGGATAAATGAAGGAAGAGAAATAAAGATGTGCGGATGACAAATCTATTTCATCTTCGATTGTCTAATGCAAGGTGTACTCGATAAAAACATGTTTATTTTTCTTTCCTTAAGCCAGGCTTTTCAAAAATTAAAATCTGATCATCAGAGGAATTACATAGATGGATAAGTTGACAGGGGAAAAGCCAAAATACAAAAATTGAAAAATTTAACAAACAATATAAAGTAATGGAAAGTAAGAATGTGTGCATAAAAAGGTTATGAAAATATAGAGTCTGTCCAGTTGGTGAATGTCAGTTATCTACGGTTGAACTGAACATCATTCTGTTGGATTTACAACGTTTTAACCATTTCTAACGCAGTCTAAACGAAATCTCTACGATGAACTCTTTCCATCTTTATATCTTTCTTCACCGGACACTTTGTCAACGGACATTTACCAACTGAATTCATTTTATATTCCAACAACCATGTTTTTATTTATTTTATTTTTTCACATTTCTAAAAAAACACAATTTCTGTGAGATATATTTTTTACGGTCCGTTTCATTTGCCATGAGCCAAACAACATTTTTATTATTAATAATAACGTTTAACCGACGGTTGGCGGGTTGTTTGTTAATTCCAAATCTTAAATCCATAATTTTAACTCTAATTTTAACTAACGTAATTTCAATTTAAGCTGGATGTCCATTTGCTCAGATATATTTTTTATTTAAGCCAGATCTGCTTGTTTACGTGCCTCTTACAAGTAAGACACAAGGTCAGTTTATTGCAGGAGTCCAGCTCCATTAAATAGAGGGTACCCTGAATGAGTGCAAATAAATTACCGATGACCGGTCGCGTCGGCCTTCCCCCATGGGGACGTCTCAGGAAATCAGAAAATAAACCACTTTTTCCCCAAAGGAGGAGGTAATGCCTAGGAGGAAATCATCCTGAAACCAGACCAGAACAAATACTACACTTATACTTTTCCGAAGGCCAACTAGTACGACAAGGTTTGACACCTAATTTCACGAGATCTCGCAACCAGGACAACGTCGGTTAGCTCTTGCTAGTTCTCGATAAAATCGAAAACAACTCCCCACCCGAGGTTATCTTTTCAGCTGGCGATGGTGTGGCACGTGGGGTGGACGATTTTAATTTCGCCGTGAGAAAGAGAAACGAGTGTTGTCTATTGTCTGTTTTGTGAGTTCATCAAGATGGGGTAAAATGTGTGATTGGCGGTGATGGAGGAATGGCGAAACGAAAAGAAAAATGGCACGAGTTGGACAACGGTCAGCAGCGTCCACCGAGAAAGGTGAGCATTATGTTTGGATTGAATCGGGGCACGTGCCAGGAAATTCAGGACATCTATCTATCTATGGCACACATACACACACACACGCTCGCGCATATATATATATATATATATATATATATATATATATATATATATATATACACATATATATAGTAAGATATGAATATTGGCTTGTATATATATATATATATATATATATATATATATATATATATATATAGTAATACATGAATGTTTGCTTATATATATATATATATATATATATATATATATATATATATATATATATAGTAGTTATGAAAATATATTTATGGCAATTAAGCTACACAGAGGCTTCAGCGTTTCATCCCCGGATGGAATAGCCTTACGATTCCCTCCGGGGATGGAACGCGGAAGCCTCTGTGTAGCTTAATTGCCATAAATATATTTTCATGATCTACTACCTAGCTCTACTCACGTACCGAGCACTGTTGAAGTAAATACTGAAAATTGACACATAAAAAATTATATCTCCTTATAACATTTTATGTGGATACATGAAATAATATATATATATATATATATATATATATATACTTTTATATATATATATATATATATATATATATATATATGATATCATATATACATAATATATACATCATATATACATCACAATCTTTTGATTATTATCATTTTTCATTTTATTTTCATATTTTTTATTACTAACATAATATTTTAACATTTTACTATTGGTTTCTATTTCTCATTATTATTGTAATAATTGTATATTATTTATAGATGTGTTTTCCCTATTAATATATTTAACGATGAATAATGTTGATGTTTTATTTGACTTCTAATTGTTGTGTGGTGGAATCTTTTTTGATTAAGAGATGACTTGCAATAAATAAAAACCGTTCGTCTATGAAACGAACGTACACCTAAACTGTTATTGATGTTTTATTCTTGGAACAGATATAAATGAATATGTGATAATTTTGTTGATTTCTAAATTGCTATATATGTATTATAGTTGTATATTACAACTATATATATATATACCACATGTCAAGGGCCATGATTGATCCGAATACAGCCTGTTTGAATATCCGCGATGAAATCTTTAAGGGATGTATCCACAAGAGACAAGCACTACTCATAAACTGGACTGACCGATTCACATAAACCGAGCTACCCCCTCTGCTTCCCATTATTACTAATTTAAACAAATTAAAAAATACGAACAAACACCTTATAAACCCATATCCACATTAATTTTCAAGAGCAAAAACTTCGATTTTCACAAAAATATTTATCTAGTCATTATGAGGATAATACTCCAATTTCACAATTTATTTATCAGTTATTAGACTAATCTAACAAATACATTTAAACGACCTCAAACCATTTATAATTCCAACAGTTACCTCCCTTAAATCCAGTGATTTCTTTATTCAAATTACTTCGTGTTGTCTAAAGAACTTAAACACCATATTAATTAACGGTTTTCCCTTTGACCTCTTTTTTTCTCTCTCCCTTTCCCCCTTTTAGAACGCACATCTTTAAACCCATACAGTAATGGCCAATGATACACATTCATAAAATTGGCTCACGGGAATTACATAGAAACTTTTTTATTTTTAATTTTTATTTTTAATTTTTATTTTTAAATTTTATTTTATTTTTAAATTTTATTTTTACTTTTATTTTTATTCTTATTTTAGTTTTATTCTCTTTAATTTTATATTCTTATATTTCCCCAAAATCTCCTCCGGTTTTAAATCTCAACAGTTTCCTTACACTAAATTTAAATTCAAACAAACATACACAACACGCTGAGAAAATAACGCGTCCCAATGAGAGTGTCACGTGACTTCACATTTCCAAAACAGATGGCAACAGAAGCTGAAGAGAGCCGGATGGCTTAGACTTTCCGTGCTTGAAACCGACGGTACGAAACGAATGTTGTACTAATTTTTCTGTACCAAAATAAATATATATATATATATATATATATATATATAAAATTCTTAATGACAATATATGTATTAGCATATGCTATCAGTTCCTTTTACTTTGCAGTCTCCTTAAAAGATTCAGCTCAATGATTATCAATTAGTGATAACAGAGCAAATATAAGTCAGTTCATATTATATTCCAATAACCATGGTTTTATTTTATATTGACATAAAAATGTTGTTTGGCACAAGACAAATGAAACGGACCGTAAAAATATATCTCACAGAAATGTTATGTTTTTTGAAAATGTGAAAAAATAAAAATAATAAAATAAAACCATGGTTATTGGAATATAATATGAACTGACTTATATATATATATATATATATATATATATATATATATATATATATATATATATATATATTATAACTACTAGCAAAAATATGCTCCCTCCGGTCGCATATTTTTTGCTAGGCTGCCGCGTTAGAAATGAACGCTCACCCGTAAACCGATGGAGTCCCAGTCATATTTCTTGGGTGGTTAGACATTGATGATAAAAACAGTTTGTAAATGAAAGTTTTACGGCGTATAAGGTAAAGCCGAAATCCTAAACACACTTAAGGTCGTTAAAAAATAATAATATTGGAAGTTTCTCAAATCGGAGAAAAGATGTACCTAAAATAAAACAGTAAATAAATCAAATACAGCGAATACGATTACTTATTTAAATGCTCTCGATGAAAAGTTTACTTAAATTAAATTCATTAGAATGAGTGTGTTTTTTTAAATAGTAATTTTTAAATCAATTATTATTGATAATCAAAAAAATATGGAGTGTGTCCATTCACCGGACACCTTATCAACGGACATTCACCAACTGGACAGAGTCCATATTTTTTTACACGAATACTCTTTCTCTCCATTACATTATATTTTTTGAAATTTTGAATTTTGTCTTTTCCACTGCCAACTTATCAATCTATGTAATTCCTCTGATGATAAGATTTTAATCTTTGAAAAGGCTTGGCTTAAGGAAAAGAAAATTAAACATGTTTTCATTGAGTACACCTTGCATTGAACAATCGAAGTTGAAATAGATTTGTCATTCGTACATCTTTGTCTCTCTTCCTACATTTATCTTCATAATTGCTCTATCGCGTATATTTAGCTTAAACCATTTCACTATAGGTTCTATCCTTAAAAAGTATACTTTTAGTCTCATATATATATATATATATATATATATATATATATATATATATATATATATATATGCAAACATTGTTAAACATAACATAATTCATTTGCTTTATTATGCCTTTTTTACGTTTTGAATTTTTTAATGATCTATTTCGATTAAAAATAAGAAAAAATAATTATGTTTCATATGTATCACGAATGTTTTTTGATTCTTCGTCGAATCACCTTCAGGTGACAAAAAACAAATGAACAAAAAAGCTGGAGAAAAGAAGAGAATTTAAAAAAAAACAGCTGAGAACTCTCACGTGAAGTCAGTTAGGCATAAAAAAACACTAACCAATGCAGATCAAAGAAAGACGTTAACAATTTAAATTCCGGGACGCCAGAATTAGCATCACAGGATGAGTTGAATTACGTTAAGCATTTTAAAACATTGTTTTTGATTTCATACATTATTTAATTGATTCTAGGTTTATAGCCTCGAGTATTTTTAATTATTAAAAAAATGATTGAAACGAAAGAATGCTGCATATATATATATATATATATATATGAAGAGCTCGAACGCAAAACGCGATAAATCTAATTCGTTTAATTTGAGAGCTTAAACAATAAAAACACGAATATATTAAATCTAGGTTTCGAATGAGAGCAGATTTTTATTGAAATAAATTATTTTGGTATCGTATTATGTAACACATTCGAACTCTTCATATATATATATATATATATATATATATATATATATATATATATATATACTAGAAAAATACCCGTTCCAGGACGTGTAAAATTAATTCCCAGACAGTTTTATGTCCTTTTACGAATATTAAAATACTACTAAGCCTTATCTCTAGAATCCTTATTTCAATTTTGGTCAACATTCTTTACATGATTTGATTCTAATAAACGTCTAAAATCCATCTTAAGGGGTCTAAAGAAGAAATTGAAATTCAGGGAATCTTACTTAATCAGTGTCTAATGACTATGCGTCAAATTTAATACAAATCTGAAATATTTGAATTTTTAAATTAAAGATTGTACCCATACGATGCCATCTAAAAGCATTTTAATATACTTGAAAGAAATTGAAATTTGGAGGATATTTATTTATTTATGGCTAATACTTATTGTTAAACTTTTACTAAAATCAGAGGTATCTGAATTTCCACAAAGGGTTTTCACCCCTTCTGTGCCCCTTTAGTTTAGTTTGTAAAGTTAAATAAAACAAAATATAGCCCATTGGAGACTTCGATGGTTTGCTCATGCTGCTAGGAGTAACGGGATGATAAATGCCAGCCACAGGATATCCCTGGCGTCACAGGCGTTTAGTCGTTTAAGAAACGCAATATAGATCACTAGAGACATGTCCAGAACCCTTAAGGTTAGATTGTATGAGGCACTCATTCTGCCAATAGTCATATACGGTTCGGAGACATGGACTGCTGGAGAACAAGAAGTCAGAGTTCTGTTGGTGTTTGAGATGAAATGTCTTAGGACAATTCTCGAGGTTACAAGGAATGACAGGCTTAGTAATGCTTGCATACGCTAAGCGTTGGACATGACGGAAACTATCTAAGGTGTGGTGTCGGCTAGGAGGTTTCGATGGTTTAGTCATGTTGCTAGGAGTATTATTTACCTCGTCTTAAGGAGGTTAGGCACACGGCCATTTTTATCTTACTCCCACAACGTAAGATGTGATCGAAGGTCGGGTCGGGAAAGTGGGGCTTGAAAAGCCAGCGCCCGAGAAGGTGAGCAGTCTGGCCATTAACAATTGCCTGGGCAGCCCCGTCGACATTCCCCGGTAGGAGCGCCTGAGGCAGTAAGCAATAAACTTACTCCTCCCCAAAGATGGGAGGCAAAGCCTGGGAGCGTGGACCTCCTAGAACTGCACAGGACAGACCCATAGACCAGCGTAAATCATCGGAACAAATACTACACTTTGATCCCGGCAGATATGCCAGCCACAAAAAATACTTCTCTAACCGAAGACCAAGATGGCGCCCACCAAAAAGATGACCCGACAGCATTAGGAAACAGTGCGGCGTTCCTCTTCAAACAGCCGAGAAATATGCAATTCGGAGACAGAATTTTCAGCTCAATACAACGAAGAGACGTGAAGTCCTGTGCGGTTAAAGTAAAAAAAAAGAAGTAATAGTCCATATAACGACCTATTACGCCGAGCAGCTCTGTCCAAAATTCATAATGATCGGTTCAATAGTTTTGGAGTTATGTTTGTACATATAAATATATAAGCATATACACATATCTAACTTTATATAAATAGATATACAAAAAATACACTTTGGTCTTTATTATAGAGTGGGGGATTCACTTTCGTAAAATTACTAGAACGAAAGTTTTTTAGGTAAACTTTTATACGAGAAAGAGAATGTTTATTATTCGTGTGGAAAAGAACAATCAATTGGCATCAATTAATAAAGTCAATAATAAGAATAAAAGAGCTCTAACTACGCATCAGTTGAAGCGTGTCTAGGGGCAGTTGATGCTGGAGATTAATTCTCAAATATCGAGAGACAAAAAGATGAGGCGAAAATTGGTTGCTAAATTAGGGGTTCTGTCCTGAAGACATTAAAAGTCAAACCGGATGACACTTTAGATGGATCTTTAAACTTTAAAGGTTAAACCATGTGAATCTTCCGGGGTGTGATAAGGGCGCAAGTGTGCATGCTTGTGTCCTGCCAGCGGTGCACATGTCCATAAGTGGGAGAGAAGGAGAGAAAGGTAGAGAGAGAAAGGGAGAGAGGAGAGAGAAGAGAGAGAGAGGGGAAGAGAGAAAGGGAGAGGATAGAGGAGAGAGAGAGAGAGGAAGAAAGAGAGAGAGAGGATAGAGGAGAGAGTGAGAGGGGGGACAGAGAGAAAGGGAGATAAGAGAGAGGGGGAGAGAAAAAGGGAAAGAGGAGAGAGATAGGGATAAAAGAGAATGGGCGAGAGGAGAGAGGGAGGAAAAGAGAAAGGGAAAGAGGAGAGATGACAGAGAGAGAGAATGGGAGAGGAAGGGTGAGAGAGAGAGGATAGAGGAGAGAGAGGGGAAGAGACAAAGGGAGAAAGGAAAAAGGAGAGAGAGGGGAGAGGAGAGAGAGGGGGAAGAAAGAAAGGTAGAGAGGAGAGAGAGAGGGGGAAGAGAGAAAGGGAGAGGGGAGAGAGGAGACAGCGATAGGGGAAAAGAAAAAGGGAGAGAGGATATATATATATATATATATATATATATATATATATATATATATATATATATATATATATATACATCAGAAGAATACTTTTCTTTTCCATGCAGAACCGTTCACAAAAGTGAGAGGGGGAGAGAAAGGGTGAAGAGAAAGGAAGAGAAGGGAGAGAGCGCGCGAGATAGATAGATAGATAGATATATAGATAGATAGATAGATAGATAGATAGATAGAGAGAGAGAGAGAGAGGGAGAGAGAGATTGAGTATAAATGGCTACTTTTTTTTATATCTATTTGATTTGTATTAGCATGTTTTCTTTCCGGGATCGGCTCGTCCCCCGGGCGAGTGTGCATGAACAATAAAAATGATTACAAAAAAAGATCACTAATAAACATAATGTTGTGCTATGCGTCTTTACGTCCGTCCGTTCGTACACCCGCCACAAATGACACTAAATGGCAAACGGAATGAGAAATGGTGGTTCGAGCGGAATACAGTGAGGTGGCGTACCGATCAAAATACGCCTCATAATCTGAAGGCCTTGCGTTCAATCTCTGTACAAGGCGGTACATTTTAATTTTCTCTATACACCCCCGCCCCCAAATTTCATGAAACAATAGCCGAGGAAGAAAGTGATTATTATGAAGTTGTTTTAAAAGTTCGAAATTTTTTATTCAATAAAGAAAAATATATTATCAAAAAAATTATATATGATCAAAAAAAGTAAATACTGTGTTTTTTTACATCACCTGTCTAATAATGACGTAATACACACGTACATGCAATCAGGAGAAGTATAATAAATTCCCGGAACAGAAGAGTTTTGCACCACTTTTATGTCTCTTTATGAAAGTTAAAATCATAATTAAAATGATACTTAACCTTATGTCAAGAATCCTAATTTCAATTTTGATAAAATCCATTACATTATTTCGATCTTAGAAAATGTTTAAAATTTAAGGTTTAAACCGAAGCGGACTTAAAAATGAATTGAAATTCGGGGAATCTTGATTCATTGATATTTCTATTGACTACGGATGAAATTCAATGCACATCTGATGAAGATATAATGATCAGTTCATAAAGACTGCATAAAAAACTGATGCTGCGATTTTATTCCCGATAATTTTGATAACATTTAAAAAAAAAATTCTAAGCTTTCATATTTTTCAATTTAAACAATGCTTTAGAATGAACAAAATCTTCTTTATATATATATATATATATATATATATATATATGTGTGTGTGTGTGTGTGTGTGTGTGTGTGTGTGATTTTATGAAGGCTTACCAAAGCATTACTTTCAGGACACCAATGATCACCATGGTTTTTTTTTAATGCATTTGGGACCGATTATTTGCTTGTTGGTTTGGTGGCAGAAATAATGCACGAGCTACTTTTCTAAGACATTTTCTAGGACTTTCTTTTTTTATCCTTGTTTTTTCTTGTTTTTTAATTTTAACTTTTATTTTTATTTTTTTTCCTCTTCTCTTCTTAAGTGACCTCAACTATTGCATAGCCACATTGTGTATTGTCGGCAGTTGAAACCCTTATTCCAGACATTTAATTTTCCTGATGATCTGCCAAGCAAGTACCTGCTTGGAAGTGAAACACGTGTAGGAAAAAACATTTAATTTGAATAAATAATATTTGTAAGAAAAATATCTTTAATGGTGATCATTGGTGTCCTGAAAGGAATGCTTTGGTAAGCTTTCATAAAATCACATATAAATGCTCTGTACTCTGTAATCGAGTATCATCGAGCTTGTTTTTATTGGAACAACCCCGGTCTTCACTGAATGATCTATTTTATAAGTGATATATATATATATATATATATATATATATATATATATATATATATATATATATATATATATGAAAATTTATAACTAAAAGGTAAACTGTTAGAAAGTTGGACCTATTGTGAGGTAAGGAAAGCTCAATATCTTGGATAGAGCAAAATATGATAAATCGATTAAAAATAATTAGATCTGCAAAGGGAAGCAAATCATAATCATCGGTAAATGTCCTTGTACTGAACAACCGATGATTATGATTTGCTTCCCTTTGCAGGTCTAATTATTTTTAATCGATTTATCATATATATATATATATATATATATATATATATATATAATAAAGAGAATATTTTTTAATAAAATATTTAGAAAACTTTGCACAACGCAAATTATTTGTTTTTAAAAATAAATTATTTATTTACCTTAAAAAACATTTTTTTTTTATAAACTTGAGTACTTTCGATAAAATATACCATCTTCAGAAGAATATTTCTTCTTTTTTTCTTCTGTTTTCTTCTTGATTGAGACATACTTATCGCAGTCAAGTTGAAATTCGTCTTGATGTTAGGATGAAAATGTTGATATGGCGTGTGTGTCACGTGGTTGCGTGGAAAGATATTTTAGAAAAGTCACACATTTGAAACGTTGGCGGAATAGCAATAATAAAGAGAATATTTTTGAATAAAATATTTAGAAAACCTTGCACAACGCAAATTATTTGGTTTTAGAAATAAATTATTTATTTACGGTAAAAAACATTTTTTTTATAAACTTGAGTACTTTCAGTACACACATCAGAAGAATACACAAGAGAGATATTGCTAGCCTCTCTTTACTGTTTCGTTAAGTTCATTGTAGGTGCTTGAATGAGCTCAGTCCTGGGCCTCGTCCTGTAAAAGATTCACAGCAAGAACCCGCCTGATTGGTCGAGATCAAAGTGTAGTATCTGTTCCGATGGATACTACACCCCATGGACATGGACTGGTATTGTCTTGGCCTTCGGGGCTTGATTTACGCCGGTCTATGGGTCTGTCCTGTGCAGTTCTAGGAGGTCCACCCTCCCAGGCTTCGCCTTCCCTCTTTGGGGAGGAGTAAGTTTATTGCTTACTGCCTGAGGCGCCCCTACCGGGGAATGCCGACGGGGCTGCCCAGGCAATTTTTGATGGTCAGAGTGCTCACCTCTCGGGCGCTGGCTTTTCAACCCCCACTTTCCGACCCGACCTTGGGTCACATCTTACTTGTGGGAGTAGGATAAAACTGGCCTTGTGCCTAACTCCTGGAGAGGAGTAAATAATACAACCGCATTTTATTTTATTTTATATTTGACGATATAAAAACTTGTAACATAAATATTTCTACCCAAATGACGTGATTTGGCATTAAAGAATCCGAAATGGGTTTATATGCCGTAAAACAAAAAAAAACAATCAAGCAACAACCGCAGCAGAGAACTTTCCTTTCTCTCTCTGTATAAAAAACAAAACGAAACTTCCATGAACAAAGTTGTTTTCCTAGAGCGTCCCATCTGTGGAACAAAGTACCATGAAGCTGCTTCCCAGCCGACTACAACATGGTCATCTTCAAGTCTAATGTAAACAAATACTTGTTGAGCCGTCCTCTTGGATAATAAATTTCTCTGAGGTTATATCCAATCTTCGCGTTGTGGCGTTCGTTGTCGAACTGACGATCGCTCTCTCTCTCTCTATCTCTCTCTCTCTATCTCTCTCTCTCTCTCTCTATATATATATATATATATATATATATATATATATAATGTTTGTTTTGTTTATTATCTATGTACGTATACGTTTCGTCCTTTATAGTCGAGACTCATCAGCATAGATATATGACTATTCAGTACTGGTCATGCGATTCGAAACCCCGGATTCCGAGTATTTTTCAACTCAAATATTGACGTCTAGAACCACTTGACCAACGCTAAATAGCGAATTAAACAGTGATCATTTTAACACTTCATCCGGCCGGCTTGACGTCATAATGGCGTTCGACTTAATGAAAGGAACACTGTTAATACTACACTTACAGTGCCCATCTAGAGGGTTTTTCCTAGGAGCTACAAATAATAAATATTTTTTTGTTTATTATCTATGTACGTATACGTTTCGTCCTTATAATCGGGACTCATTAGTATATATATATATATATATATATATATATATATATATATATATATATATATATATATATATATATATATATATATATATATATATATATATATTAAGAGGTGTATACATAATTTAAAAAATATTGTTTCGTAAATTTTATTTAAAAAAAAAGCACATTGTTATGGCTTTTCTAAAAAATATTATATATATATATATATATATATATATATATATATATATATATATATATATATATATATATATATATATATATATATATATATATATATA
>OY744538.1:80973511-81023511 GCA_963556195.1 Sepiola atlantica | reverse complement strand
ATCAGTAATTGTATCGGAATCGGGAATTTAAAACAGAATCAGTAATGGTATCGGAATCAAGAATTTAAAACAGAATCGGTAATTGTATCGGAATTGGGAATTTAAAACAGAATCAGTAATTGTATCGGAATCGGGAATTTAAAACAGAATCGGTAATTGTATCGGAATTGGGAAAAAATTTGAAACTGCCCCATCACTAATATGGACAACTGTGATTGAGAAAATATATATTAACACACTGTGATAGGTAGATAAAAGTGACCGTAATTGCTAATTAATTTCTAAAATCAAGTTTGACATTAGAACTCATTTAAAAAAATTATTATTGACCTTTGTATTGCATTTTTATACAGACTCGTGCCAAACCCGTGTGAAAATTGATCACATTTCCCAATTTTTACAGCCCCTCCCCCCACCTGATACGAGGATTTACTTTACTAGTATGGACAAGATTTAATGTAACCCGAGACGTTGGCCTTTGACACGCAGACAGTGTGCGATTATCTTCAAAAAGCCACGATGACACCGAGTGACGCGTAGGACGGTTTCTTAATGGACGGCCCTCCGGCGCACGCGACCAACGGCCCCTGATCGCGTTGAACCCCATCACGAGAGGGCCGTCGTCGAATTTTGCCACGAGGTTAAGGCGGACACACCACGCTTCTTTTCTCAAACCTAACCCGAAATTGGCATCCGAAAAAAAGAATGGAACCTCGGACATTAGGATGTAGTTAATCTTTTATTGGATTCAAATGCACAAATGATTACAAGAAAATGGCGGAGAAAAGTATAAGTGGTCGCTATTAGATATGTATTAACTGTGGCTGTTGGTCTGTCAAAAAAAATGGCGGGTGTCAGAAATGAGTGTATTTTTTAAGATAATGATATACAGAAAAGATTGATGGCAGCTAATTAAGATTGATCACGTCTCTCTCTGTCTCTCTCTCTTTCTCTCTCTCTCTGTCTGTCTCTGTCTGTCTGTCTCTCTCTCTGTCTCTCTGTCTTTCTCTCTCTCTCTTTCTGTCTGTCTGTCTCTCTCTCTGTCTCTCTGTCTCCCTGTCTGTCTGTCTCTCTCTCTGTCTCTCTGTCTTTCTCTCTCTCTCTCTGTCTGTCTCTCTCTCTTTCTCTCTCTGTCTCTCTGTCTCTGTCTGTCTGTCTCTCTCTCTGTCTTTCTCTCTCTCTCTCTTTCTCTTTCTCTCTCTCTCTCTCTTTCTGTCTCTGTCTCTCTCTCTGTCTCTCTCTGTCTCTTTAGGTTTCAAACAAGTCTGCGGAAGCGATAACAGTGAAATTTAATGGAAAATATTTTAATAGATACGAAATGTATGGAAAATTACATGCAGCCCCAAAATAAAAATTGAAAATAATAAAAAAAAGACTTCTTCTGAATTTCAATATATGTCGTTATTTTAACCACTTTGGTTAGTATATTCTTTCTCCGCCTGTTTCTCTGTATTTCTTTCTCTGTCTCTGTCTGTCTGTCTGTCTGTCCGCCTGTCTCTCTCTGTCTCTGTCTCTGTCTCTGTCTCTGCCTCTGTCCGCCTGTCTCTGTCTGCCCGCTGTCTCTCTCTAACTCCCCCCTCTCTCTCTCTCTCTCTCTCTCTCTCTCTCTCTCTCTCTATATATATATATATATATATATATATATATGTATATATGCGGTTTTTGGGGTCGATGATATCTAGACACGCTGACCTGATTTCTTGAGAGACATTGAATACCCTCCCTGCCCCTTTACAATTTCCCCATTTCTCTCTCATTATATGGCTTTTTCTTCCCTCTGTATATTGCCTTCCGTCATAAATCATGTAATCCCCCCTATAAAATTATAGATTAACTATGCTTCAAATTTACCCCTCTCTCTAAATATGTATTAGATATGTTCTCTCTCTCTCTCTCTCTCTCTCTCTCTCTCTCTCTCTCTCTCTCTCTCTCTCTCTACTTATATTTGAATTGTCGAGTGTGAATTTCTCTTTTCTCATTTTCAAAAATGTAATCTTCTCACTTGGATGCTTAATAATACCACAAGATTGAAATAAATCATTGCATCGATGATTATGTAATTTCGTGTTACTATATATATATATATATATATATATATGTAATCAATCTAGATATTTAAAATTTTTACCATTCTTGCATTTCATTGGAACCAAATATCCTTTACATTGTAATATAGTTTTCCAATGGATGATTTTAGGACCTCATCATGTATTCGAAAATATACCACTACAAATATACTAATATTTACCAATACTTAAAAAAAAATTATCGGTGTTCTCATTCTGAGGATACATTCATTTCTTTGAAAATCCATGCATTAAAGAACTTTTTCATGAATTATTCTTTGTTGTAATATTTGATTAAAACTATATAACTTAACATTTGTTTTATTATTAGATTCTTTCCTAAAATAATGCTCTATCCCTAAGAATATTGAGCATATTTCCATCACGCTAGGATTTCATATAAAATAAGTACTTTACAATTCTTGGAAAAAAAAATCAATTGAGATATTTTCCAACAAAACTCTTATCAAGCAAAATGTTGTTGTTTTTATTTAAAAAAGATAACAGCTAATTTTTATCATAGTCATACAAACGGAGCATAAGTAATAGAAACGTCTGAATCGTATCAACGTAGGAGATAATTATGAATTGACTTGGCTTTACGAGCGCTTCTCCATCGCAACGTTTTGAGCCTGCTCTCGGCCAGCTAACTCAGCGGGACATCCGATGAAACTTCCTGATGTTTCGAATATAAGCCTTTTCTATTTGGTCGTTGGAAAAGATTTTCATAAATTTTAAAACTTAACTCATATTTTGTTAAATGTTAAATAGTGTATTTAAAAAAATACAAATGCTTGAAATTGAAAAAACAAAACAAAACAAAAAAACATTAAATGAACCCACGAGCTCTGGATTATCAACTCAAACCAAATCCAATTTATTGGCAGAAATGATAGGAGAGTGCAACAAGCCATGTATTAAGACAGTTAGAAGATGTGTACGTCTATATACCGTCTGAATGTTTGCCTAAGCGACTTTCACCTTTGATATTATAGACATCGCCACTACCTCCTTTAGTAGACTGTTCAATGGAGCAGAAAGACGGACTGAGAATACTGCCTTGATTCTAATGAGACGAAAGTGACTATTTATTTATCTCCCCAGGAGGTTATGCACAAGGCCAGTTTTATCTTACTCCCACAAGGTAAGATGTGACCCAAGGTCGGGTCGGGAAAGTGAGCACTCTGGCGATTAAAAATTGCCTGGGCAGCCCCGTCGGCATTCCCCGGTAGGGGCGCCTCAGTCAGTAAGCAATGAACTTACTCCTCCCCAAAGAGGGGAGGCAAAGCCTGGGAGGGTGGACCTCCCAGAACTGCACAGGACAAACCCACAGACCGGCGTAAATCAAGCCCCGAAGGTCAAGACAATACCAATCTATTGGGTGCAGTATCCATCGGAACAGATACTACACTTTGATCTTGTCCAAAAGGCCAAGACGTTCTTTTCCTTGGTACTGTAGAGAAACACTCCTCAAAAAGCTAGCTTTACATTCCCGTTGATGAAGTTGTACGTCAGAATCGCGTCTCCACGCATCCTCCGCTGCTCAACTGAGAGAGAGAGAGACTCATCGAAAGATCAGCGGCCATGAGGCATCCAGTGCCGCCTTGAACCGATTTGACATCCACTATTTCTGGCAGCTTGTTCAACGGCCCAGCAACCCGAATCGAAAAAGAAGTCCGCCGACAATTGAGCCGAAGTGCATTTGGGTTCGTACCTCTTTTGAAAGTGCCGTCGTGTAGTGGTTATAGGCGATAACTGTGGTTTCGACGTGTCCGGTTCGAATTCTGTCCGAATAAATAGTAGGGTAGACTCGGCTCACAAGCCTTAATTGTTCAACTAGTCTGAGAGAAGGAACACCTCGAAGTAAAACCAGTCGTTCTTTGCGTAACTCGGCATTGTTTCTAGTCGTCCCAGACTTCTCTTTGTCACTTGACTCAAGCAATGTCGGCACAGGGCAGGTGCAGGTGTGGATTGCGCAACCTTTGCTTCACTATTATTCCACGCACAGTATTTTCTACGGGTCTTTATTTGCTTTTTATTGTAAGAATCATTTCCAGGCATCTTGTTATCTAGCTATCCATCTATTTGAGTCTGTTCATATCTATCTATCTACCGACCTATATAAGTATGTGCGTATATATATATATATATATATATATATATATATATATATATATATATATATATATATATATATATATATGATTAAACTTCATATTTGGTTGAAGAAGGCGACAGGAGTTGCCGAAAGTATCTAATCCCGCAATGAAGAAAGACAAAATGAAACACACCTCTTTATATATATATATATATATATATATATATATATATCAGTCTGTTAATAACTATCTATCAATCCAGGTAGATATCCACAGGATAAAAATCCACAGAATTTTAACCGGGCTCATAAAATGCTCAATAGTAAATAGAGCTATTTATGTAATTATGTTTTATTAATATATACATGTACAAAAAGCCGCTACACTGGCATGTCGATGTTATCGATCAATAGTTATAAGAAACTAAGATCTAAAAAAAAGCTTTATATTTCACTCCGTAGGTATTTATAATTTAAAATTTATTTATAAATATTATATATGTATATGTATATAAAAATATATAGCAGTTTCTTCTAATTTCTCCCTATTTCTATATATATATTTAATATATATATATATATATATATATATATATATATATATATATATACATACATATATATATATATATATATATCTCTACACAGCTTGCTATTCTCTGTCTCTCTTTCCCTTTACACACACACACACACACCCCCCCCCACACATATATATATATATATATATATATATATATATATATATATATATATATATATATATATATATCCGTCTCTTTTTATCTCTATCTATCTACTCGTAAGCTAAGTCAGTTCTCACTACTCGCCCCCATCACTCTATCCTTCATGTTTATTCTCTTCTCGATTTCGCGTTTTACTCTTTCTCTCTCCTACCCTCCTTCCTCTCCCATTTTCGGGGTAGGCGTGGGTTACTCCACCACCCCTTTTTACGCGACGGATGCAAATATCAATCTGACATATTCATGTCGTCATGGACTAATTTTATGTGACGGCATTGTCGCGTATATTTCTTGAGCTATGGCGTTGTGCGGTCGATTAGGTAACCTGATCACACCTTTGGCGGCAGGCGTGACTTTTTCAACTTCCGCTATGTTATTCGGACGAATGAAAACCGCGACTTTTCAACTCAGTAGAACCGATACACGCACGCACGCACGCACTCGCACGCAGATAGAGATACACACATACAGACATACACGCACGCAAATAAATACACTGATACATACACCTATACGCATTCACACGAAATTGTACAACACGGTGCGTTGATGTGTAGTAATTTATATTTGATGCGATTCTATGTACATGCAAGTTTAGGCACCTACTTCTAACCCACTTTTACGATTTCTGTTACAGAAGGCTACTTGGACGTTCAATTAATATGTCCCAAAATATAGAATAATAAAATAATAAAAATACAAAGTTTAAGCAAACTACAAACTACAAACTACAAGTTTAAGCAACTTACAAACTACAAACTACAAACTACAAGTTTAAGCAAACTACAAACTACAAACTACAAACTACAAGTTTAAGCAAACTACAAACTACAAACTACAAACTACAAGTTTAAGCAAACTACAAACTACAAACTACAAGTTTAAGCAAACTACAAACTACAAACTACAAGTTTAAGCAAACTACAAACTACAAACTACAAACTACAAACTACAAGTTTAAGCAAACTACAAACTACAAACTACAAGTTTAAGCAAACTACAAACTACAAACTACAAGTTTAAGCAAACTACAAACTACAAACTACAAACTACAAGTTTAAGCAAACTACAAACTACAAACTACAAACTAAAGTTAAGTAATGAATATGATATAAAACTACAACATTAGATATAAATACCTTACAAATACACCCAAACCCACGCATTAATATATATATATATATATATATATATATATATATATATATATATATATATATATATATATATATATATATATATATATATATATATGTATATATATTGTGTGTATTTAGGCAGCATATTTTCATTTAGGCAAACATTATTAAATAACACGGAGTGGTTTTGTTTGATGCGACTTTTTTTTATTTTTTCAATTTTCCGAATTGTCCATCTAATGTTTCGGTCAAATTGATGTAAATATGGTCCATGGGTTTCTTGTTTCATTCTTTTTCCTTTTTTGCAAGTACTTTCGATTTGAATCGTCAAATCATCTTCAGGCGGTATTAGTTTTAGTGTCTTTACAAATTATGACTTTGCTGTTGTGCTCATTTTTGAATTATAACGGCAAATAGTTTATAACTTGAAAAGGCGTCTGTAAAGTTGAAATGTACATGAGAGCGTCATGGCGTTCTGCACATATGAAAGATTTAAAAGTTTGACTGTTTAAACCCTTAAGAAATTGATGACGTTAAAGAAAGTGCATACAATTCAAACGCATAACTACCTAATGGCTAAGAATTTGGTAATGTTAATTATTATAACGGTTTAACTGGAGTATCCAGTTAAGTGCTGCTACTTGAGGTAACATTACTAGGAAAAGGTGCACCATTCCTCACATGAACCAGTGTTTAGCTATGTCAAAGAGATTATATTTGGGCTTTGAATACTATGTTATTTTGAATATTTGGTCAGGGTTTACTTGTAAGGTGAAGTATCCTCATGACAGTTTATCCTAGCAAACCCATGTACAGAGAGATCGAAGACACTCAACGGTTGTGTCTCGTAAGAAATTCAAACTCTCTCTCTCTCTCTCTCTCTCTCTCTCTCTCTAACTATTTTTTTTTTGACATTATTATTTTTTATTTTGAATCTTAACTGTCTACACCACGTGACTTTCCAAATTTAAATTTATTTTCTTTTTTTCTCCATTTCATTCTTTCCAAATATGATCTAAGGTTAAGATCGGATTTTAACTCTCCCTGATGAGATCTCAGTTTATAACAGCTGTTGATCGATAACATCGACATGCCAGTGTAGCAGATTTTGTACATGTTTGTGTAAATAAAATTAATCATATATATATATATATATATATATATATATATATATATATATATATATATATATATATATATATATATATATATATATATATATATATATATATGTGTGGGTGTGTGTATGTGTGTGTATGTGCGTAATGTAATAACGTTTGGGTTTACTTTAACAATATTTTTTTATTCGTACGGTCGTTTCTGCCATTTCTCAATCACATTGTCTTGATATTAATATGCACAAGGTATGTTTCAAAGGCTTCCTAAATAATTTTTTCAACAAATAAAACCCATAACAAGTA
The DNA here is from genome assembly GCA_963556195.1 of Sepiola atlantica. Taxonomy (NCBI): domain Eukaryota; kingdom Metazoa; phylum Mollusca; class Cephalopoda; order Sepiida; family Sepiolidae; genus Sepiola; species Sepiola atlantica. Next base: position 81,016,047 of record OY744538.1, on the reverse strand, counting down.
AAAGATTATCGCTGAAGAATTGTAATATATATATATATATATATATATATATATATATATATATATATATATATATATATATTTGTTAATTTACATACGTATGAGTTTCATCCTTTCTGAATCGTCAGTGTCAGGATAATTATTCAATCCGGTCGCTGGATTAGAAACCCCGGAGCACGAGCCATGTTTTTTTTAACTTACATTCAGACGCCTTAACCCACGTGGCCACCGTGAACAACTATGTAAATTGGTGAGAGTTTTAAACCTATTATGCCGAAAGAAAGAAAAGAATGAAGAAAGGAAAGAAAGAATGAAATAAATAAGATACAGGGAGAAAGGCGAAAGCAAAGAAAGAAAGAAAGAAAAGAAAAGAAAAGAAAGATGGAAAGCAACAAGACACATAAAAAATTAATAGAAAAAAGGGAAATAAATAAAATGTAAAGAGGCAGGGTGTGAGGAAAGGAAGAAAAGAAAAGAAAGACGAAAAAATCAAAACAAATGAAATAAAGGAAGTAAAATAAATAAATAAATAAATGAAATAAATAAAGTAAAGACGAAAAAAAAATGACAAAAAAGACCGAAAGAAACAAAATTAATAGAATAAAATAAAAAAATAAGAAAAATAAATAAAAATAAAATAATTGAACGAAAGAAAGAAAAAGTAACATGAAGTAGAAAACTATGAAAGACAGAAAGAAACAAAATAAATAGAATAAAATAAATAAGTAAAAATAAGAAAAATAAATAAAAATGAAATAATTGAACGAAAGAATGAAAAAATAACATGAAGAAGAAAACCATGAAAGAAAGACAGAAAGAAACAAAAGAAATAGAATAAAAAATAAAAATAAGAAAAATAAATAAAAATGAAATAATTGAACGAAAGAAAGAAAAAATAATATGAAGAAAACAACTAAGAAAGAAAGAAAAACAGAAAGAAACAATAGAAGAAAATACATTAATTAATAAAAAAGATAAAATAAATGAACGAAAAGAAAGAAAAAAGAATAAAACAAAGAACAAAACTAAGAAAGAGAGAAAGAACGAATAATAAAAAGAATGAATAAGTGAAATGGATCGAATTTCATATGTCGGAATAGAATGTCGGCCATATTCGTTATTTCCCGCTCATCTCAACTTTGTACGCGTTCACCATCCGTCCGTTCGTTTGGCATCAAGTAACGCCGCCACCGCATTACCGACAAACACCAACAAGAAAACTCGTGTCAAAAATGGCCGCCAAATTTGATGAAAACGTCAAATACCGAAAAAAAAAAACCCTGAAAAAACAAAATCAACAAAAAATGCAACGAAATAAAAGCTGAACACAAATAAATCAAGTAAAAAATTCATGAGCAAAATAAAAACCTGTATTTGATAAATTGACCTTCATTCTGAAACGATATATATATATATATATATACACACACACTTTTTTTATAGGTACATAAAAGTAATCCATGAACACGTGTTTCTGGCTCACACCCGCCATCGGAATGGCTAACTTAGACAAGTATCGAACCTTCGATATTGATGTCTGTAGTTCACCGTTTTGCCATCGGATCAAGATGGCCTGTCTAGAAATATGTGCGATTTTTATCACCTAAATATTGAATGTATTATTATGTAAGTATTTCTATTCCTGATTGCAGCGTTCGTTGTTTTTTTCTGCATCTTAATCGCTTAGGTAGACAATAGAAATAAGTAGTGAGGCAAAAAACACGAACGCTGCAATCACCAATACAAATAATCACATACAAATACATATATATATATATATATATATATATATATATATATATATATATATATATAGTCTCGGAAGTTTCTCAACCATTAAAACTATATTAAAAAACAAAACAAAAAAAAAACGTATAGTCCCAAGTCTTCCAGTGGAAAATCACTCATGTAAGTCAATTTATTTTTTACAGTTATTATATTAGTTTATTTCTAACACTATTTTAAGGGATCATCAGTTGTTTACCATGAAAAACTGTTTCGGGAATTTAAAAACAAGACAGTATTTAATTTCATGGCTTCCCAGCAGAGTTGATCAGACCCCACTTCCCTTAAAAGACAAAAACATAAACGTTCCTTATACTAAATCTACGTTTTGTTCCATATATATATATATATATATATATATATATATATATATATATATATATATATATATATATATATATATATATATATGGGGTAAGTTACACGATAAGTCATGAAAATGAAATGCCGTGAAAAATGAAAACGGAAACAGGTTAAAATGCAGGAGAAAAACAAAAACAAGAGATATGACCGGTTTCGTTTGTGTTAGGGAACGTGTTCAGAAAAAGTGAAGATTTGGAAACAATTTGATTTTGAAAGTCACACACAGAAGGAAAAGATTATTCGATTGGACCATATGAGAAGACTTTAGTTACATTGAAATATGATTTGACAAGTGAGTGACATATTCTTCTTTATTTCTTATTCCTTTTTATATTTTTATTTATTTTCTTTTTCACTTTCACACCTACTGAGCTAGTATAAGGTAGACGGTAGGCAAAGGGGGTAAAGGCGATAAGAAGGAAGAAGACAGAGAAACTAACCAGGATAAACACACATAGAGTGGAATATATATATATATATATATATATATATATATATATATATATACGCATGCATGCAAATATGTATGTAAATATATATAAGTACACATAAACACAAACAAAACATCACACATAGGAGTCGGCATAGAATTTGATACACCGAACGCGAGCCCCCCCTCCCAAATTAATCGGAATATATATATATATATATATATATATATATATATATATATATATGTGTGTGTGTAAGGTTAGTATAAGATTATCCCATCAGAGTGCTCAATTATTAAGAAAATGAAAAATAAGAGCGTAATATTTATTTATTAATGTTTGTATTACATAATATCAGAATACCATCTGTATAAACATTAATATATATCAAATACATAACCTCATAAGACCCACAAAATACCGGTCAAATCCCCTTTTTTAAGCCTTTTACACCGGTAAGCTCTCTTTCAACTGTCACCTCCCATTAAAATTTAATATTGTAATTTTTTAAATTATTTTAATTTTTAAAATTTAATTTTCTTAAATTTGTTAATATAGCACATGTAGATAGCGAAGCTTGAATTATACAACGAAAATAAGCTATCATTCTTGTGCTGTTTTTGAGAGGGAATAGCCTCCTTTCATGATACTAAATTTAGCACGGTTAAATAAATACCCTTTCCTTTTTCTTTTTCTCTATCTTTTTTTCTATTTCTTTTTCTTTCTTTTTCTTCTTATTGTTCTTATTGATTGAACCTGTTCTAGAGATAAGGCTTAATCAATACACCATTTATTATATCTCATTATTATTTCCAGCGACTAGACATGGAAATTGGAATGTAATATTGAAACTAGAAGGCATGCAAATAAGGGTGACAAAACTAATAAGTAAAGTGAAGAAGTGCAGTTACAGGGAGAGATTGGACAAATTGAGATTGACTACTTTGCTGAAGAGAAGAATGAGATGTTATATGATTGAGACTTTCAAGATAATTAATGGCATTTCAAACTATGGTGGGCATTTTTTTTAGTATTTCTCCTAGATCTGGAAGGTTATTGTCAAGGCAGTTTTCAAAAACTAGATCTGTTAACAAGTTAATTTTTTGTTTGCTCACAGAGTAATGTTTTTGGAATAAGTTGCCAGATCAGATTAAGAACAGCAATAGCGTGGATCAGTTTAAGATGAGGTTGGATGAACTCAAAGAAAGTGGTAGGAGGGGGAAATTGAGGGGGCACTTTTGGGAGTTATACTGTATACCCTTAATGACAATAACAGTGTAATTCTCTGAATTCATCCAACTGATCCGCGCTATTGCTGTTCTTGATGTCTAATACTTATTGTTAAAATTTCACCAAAATCGATGGTATCTGAATATTTTTGAATGGGCTTCCACGCATTTTGCATAAAACAAAATTAAACTTTATATAGATGAAAAAGTAATTGCTACACAAATGCAATCGTCTTTCGATCTCCGCTTTCATCAGATACATACACATCAAATACTTGTACAAACACATTCACACATAGATTAGAAAGTAAAATCAGTGAAAGAGGAAAAAAATGATTATAAAAATAAAACCTAAGTAAAAATAAAAGAGTGGCCCCTAAAAGGAGGAGACCTTCACACGAAGGAGATATTTAGCCCCTTATTGCATCTGATTGCAACGACGAATACAATTATTTAGTTCGAGTGTCTGTATTCTTTATTTCTTTTGTTTTTTGTTGTTTCGTTTTTCTTGTTTTAGCAATTATTTTGACGGGTATGCCTCTGTGTATTTCCGGCAAATTCCGGTTAATACCTGGTGCTACTCTAACCTAGATGGCCAAAATTGTAGTGAAAAGAAAGAAAAGAAAAGAAAAGAAAAGGAAAGAAAAGAAAAGAAAAGAAGAGGAAAGAACATAAAAGGAAAGAAAAGAAAATGAAAGAAAAAGAAAAGACAAGAAAAGAAAAGAAAGAAAAGAAAAGAAAAGAAAAGAAGAGGAAAGGAAAGGAAAGGAAAGAAAAGAAAATGAAAGAAAGAAAAGAAAAGAAAAGAAGAGGAAAGAAGAGGAAAGAAAATAATAAAAGAGGAAAGAAAAGAAAAGAAAAGGAAAAAAAAGAAAAGGAAAGAAAAAGAAAAGAAAAGAAAAGAAAAGAAGAGGAAAGAAGAGGAAAGAAGAGGAAAGAAAATAATAAAAGAGGAAAGAAAAGAAGAGAAAAGAAAAGAAAAGAAAGAAAGAAAAGAAAAGAAAAGAAGAGGAAAGAAAAGAAAAGGAAAGAAAAAGAAAAGAAAAGAAGAGAAGAGAAAAGAAAGAAAGAAAATAAAATAAAATAAAATAAAATAAAATAAAATAAAATAAAATAAAATAAAAAACGAACAAAAAGATGATGCGGAACATTTTATCGCTGAATAATGTAAGTTTATTATTTGCAACTATGCGAATATTATCAAGAGGAAAGGTAGCAGCACAGGGGTTACTGATTTAGAGAGAGGGAGAAAATAAAGAAGGGAGGGGACAGAAAAATAAAAAAATATCAGTATTCATTTAAAAAAAGGTATATATAAATACTGATGAGGAGTCTATACGAAAGCAAGCTCACCTGTCTATAACTATTGCACCAATGCGAATAAATGACTCGAAACACGTGTAATATGTCTTGTACGTATCTTTTCTGAAATTGTGAAATTTGATTTATATATTGATCGTGAGCGCTTGTCTCGTGATTCTAGACGGAATCTACGAACTGCGTTCGATCCCTTACGACCGCCTGCAACCGCTACTTCTACTTTGATGAGGGTAAGAGAGCTCGGAAAGACGTCGTCTGTAAGTGAAAAACACAATATTTAAAAAAAATATTGTTAGTTTAAGACCCCTTCAAAGATGTAATAACATTAATAGTAGAGCCCTGTTTGAAATAGAAAAGTTTGTTGTCATTTCTGCGATAAGCGAGTTCCGCTCCAGCGTTGGACACTGAAGACGGCAATGGCACTTCTCCGCCTCCTGGGTAAGTGTACCTTAATTTCAATTACTGTCTGTGTCGATTTCTCATGAATGCCATTAACGCTGTCTTTTAGTTATGATTCCAGACGTTCCAATTACAATGGGAATCACTTTGACCTCTTTAAATTTCCATAGACTAACTAGACCATTTTGATGCTTATTTAATTTTTCATATCGTTTATTCTGAACTCTGATATCGAAGGGCAACGCTATGTTAATGATTAAGGAAGGTCTCTTATTTTTGTTTTACAAATACTAAGTCGGGTTGAAATATTCAAGAACATTAACAGTTTATATAAGCATGTCCAAAGAAGTTTGACATTGTCGTTCTCCTGTGTCACCTCCGTTTTATACTAATACCACTTCTCATTGTGGTCCAATTCATAGAGTTTGCATACAATATAGTGTAGTACCTATGTGACCTTGACGTCTCGCCATTTTTTATATGTATGTGCTTGCATAGGACATTCTGATACGATTCTGGCCTTCATGTCAAAAACTGCACATCGGTGATTCTGCAGTTTTGCCAATGTAGTGTTTGATGAACCTAGTGCGATTGGCTTGCTCCTGGGCTGACATTAAGGTGCTCTCAATAGATTTCTTTAGATCACCCCTGCCCAACTAGTACCAGCACCGGTGTAGTTTATTTCCAAGTAAGTGTCCCTGTCTCTCTTGCAAAGTTTGATTCTTTTTTGACCCAGTTCTTAGTATTCCTTCCCTTTTTACTCTATGAAGAAGATTCTCATTACTTTAAAAAAAATATTTAGATAGACAACCTTCTATATTGACGACATCTTCAACACTAAGTAAACCTTGACCACCTTCCTTTCTAGGTAGATACAATCGATCTGACATCTTTTTTTGCAAAAGTTCAATTAATTGTAATCATTTTCCGTGTTTTGGTTTTAATTCATGTACATTCCAGTCAATTATACTAGCAGTATATCGAATGATAGCTACTGCTCTGCCATTGATAGCATAGATTGTATTTCGACTGTGAAGCTGCGATTTAAGAATAACCCTTACTCTTTTGTTATATACAGCTGTTCCTTGGTTTTTAATTTCCTTGTTTTTAATCTTATCTGCCTCCAATATGCTCACTGTCAACATTCTTTATCAGATCTGTTGTTGGGAGTTCAAGGCCCTCTGAGTGAACAAGTTTACCTCTTTCTATAACAAGAATAGCAAGTTTTGGTGACAACATCTTCAACACTAAGTAAACCTCGACCACCTTTCTTTCTAGGTAGATAAAATCTATCTGCACCTCCTTTATTTGCAAAAGCTTCATAGATTGTAAGCATTGGCCGTGCTTTTACACAAACAGGTGGTGTGTCCTGGAGTCCGAGTCACCCCACCTCCACCCTTTTCTTATTTTCTTTTCATCACTATTTTAACTTACCTGATATTCTCGCACCAACCGTTCACTATCGTACTCTCGTTGTTGCAAAGGCAGGAGATGCCTATTGACCGTAGTCTTTTCAAGACAAAGGCTATAGGTAGGAGGTAAACAGTTCGCGAAAATGAAGATCCACAAACTTGCAGTTATTTGAATAAGAAGCTGTATTATAACGAGGTATGAAAACAGCGAATAGATGAAGACCACTTGACCAAGGAGTAAAACGAGCTGGAACAAATGAAGCAGGGATATATATCAGGCAATTCTGAACAACACATGCCAGAATAGTACTTACCGAAGAGACTGAGACTAGCAATATAACGTCTGTAAGAGGCGGGGGTAAACCATTTCTATAGTCTGTGAGGGTAATCAGTAAGCCAGTCACTCACCCGCAATTACTTTTACATCTAATTTTGTAGAATATTCGATTGGGCGTCCTGGGCCTACTTTTGCGGGAATGTGTGGTCGGCAAACGTCAATAAAGAATCTGAGAATTATCTACATTTTTCGTTCTTCTCTCTTCGCTTTCGTTCGTAATCCAAGAAAACCTCCTGTATATCCGTTTTCAGGGACTAAATGCGACCTTGTATTCTAATTAGAGGCTTTGTCCATTCGTCATTAGTCGGTCACTCTGTCACGCTTCGGTTGGAAATCGCGTTTTCATCTTTAGGCACGCCGATAGAATGGACACAGTTTAATTTAGATGCACTCAAGCATATGTACGTATTTTCATCGCTAAAAGCGCTGATTTAAGGGAGCAGGCGGGGAATTCCAAAGGCACGCGGTTCGAAGAAAGCAGCTAGAAATCCTTTTGGTCGGGATAAAAGTGTAGTATCTGTTCCGATACTGCACCCCATAGACTGGTATTGTCTTGGTCTTCGGGGCTTGATTTACGCCGCTCTATGGGACGGTCCTGTGCAGTTCTAGGAGGTCCACCCTCTCAGGCTTTGCCTTCTCACCCTTTGAGAAGGGGTTAGTTTATTGTTAATCGCCTGAGGCGCCCCTACTGGGGAATGCCGACGGGGCTGCCCAGGCATTTTTTGTAGGCCAGAGTGCTCAAATTCGCGGGCGCTGGGTTTTCAAATCCCACTTTCTCGACCTTGTCTCACACCTTACCGCTGTGGGAGGTGGATAAATCAATCCTTTTGGCAGCTGTTTACCTCTACAGTGAATGGGGTGTGATTTTGCTATGTTTAAAATATCACTTTCGTCGGTCTGTCAGTACTAACTACGAAATATCCTTTCAGATACGTCCATGTATTTCTATAAGAGACTATTCCCGTCCGTCCGTCCGCCCGTCGGTAGGTTCGTCACGCTTAAGTTTGATATATTATCTTACATACATACCCGCATCTTTTTTGTCTGTTCTCTGTAAGTCTGCCGCTCGATCTATAGAGACTAAGTACAAAATACATTTTTGTTGGTCTGTCACGCTTCATTTAAAACAGTATTTTAATCCTTAAACCCCGAGATTCCGTAGACGCATCTTATTTCAGAAGCGTCCAAGCATCTTTGTTCTTCTATCCGTCGTTTGATCTATCACGTTAAAGTTGGAACTCACCCTTTTCATTGTTAAACGCGTTTCTTGAATGGACGCATCTTATTTGAGACACGTCCAATCATTTTTATAAAAGACTGTCCGTTTATTCCTATATCGTGTGTGTCAATCCGTGATGCTCAACTATGAAATACTTTTTTTTAGATTTGATCATGAATCATTTGATAAGCGGATATTTACGTCCGTCGGAAGGTCCATTGGTCCGTCACGCTTACGTTTGATGTATTATTTTTAAATGAACACTCGCATCTCTATAATTTATTTACCTCCTCTCCAGGAGGTTAGGCACAAGGCCAGTTTTATCTTACTCCCACAAGGTAAGATGTGACCCAAGGTCGGGTCGGGAAAGTGGGGTTTGAAAAACCAGCGCCCGAGAAGGTGAGCACTCTGGCCATTAAAAATAGCCTGGGAAGCCCCGTCGGCATTCCCCGGTAGTGGCGCCTCAGACAGTAAGCAATAAACTTACTCCTCCCCAAAGAGGGGATGCAAAGCCTGGGAGGGTGGACCTCCTAGAACTGCACAGGACAAGACAAACCCATAGACCGGCGTAAATCAAGCCCCGAAGGCCAAGACAATACCAGTCTATGGGGTGCAGTATCCATCGGAACAGATACTACACTTTGATCTTAGCCAAAAGGCCAGGTAAAGTATAAGAGGTTGTGTCTGTTTATCAATATTATATATAAAATAGAAAGTTTTTTGGTCTGTCACGCTTAATTTTGAAATGCCATTTTAATCTTTTAACGCGTAGGATCGATGGACGCATCTTAATTTAGATGCAGTCAAGCATATCTATAAGACGATCTGTCTGTCGGTGGGTCCTTCTGTCACGCATAAGTTTGAAAGCGGACTTTCGTCGATCTCTGACGCTTACTGTTTTAGTTAGATGCGTCGAGACATCTGTGTAAAAGGCTTTGTCGGTCGATTTGTCACACGTGCGGTTTAAATAACGTTGACAGCGCACAGCGCGCAGATTGAACGGACGGGTCTTAGGAATTAGATCCGTTCTTGTTTTATCTTTGATTTGGCGAAGGTGCGAGATATTCGCTCTCCGCGGAAACCCGAACCAATTTATCACGACTCGTTGTCTCGACTTTCAAAATGTAGAAAACGTTGGCTGAGCTCAATGTCTCTCCATTAAATTGATCCTTCAACATTCTTTTCAACCTCAAACGGATATGCCAGTGCTTCATCTCGAAACCCCATCCTCTCTCTCTATATGTCTGTTTCTCTGTGTCTCTCGGTCTCTTCTCTCTCGCTCGCTCGAGGAATGTCCGGCGCGTCTGTGTCCTCTCTTGGACAGCTGCGGTATGAGCCACGGCTCAGGAATGGACAGTACAGAAAAACACGACCGATCCTTTACGACCCTCGCTCCTATATACGTACTCACCGACGTTAAACTCTTAGCTACAAATATATATATATATATATATATATATATATATATATATATATAAACGTTTCTTTCCCTACAACTTTTATTTTATTTCATTTTTTCAAATTTTAAATCTTGGCCATTGCCAACTTATCTATCCCAGCGACTTCCTCTGATGATAAGATTTTGATCTTTGAAAAGCCTGGCTTAAGGAAAATTTAACTTGAATAAATTGCCTTTTTGCGGAATATACCTTGCTTTGAACTTTTGAATTGAATTTTGATTTGGCTTTTGCTTTCTCTAATTCCTTTCCATTCTCCTTCATATATATATATATATATATATATATATATATATATATATATATATATATATATATATATATATGATAACTAGAATAATACCCGTCACAGAAGTTTTTAACCCATTTATGGCCCCAAGATAAAATGCTATTAAAACTCATGCCTAGAATCCTAATTCCAATTTTGATCAAATAATGAATTTTGATCTAAAAATGTCTTAAATGGTCTTCAAAATGACTATGGATAAAATTCAATGCGAATCTGAAATATTTGAATTTTAAAATAGGATATTGTGTCCATATTATGACCCCTGACCGGCAACTTTTAATAAAATTAAATTAAACTAAATATAGCCCACATTATTCCCTTTTACACCTAGCAGCTGTGTTAGAAATTTATAATGACAGTTAATTCTTTCAGAAGTGAACCCTATACATAGAAATATAGAAACATATGCGTATACTTAACTTTATATATATATATATATATATATATATATATATATATATATATATATATATATATATATATATATATATATGTATATATACATTAGGGGAGGTCGATTTTGAAACTGTAAATTATCGCACTCGAAGAAAGTTGCCAAATAATGTCAAAAGTTACCACAAGAAATATTTTTCTTCAAAATTTTGTATTTATTTGAGCATTGCAACTTTAAGATCAAATAAATCGAGATTTTTTCTCACTGCCGAGATTTCACCGGCAGATGTGTCGCCTTAAATTAAACCCGGGTTTTAACAAAAAAAAGTAATACATTACTTAATAATAAATATTTTAAAGTTTATTATTATTTTTCTTAAGAAATTAAATGTACATATTCAAATTAAAAAGGAATAAAACACTATGATATTTAATGTTATATATAAATAATTATTTGTTTACATAGGCGTTTTATTTATTGGATATTTTTTATGGTATTCACCGGTTGAAAATTCATCGGGCGAATTTGACTTCCCGTGTTGATTGTCTGTTTAATTATCACACATATATATTGAATTGTCGAGCGCTGGCTTATCTAATCCCACTTTCCCGACCTTTTGTCACACCTTACCTTGTGGGAGTTAGATAAATAAAAACTAGTTCAGCCAGGGGGTTTTACCCCACCAAATAAACCGGTATCGTTTGGGTCTGGATTCACGCCCGTCTATTGGGGCTTGTCCGTCCTGTGCAGTTCTAGGAGGTGCATCTCCCAGGTTTTGCCTTCCCTCTTTGGGGAGGAGTAAGTTTATTGCTTACTGTCTGAGGCGGCCCTACCGGGGAATGCCGACGAAGCTGCCCAGGCAATTTTTAAATGGCCAGAGTGCTCACCTCTCGAGCACTGGCTTTCTCATCCCACTTTCCTGACCTTTTGTCAATCTTACCTTGTTGGGGGTAGATAAATAAAATCTAGTTCAGCCAGGGGTTTTTACCCCACCAAATAAACCGGTATCGTCCGGGCCTTTGGGTCTGGATTTACGCCCGTCTATTGGGGCTTGTCCGTCCTGTGCAATTCTAGGAGGTGCATCCTCCCAGGCTTTGCCTTTCCTCTTTGGGGAGGAGTAAGTTTATTGCTAACTGACTGAGGCGCCTCTACAGGGGAATGCCGACGGGGCTGCCCAGTCAATTTTTTAATGGCCAGAGTGCTCACCTCTATAGCGCAGGGTTATCTAATCCCACTTTCCTGACCTTGTGTCACATCTTACCTTGTTGGAGGTAGATAAATAAAACTATTTCAGCCAGGAGTTTTTACCCCACCTAAAATATATGTATTGGAGTTGATGGGAGAATGGATAAGGACACATTGATGTATAAGGAAATTGTGGATGAAAATAGACAGAGAATTATGAAAAAAACTAAGGGACCAGAACACCATTTAACTTTTACAAAAGAAAAACCATGTGAACGTAAATATCTGACACATAGAGTTCTTCCGAATAGTGGTGCAACAGGTGCTGTTCATGCAGATCAAGTGGTGGATGTTTTGCATGAATTCCACAGTGAGAACAGTATCAAGGCTATACTTGTTGACAACACTAATACCAACACAAGTTGCGATGGTGGAATGGTTGCAATTTTAGAAAAAAAACTTTTTAAACTCTTCACACAATTGGTTGCTCTTTGCATCATAATGAACTACCTTTCAGAGCCCTTTTTAAAAACATAGATGGTTGCGCAAAGGGCCCTACAACATTCAGTGGCCCTCTGGGGAAATTATGCTCAAATGATTGATATGATTTACCCCAAATATCATTTTCCACTATTAGCAATCCTCTAGAGTCAATTTTTAAAATTGATGAAATACATGATCTTAGTTCTGACCAAAGACTCCTTTATGAATACACAGTAGGTATTTCTAGAGGTAAGGTTGACTCTAGATATGCCTCCTGGAAAATTGGTCCTTTAAACCAAGCAAGATGGTTAACTTTGGCCATCAGGCTTATGTGTTTATGGACTCGTGGTGCATACCCACAAAGGCACACAACAAAACTACACTATGTAGTAAATTTTATTGTAAATGTGTATGCCACTTTTTGGTTTGAAATTAAAAGAAATAGTAAATTCCACAATCAGTAAGTGCACATTTTCAATATGACCCAGAGGATTAAGGAGAAGCCTCAGGAAATCCAAGATATCACATTTAGAAATATACAAGGTAATACATTTTGTTTACTGCCTGAAAACTTTCTATATTCCATGGTTAAATCTGAGGAGATTGAAGTAAGAGAAGAAGCTTTAAAAAGAATTTTGGCCATTAGGTAAGTAATATTTATTCATATATCTCTGACTCAATTATTTATTCCAATTTATAGAATGATTTTTAAAGATTTTATCTAATTTCACCATAATTATTAAAGCAGTACAGATTGGAATTTTTTAATAATTCAATTAATTAATTTGTTCTTTCAGGAGTGAGGAGTCAACCAGAAAAAGATTAAAAAGAATACTACCTATTAATTTTAATGCCACACATTGGACACAATTAATAGATTTAAAATTATGCGGCATTTTTGAACCACCAATGACGGAAGATTTTACTGAATCTGAACTTCGAGAATCGTTGATGAATGGAACCAAGCTTGACTTGCCAGATTTGCCCTCACATTCTCAGGGTGTGGAACGGGCAGTTAAGTTAATAACAGAAGCTTCACAAACTGTATATGGTTTTTGAAGCAAGGCATCAACACATTACAGCCAAAGTTTTGAGTCAGAAATTGAGACCAGCATTTTTGTCTAAGGGGTCTTATATGGAGCAATTTGACTCTCTATATTAAGCTTCATTAAAATAGTGTTAGGTTTTTCCTTATTTCTTTGCTTGTTATATTTTCACTAATAACAGAAAAAATCATTTTTTTAGGTATTCAAATATTACTGTTTAATTCATAACGTTAAAAGGTAGTTTACAAAAGCAGATACTGAAAATGAGGGGGGGGGGCAAATTTTCAATTGGAAGATTTCTTTAATTCAGATCATTTTTATAAAATAAAAGGACATTCCCTGCTTTTAAATGCTAAAATTATTTGGTTTTCACACCAATATTCAAGCAAATCTTGCAAAAACGAGGGATTTTCAGTATATTCTTGTCTACGATCTTTGATACCAAACGCTCAAAAAACCGCTGAAGTTTTTGATCTAATTTTTTGCATGAGTATTTAATAGGTCTATATACAACTTTCGGAACGTGCCTTTTTTTAATATTAAAAAAAAAGTGTAAAATCGACCTACCCTAATATACATATATATATTATAATATAAAATTATAATATAAAATGAAGTAATACAATAAGGTGTCAATCAAATTTTATTAGAATTCAAAGTTCAAGCAAAGTATCTTAAAGTCCTTTGCTCATGAGTTTTCAAAGATAATTCTTCTCTTCAGAGGACCATTACCGCAGTTATACCACTACAGGTAATAAAATAAAACTTTCAAAATATATAAAAATATATACACAAATACATAAAAATACATAACATCAAATATATCAACCCAAAAACATACTTTTTTGTTGAATTTATACAATCCATCCAGGTCATACAATTTGAAAAACATAATCAGGATAGACATCCAGAGCGTTGACTGAAGACTAATCCAGGTTATAAATAGCAGTCCAAATACGAGAAATCGAAGGAGTTATCTAGTCGCGAAATGTGTCAATAATCGATGAAGTGAAACGTATCCAATGTTTATGTTTATTATTACAACGATAAATAAATCAAATCAAATAATATAGAAAGTTCAATAAACTCACTTAAAATTCCAAAATCCTGATATGGGCAACCCAAATCAAATCAAAGTTCGTTGTTCAATTAGAGAGTCCGTTAAATCCGAATCGAGCAAAAATAGATTGAATCCCGGTCGTATCTTGCAACCAGAGCGAAAAAAAAAAAATATATATATATATATATATAAATATATACATATATATAAATATATATTTGTTTATATATAAATATGTATAAATATATATATATATATATTTAAATATATATATTTAAATATATATATATATATATAAATATATATATATATATATATATATATATATATATATATATATATATATATATATATATATATATATATATATATATATATATATATGCCTTTCATTGTTGGTTTCTAAAGAACAACGAGTAATTGCGCTTAATGTCTACTTTTTACTTGTTGTGAAACAATTGTAACACCATCATCAATTTTGGCATTACCAAAAAAAAATGATATGAATAAGACTGCATTTTTTGGTCATTGGAATTTAAATAGTCAGAGTCACTTCTCACCATATTCCCGAGGTATATGTTATTGTAAACTTCCTCGACATTTTCACCATTCATTATGACTGAGACTTTTGTGGCATATTTGTTGAACATATATATATATATATAAGTAAAACAAAATCGTAGGATAAATTCTAGAGGAAACATTTTTAATCAATGAAACGGGTGAGTGGAAAAAAAGAAAATTGCTAAAATTTTCCTTGATGCCTTATCGTCTGACCCTCTAAGAGGAAACGTCAGAGTGATAAATTAAAAAGTAAGAGATTTACGATTTTATTCTCAATCGTTTTCTCCCACTTAAACCATTTTTCTCCTCATATCTAATTCGATTTTCTTAGTTTTATCATTCTGACGTTTCATCTTAGAGGGTCAGACGATAGGGCCATAAGGAAAATTTTAGCAATTTTTTTTTTTTTCACCCGCCCGTTTCATTTATTAAAATAGCGTTTCCTCTGAAATATATATATATAATAATAATAATAATAATAATAATAATAATAATAATAATAATAATAATAATAATAATAATAATAATAATAATAATAATAATAATAATCCAGGTAAAACATCCATAGGGTAGTAATCCAAAGAATTTCAACCGGGTTTATAAAAAAGTGCTCAATAGCAAATAGAGCTTTTATATATGATTATATTTATTTACACAGACATGTACAAAATTTGCGACACTGGCATGTCAATGTTATCGATCAGCAGCTATTATAAACTGAGATCTCATCAGACAGAGTTTAAATCCGATATATATATATATATATATATATATATATATATATATATATATATATATATATATATATATATATATATATATATATATATATATGTGATTTTATGAAGGCTTACCAAAGCATTCCTTTCAGGACACCAATGATCACCATTAAAGATATTTTTTCTTACAAATATTATTTATTCAAATTAAATGTTTTTTCCTACACGTGTTTCACTACCAAGCAGTTACTTGCTTGGCAGATCATCAGGGAAATTAAATGTCTGGAATACTGGTTTCAACTGCCGACAATACACAATGTGGCGTTGCAATAGTTGAGGTCACTTAAGAACAGGAATGCTTTGGTAAGCCTTCATAAAATCACATATAAATGCTCTGTACTCTGTAATCGAGTATCATCGAGCTTGTTTTTATTGGAACAACCCCGGTCTTCACTGAATGATCTACTTTATAAGTGAAAAATCTAAATATATATATATATATATATATATATATATATATATATATATATATATAGTAGGCGTAGGGAGAGTGAGAAAGAAAGGATTGGAAACGTTTTAAAAAAAGTATGTTCTTTCTTAATTCAATTGCTTGTAATACAGATCGAATAACGTCTTCGCGATGCCCTTAAAACAAAGATGTCTGACTGAGGAACGTGCGTTGAGGAAACAAGAATAAAAAAAAAAAAACTATAACAGAACCGGTGTTGTGTATGTGCGGCGCATGTGTTGGCATGGTTGTGAGACAGAGTGGGGGAACAATAACGTTTGATGGTTATACGGCGTTGAGAAGGCGAACGGGGAAGAGAACGCATTGAGGTTGAGTCGTGAGAGATTTCCGCGTAAACATGATCAATAGAAAAATAAGCGGGAACTTTCAAAATATGAATTCGATAACAAAAAAATAAAAATAAAAATAAATAAGAATGTACTTAAAAAGAAAAAAAAAACAAATTTATTCGATTTAAGAAAAATAAAAAAAAAAGAATTATAAAATAATATAAAAAAATAAATAAAAGGAGACAATATTTTATTGTGTAACAAAAATTTAATTTTTCAACATTTATCGACGTAGGAATTTAAATCATTCATAAATGTATAATCGTGTCAAGATGGAAGACATCTTTGTGCAATTATGCTTTAGAAAGCGTAGATATTTTCTGGAGGTAGAAAAAAATGGCCGTTCGTTTCGTCAAAGATTATGTAAGTTCAAATCACAACAGATAAGTCGCATGATAATAATAATTCCACATTAATAAAATTGTGTACTCACTTCCCGTGTGTTAAGTTATTTTTTTTAAAATTCAATTGTTTTCACTTGTAATTCTTTTATTTTAATTGTTAAATTATATTTTAAAATTACAAATTAAGAGCTTTCCATTTAAAATCTATCTATTTCAATTTGAAATAAACAATTTTGATTCAAATTTATTAATTTTCATTATAAACTAATTTATTTCCATTTAAAATTCATTTATTTTAATATGCAACTAAATTTATTTTATCTAAAATGTTCGTAATTTTAATTTGAAATTTGATCATTTTAATTTGAAATCCCGTTTTCACAATTTGAAACTTATTTTTCTTTTGGATTTTTTAAATAGGAAAAGCAGTTCTTTAAAATCGAAAATTAATTCATTAAAAACAGAAATTATTTTAATTAAAATATTATTTATATTGTTAAATTTTAAATAATGAAAAAAGACAATTAATTGCAATTAATTTATTTTAACTTGAAATTTAGCGTTTTCGATTTTGAATTCTTTTATTTAATTTTTAAATTTGAAATATATTAAATTTAGTTAGTAATTAATTAATTTTCAATTGAAGTGTATTTATTTCAATTTTTGATTCAATTGTTCAAATTTTTAATTATATTTTATTTAAAATTCGTTCGATTCAATTTTAAATATGAAAAAAATTCGGTTATTTAATAAGAATTTCATTCATTTAATTTGAGTTTTATTTGAAATAGCATTTTATTTTCATAATTTAGTAATTGGGTTTTAATTGGGTTAAGTGAAGAGTGTTAAGGTTAACAAGTTTTTTTTAAATCGTTTTGTGACACTAGCATAACATTTATCCTTTTAAGGCGATTACGTCAGCAGTAGAATCTTATTTCGTGCTTTTTAGGAATTAGTAATTGGATTTTAGTTGGGTTAAGTAAAGAGTGTTAAGGTGAACAAGCTTTTGCGATAGGCTTGTTACACTCAAAACATTTTTTTTTAACATAGTTCACCCCAAACAAGGCAGGACGCCAATGTAGACGTAAGGGGCTACTGAGAAAAAAGAAGAGGGGAGAAGGTTGGGGGGGGGGGTCAACCTAAATTGGTATCTGCGCAGCGAGATGTCTGTTTACATTAGTTTTAAATTTCTGCATGTCTGTACTGTCGGGGAAACAGGGGGCAGGGAGGGAGTTCCAGAGGCCAGCAGCACGAGGAAAGAAGCTATTTGAGTAGAAGGCTCTCCGACATCTGGGGACTTCCACAGTGTATAAATGAGATTTAGTTGATTGTCGAGTTAGTCTAGTGAATTTACGTCGAGGGGGCACCAGAGTAGCCAATTCATCAGAGCATAATCAATTGAGGTGTTTGTAAAACAAGCACAAGGATGCTACATTGCAGCGATGAGACAGGGGCTGGGGCTTGGTTGACAGTGAGAGACCTATTAGGTTGGCGATTCTTTTTTGGACCTTGTCAAGGAGGGAGAGGCTAGTAGATGATGCACCAGCCCAGATGTGACAACAATACTCCATGAATGGGCGGTTGGTGGCTTTTTAGAGATACGGGATAATGTCAGGTGTGAGGAGTTTACTAGCACGGTAGAGGGAGCCAACCTTCTTTGCGGCAGCCTTGGCAATGTCTTCGATGTATTTGTTCCAATTCATGTTACCTGTGAAGGTTAGGCCGAGGAGTTTGAATGATGAACTCTCAGGTAGGGTGTTATTAGCCATGACCTTATTTTAAAAAAATCGTTTCGTGACACTAGCATGAAACTTATCCTTTTAAGGCGATTATGTCAGCAGTAGAATGCGGACCGCAATGGAAGGAAATCTTATTTGGTGCTTTTTAGGAAGAGGGATCAATATAATTGCAGTCGTGACGTAGTCATGACGTAAGCAGTTCCAACTAGGAACAGTGAAAACAGAATAAAGTTTCGTCTTTTACCGAAATATACGAATACGCTGTTACTTTTGTGGTGAGACGATTAGTTTTAATCAATTAGAACCGAACAAAACTTACTTTTGCTGAACTACTTCTAAAACATAGGTTAGGGTTAGGTTATGGTTAGTTTAGGATAAGGTTTAAATTAGTAAAAGGTTGGGTTAGTGTTAGGTTAGGGTTAGGATAAAAAAAAAAGTTCAATTCGTATTGTGTAGAAGTACCGAAACAACATTACAGAAGACACTTAAATACAAGATAAAATTAACAGTTTTAGGGTTAGAGTTAGGGTTAGGGTTAGTGTTAGGGTTAGCTTAGTTTCATTTGTTAAATAAATTCTTCGTAAAAACACATTAAATATACATTAAGTTTGTTCGATGAAGTTGACAGTTTCAGAAGTCTTCGATAAAACTCAGGATTAATGACGTAAGTACTAAAATCTTTCTTGGATACATATTCCTAAAACATACTCATAATCTAAATATCTGCACATCACCATGCGGACCACAACGATTCAGGCATCGTCAAGCCTTTCAAAGTTAGTAGGATGACTGTGCACAATCTTTCAGTTAGATTAAGGTTAATGAAGGCCCCAAGGATCAGACACCGATGTACTGTTAGGAAAACATTTTAAAATATGAGACAGGACGTGGGTTTTAAACCACGATAACCTGTAGAAAGATTTTAGGTAAAAAACCCCAAAACAATTGTTTTAGTAAGAAATGAAGAAAACGAAAATATCCTTGTCCATGACATAAGTAAGTCAAACACGGTCAGCAAAGAATGGCATTGTCCGAGAAAGCAGTGAGCAAGGAATCAGGTTAGCTGTTGACCTCAGAAAGGAAATTGGATGGCGTAAGCAAAAGTTATTTAACATGTACACTGTTGATACTGAAAAAGAAAAAGGGCATAAAAGGTGCCCAACTGGTATAGAAGAGGAGAGAGTTGGCGTGTCAATCGTTCAGGTTGGAGACTTGTTTGTTTGTTTGTAAATGAATTTAACAGTACATAAAGACATCTGTTATAAAATGTCTCACTAATTTCTTTTCTATCAGATCAAGAAAATTTTTTTGCTCCTCCGCAAAACGAGGAAATAAATTGATTTAATTCACTTAAATTTGATAGTTAGAATTACACAGACAAACAGTTTTGACTCAGCTTTCGTATGATTATGACGATGATTATCGCTCTCTAGTTGTCCAGTAGTTTCTGGTGCTTCCGGCCAGCCCTTTTAGATTATTACCACGCACGAATTGCAACTAAAGCTTATAAAAAAGCAACGACAGTTTTTTTTACCGTTCAAAGGTTTATTCATATTTCTGGAAAACGAAAATAGTTAACCGTGTTCGATAATGTAACCCCAATCTTTACCTCCTTGATTTTACTCGGAAGGAAGCGTACCTTCCGACTATCCAGTCACGTTGATGAGCAGAGAGAGAGAGAGAGAGAGAGAGAGAGAGAGAGAGAGAGAGAGAGAGAGAGAGAGAGAGACAGAGACAGAGACAGAGACAGAGAGACAGACAGCTAGAGAGAGAGAGAGGGGGGGAGATGCGAAAGCGGAAGCTACCTCACCCCTGTTACGGTTCTGACGTTTGTTCCAACGATTCGGTCGCCGACAATGTCCGGAAGAAGGTGGATAGCTTGCCTTCCCATATTGTAGTAGGAACATCCTCACGATTTTATTTCGTACTGGAAAGAGTTTGAATGCTTTCTAGAGAGATGTAGAATGCCTATCGACGGGAATTCGAATGCCTACTAGAGAGAGTTTAAATGCCTTCCGTAGGGGTTTGAATGCCTACTGTATCGAGTTTGAATGCTTACGACTACTACTATCAATATTCATAGGTTGTTATTATCTATTTCAACGATCTAAAATCTTCGGCACCCCCTGGTAAGTCTAGTTTTACTTAAAGCATATTATCTTTTTTTATTGTCTATACAAAGCATTTATCTGCACCCGCCTTAAAGTTAACTAAGGTTCAAACTACTTCCTCTGAATTTATTTGGCTTCTCAACCACAATTAAGTTAGTCAAACTGATGACCTCAGCTCTAGCCGCTCTTCTTATGTTCACCATTTCTCCGAGTAAAAGAATGGAATGTAGTAGGATTGTTTGCGAGCTCAGATATCGACAAACTATTATGTGTCTTTCATGCACTCTAGCAATCTTTAACCCTAAACCTAACCCTAGCCCTAGCCCTAACCCTAACCCTAGCCCTAACCCTAGCCCTAACCCTAGCCCTAGCCCTAACCCTAGCCCTAACCCTAGCCCTAACCCTAACCCTAGCCCTAACCCTAGCCCTAACCCTAACCCTAGCCCTAACCCTAGCCCTAACCCTAGCCCTAGCCCTAACCCTAGCCCTAACCCTAGCCCTAGCCCTAACCCTAGCCCTAGCCCTAACCCTAGCCCTAACCCTATCCCTAACCCTAGCCCTAGCCCTAACCCTAGCCCTAACCCTAGCCCTAACCAATCTTATCCCCTGCCAATATTTTAAGCCTTAAATGAACGAAACATTCTTCTTTGTGTTCCATTCTTGTCGAGTTGATGAACAAACCACTTTCAAAATTCTGGTTATGCTTTTATGTTTTGTTTGTTCTGCTTTTATAAATGGGTAACGCTCTAATACTCGTAAGGGGGCGTCTCTCATCGGCCCACCGTCACGCTCCAGTAAGCGTTACCCTTAATCAAAATGTGGGGCGCTTAAGGCTTCATTTAACCTAAAATATTGAGAGCCTTATTGAAGAAGAATTATCGCCATTTTTTTCGACTTAAAAACGGTATTCATTCCAGTGCAGCGCATCTCCGCACAAACACACTTACACACACAGACACACAGACACAGACAGACACACACACACACACACACACACACACACACACACACACACACACACACACATATATATATATATATATATATATATATATATATATATATATATATATATAGTTGTGTCAGGTTGTATATGAAGAGAAATTAAATAAAGTGCTCGATCATATAAGAGAGCTAATATAATTTATTTAGATACTGTATATTACATAATTCAGCAATGTACCACATATGTACTACATAGAAAGAATATGTGCGCTTAACTCAGACGTTATTATTTTAATAAAAACAAACAAAAAACCCATAAGATCCCTTTCGATTGCTTTAGTTAAATATAAGATGTTAATTCCTACTCGCTCCGTAATAGGTGTTCAGATTGGCTGCGACCACCACTCTCTCTGGTTGTGTTTGAAGTGTCGAGGGTGAATTCAGTTTTCTGTCAGTCTCAAAAATGTAATTGTCAAATTGGATGCTTGAATAAAACCGCAAGGTTTAAATAAATTATTGCATCGACAATCATGTAATTTCGTGTTATTATATTTTACGTTATATATATATATATATATATATATATATATATATATATATATATATATATATATATATATATAAAAGATAAGATAGAAGAAATAAGAGTGATAAACATGTACGCATGTCCAAATGTATTTCAAATTTCGATTGTTCAATGCAAGGTGTATTCTGTAATAAACTAGTGTTTATTATTCTTTCCTTAAGCCAAGGCTTTTGAAAGGTCGAGATCTTATCATCAGAGGAGAAATACAGATAGATAAGTTGGCTGTAGAAAAGCCAAAGTTCAAATATTTGAAAAATATTATTAAAATGTAGTGAAAGAAAAGTTCAGTAAAATGATATGTGGTTTATCCGGGTGGTAGTTGTCCGTTGAAAAGGTGTCCAATGAAGAGGAGAATTTGGAGATAGCCGGAAAAATTATTTTTACATCATTCACCTTGCATTGAACAATCGAAATCTGAAATAAATTTGCACGTTCGTACATGTTTATCACTCTTATTTCTTCTATTTTTTCAATTGCTCTATCTCGTATATTGAGCTTAACCTTTTTCACTATAGGTTCTATCTACTAAAAGTTTACTTTTGGTTTATATTTGATCCTGCTATATATATATATATATATATATATATATATATATATATATATATATATATATATTGACAAACATTGAGCTGAATCTTCAAAGGAGACTACAAAGGATCTGATGATATATGATAGTACATATATTGTCTTTAATAATTATATATATATATATATATATATATATATATATATATATATATATATATATATAGATATATATATATATATATATATTGTCTGTTTATTCAATTTCAAGTACTTTAAGCTAAAGTGTTGCAATATGTAATTCCAGGGCAATTCTAAATCGAAATAATGTCTGATGTGTTGATTGTGTAGCGCCGACGAAGAAAGGGACGTTATTTTCGAATTTACAACCAATTTGCTCGATACGAGATGATGTTCGTGTCGGAAATTGTTTCAAGAAGTTCATGCCTCGATTTATTTATTATTTATTATTTTATTAATTATATATTATTTATTATTTTATTAATTATATATTATTCATTATTTTATTAATTATATATTATTTATTATTTTTTAAATTATATATTATTTATTATTTTATTAATTATATATTATTTATTATTTTATTAATTATATATTATTTATTATTTTATTAACTATATATTATGTATGATCTTATTAATTATATATTATTTATTATTTTATTAATTATATATTATTTATTATTTTATTAATTATATATTATTTATTATTTTATTAATTATATACGATTTATTATTTTATTAATTATATATTATTTATTATTTTATTAATTATATACTATTTATTATTTTATTAATTATATATTATTTATTATTTTATTAATTATATATTATTTATTTTTTTTTATTAATTATATATTATTTATTATTTCATTAATTATATATTATTTATTATTTTATTAATTATATATTATTTATTATTTTATAAATTATATATTATTTATTATTTTATTAATTATATATTATTTATTATTTTATTAATTATATATTATTTATTATTTTATTTATTATATATTATTTATCATTTTATTAATTATATATTATTTATTATTTTATTAATTATATATTATTTATTATTTTATTAATTATATATTATTTGTTATTTTATTAATTATATATTATTTGTTATTTTATTAATTATATATTATTTATTATTTTATTAATTATATATTATTTATTATTTTATTAATTGTATATTATTTATTATTTTATTCATTATATATTATTTATTATTTTATTAATTATATATTATTTATTATTTTATTAATTATGTATTATTTATTATGTTATTAATTATATACTATTTATTATTTTATTAATTATATATTATTTATTATTTTATTAATTGTATATTTTTTATTATTTTATTAATTATATATTATTTATTATTTTATAAATTATATATTATTTATTATTTTATTCATTATATATAATTTATTATGTTATTAATTATATACTATTTATTATTTTATTAATTATATATTATTTATTATTTTATTAATTATATACTATTTATTATTTTATTAATTATATATTATTTATTATTTTATTCATTATATATTATTTATTATTTTATTAATTATTAACTATTTATTATTTTATTCATTATATATTATTTATTATTTTATCAATTATATACTATTTATTATTTTATTAATTATATATTATTTATTATTTTATTAATTATATATTATTTATTATTTTATTAATTATATATTATTCATTATTTTATTAATTATATATTATTTATATATTAGTTATTATTTTATTAATTATTTACTATTTATTATTTTATTAATTATTTATTATTCATTATTTTATTAATTATATATTATTTATTATTTTATTAATTATATATTATTTATTATTTTTATTCATTATTTTAATTTTAATTTTTACTTTTATTTCCATATATATTTGTTTTTATTCTTTTTATTAATTTTTTATAATTATCTTTAAACTTTTTTCTACTTTTACTTAGTGAAAGTGTTAAACTTCAAATTACATTACTTTATTCTAATTTTCAACTTTTTTTTATTAAGATATGTTTTCGGATAATGTTTTTAAAAATGTTTCTATGTGATGAATATCACTTCAATCTAAGTAATAGTGAATTTATCGATTAATTAATTTAAAAAAAAACTATTTTCAATTTTTTAACTATTTTTAATTTTGTAACTATTTTTTGAACTATTTTTAATTGTAAAATTTTTCTCTTGAAAAAATCTGTAATTGTTTAAAGAAATCCTTTTTCTATTTTATTCTTTTTCCTATGCTTGTAATGTAAACAGTCTTTATTTTCCTTAAAAAAAACAACTTATCTTTTTGTTTTTGCTGAAGATGAGGCATCCTACCGGATTCCAGACATTCACCAGCTATTTCAGACACTTCAGCCGAGATATCTTTTTAGGATTCTAACCGTCCTTTAAGTGCAATTGTTTGTAACTCTCTTGCACTTGGTTCACCGTGTATATTCGCCAGATAGCTTTTTAAATTATTTTTCATTAGTCCGGTTTCTCCTGTAATTACTGGTATGATGGAGATCTTCCTACGATTCAGTTTCTTTTCATGTCGTACATAAGACCTTGGTATTTCGTATTTTTTCCCTTTCAGCTCTGTTTAAGCCAGCTTATTAGGGACATTGACTTCAACTAGGGTTACTACTTTCTTCCTTTTTTCCCCATATCACTATGTCAGGTTAAACAGCTCCGTTTTCTAGATATATAGCTGTAGGGATTGCATAGTCATAGTGGATGGTGTATAACTTATTTTCAACTGTTCTTTCTAGTATATGCTCCCAGGACTTGCTGCTACACTGGATATTAAACATTTTACATATACTCTCTTTTTATTCTTATTTTTATTTTCATTCATTTGCTGGGAACGGGACATTTTTTCCAAATGCCATACGATCACCCGCTATTTACAGACTTCAACCCAGAGCTCTTTTCAGGATTCTGGCTGTTCCCTTGAGTGCAGTTGTTTGGTTTTCTCTTGCACTTGGTCCACCAGGTATATTTTCTGTTACACCGGCCGTTCTTACACAGGAGAAACTACACCGGTTGTCACTATAAATAGTGCGAGTCACCAGAGACACTGAAGACAAAGCACAGTCTTGTAACTGTCTAGCCAAGAGCTAGTCAGTTTCTTACTTTGTTAATACACTTGTTAAACCAACCCTCGACTTGACTTCCTTTATTTATTATTTACTGTGGGACAACTTCACAACATTTTCTAAATACTTTTTCAAGTTCTTCTTCACGTCCAGTGTGCGCCTTTCTATGTTCAATAAAATTGCTTTGTTACCTATTTTAAGTGGATTGTAATTATCATATTATGACCCTAACGCTAACCCTAACCCTAACCCTAAACTCTCGAATTGCTGTATAACTGAGTCATGTATGCACTCTAGTCATGATGCTATATTTTAACTTCGAATTTCATGTCTATTTCCTGTGCTGATGAAGAGACTTGATGTCAATAAAAATCCATACCGTCTCAGAAACGATCGTACACGCAATTGTTGTTTATGTTGAATTCTTGGAACATATGTGAATAGAATATGTCATAAATTTATGGTCTTCTCTGGGATTTGGGTGGCAATAAGCCTCCCCAAGGTCCCAGCATTCTCTGCACTTTTCCAGTGGAGGTCTGGTTTGTGCTCACCCTCCTCGGTATTATTATTATTATTATTATTATTATTATTATTATTATTATTATTATTATTATTATTATTATTATTATTATGTACTCACTAGGAGTTCTCACACAGGTCATCAGTGATTGCTCATCGACAACCAGTGGTATTCTCTGGAGTCTGAGTGACAACAAGTCTCCCCAGATTTCCAGTATTCTCCACCTCTTTTCGATAGCCACCGAAAATAAACTTGCAGTATCACAAGAGCCGTTTACCATTGATTTCTCGCTGGCAAGGACCATTGGTCTTCTCGGGGATTTGGGTGGCAATAAGCCTCCCCACTGTTCCAGTGGAGGTCTGGTTTGTGCTGTCCCTCCTCGGTCTTCTTCTTCTTCTTCTTCTTCTTCTTCTTCTTATTATTATTATTATTATTATTATTATTATTATTATTATTATTATTATTATTATTATTATTATTATTTCTATATTAAAAAGAAACAGAACACAAACAACCGGCAAGCATTTTATTTTCACTACAAAACAGAATTCTAACAAATTACTATTGGCGTATTTGAAAACCCACTTGCAGTAATAGATGAAACATTGCAAGGCCATAGTGGGCGTCTACACTCTCCGAATGCTTTAATATTTCATTCGTACACAAGCCGTTCAATTTGTGTTTTATGTATAACTAATCGTTGGTTAATCTATAAAAAGAAAAGTATGTCCCCTTTCCGCCCCAGCGAATGCCTCGCCGATTGAGCGGGATGTTTACAACTCTAAGCGTATATTTATTTTCTGTTCCACTCCAAAAAGGAAGAGAGGGAAAAGAAAAACACACACTTTCTCTTCCGCCCCTCGTGTTAAAAAGCTTTGATGAATTACGGTCCCCACCCCTCAGGAAACCCCCTGCAACCACAGCGTTGTGTCTATAGGCGGCCGACAATGACCAAGAGCAGACGAGGCGTGACAACCAATTTTACGCAACGTTGGCGACACCTGGGGATGGGGGTTGGTGGTCGGCGCCGGGGAGGATGAAGTAAAATGAACGGGAAGAGGAGGAGAAAGAGAAGATGGAGGAGAAGAGCAAGTCCCGACGGAGGGGAAAACCAACGTGGGGTGGCGGTTGGTGGTGTCTCGGTGACGGCGAATTCAACGCTCAGTTGTCTGCTGAAACAGCACAGCGGAACATGGGGCTAGTACCGAAACAATAAAAATAGTGATAACTGTTTGGGAGCCCGAGAGGGAACACTGAAGAGAGGAAAATGTAAATAAAATCCCTGAAGACGTGTTGTTTTTATGGAAAACGCTCCAGACAAGGCATGAAGCCACTTGATGTAAACAGTGATAAAAAAAGGAAAATACTACTTCAATGTTTAAAAACTAGCCAACGATAAGTGTTAGATGGATAGATTCCGACCCGGAAAGCAGCAATTCTTCCCCCTTTGTCAGAAACATCGCTCTTGGAATGTGAGGACTAAAGGACAAAATAAGGGGAGCGAAAGTAACGAGGCTGCCGAAAGTAAACTCAAGGTCTACTTTCTACTCTCCTAAAATATTGCTATTATCAATATAACAGATATGTAGTAGATTGATTTGTTTTATTGTAAAAAGAAAAACAAGATACAGATAATACTACTACTACTACTACTACTACTACTACTACTACTACTACTATTACTACTACTACTAATAATAACTAGCGGAACCCGTGTAAATTACACGAAATGATGTTTTCAATACGGGTCCTAATGTAACAAAGCACCCTCTATTTGTTAGTAAGTTACGCTTGCTTTATTATGAGCCCCCCCCCCCTTCTGGATAGGAGTGAAATAATTGTTTAAAATAGTAACTCGTGTACGATGGACAGTGCGCATATCTACTAAAAAAGGTTGATATGCCATCCGTTCAAAAAAAATAACAACAAAATAATACTGGCTGATACCCTACTTTTTAAGCAGTCAACGTAATTAAATAGACAATGCCATTAAAAACGCCAACATAAAAACAAAAAATAGTTTTAAGTTTTAAGCAACACAAAAAAGTAGTTTTTAACCAGGTGATAAAAAAAATGTATTATTTCTTCCCCTTCCCCTCGAAATGTAGAATAAAAATCGTAGAGGTTGGTTGGGATCGAACTATAAACCAGTCGGGCCGAAGTAAAAAGTACTACCTCGCTAACCATTGCGTCAGAGGGAAACACATGTAAATATTACTAAACGCAGGCTACTTGAATGTTTTTCAAAATCTAGGTGCGGCACGCATGCGCAGAGCTTTTGCCGGAAGCGTGACACACGAACACACACGCTATCGTCACACGCTATCGTATTATTATATAGATAATAACAATAATAATAATAATAATAATAATAATAATCGCAAATGTAATCTTCCGACCTTCTTCAGGTGCATCTTGTCAAACTCGGGAATCTTTCTGTCGAACTCGGGGATCTTTCTGTCGAACTACGGAATTTCGAACGGAACCCTTTATTTAATCAACCGGGGTAGCTTGCTTTCCTTCCGTCAGGAATGACGGGGTAGAAGAAGTCTTAATTCGAGATTGTATTCGTAGTTTTATTTACTCCTCTCCAGGAGTTAGGCACAAGGCCAGTTTTATCTTACTCCCACAAGTAAGATGTGACCCAAGATCGGGTCGAGAAAGTGGGGTTTGAAAAGCCAGCGCTCGAGAGGTGAATACTCTGGCCATTTAAAAATTGCCTGGAAGCCCCGTCGGCATTCCCCGGTAGGGGCGCCTCAGACAGTAAGCAATAAACTTACTCCTCCACAAAGAGGGGAGGCAAAGCCTGGGAGGTTGGACCTCCTAGAACTGCACAGGACAGACGTGCAGTATCCATCGGAACAGATACTACACTTTGATCTTAGCCAAAAGGCCAAGGCCCCATTCGTAGTATTATTTACTCCTCTCCAGGAGTTAGGCACAAGGCCAGTTTTATCCTACTCCCACAAGTAAGATGTGACCCAAGGTCGGGTTGGAAAGTGGGGGTTGAAAAGCCAGCGCCCGAGAGGTGAGCACTCTTCGTAGTATTGCTCACACAGAAGACCGTCACTTAGAACTGGTTATTACTTAGCACTTTATCCGTTACTAAGAATACAATTACATCTATTTTTTAATTTTAGTTTAATTAGTTCTTGGAGATAAAAGGGGTCACCTCCTTGGTCAAACACTTACTTTTTTTTAAGAGACATTTATATCCGAGGGCTCTTTTGAGGCTTGCAACTGTCCCTATTAGATCTGCTATGTGGACTTTGCTACAGGTTGGTATTACAGGGATTGTGTCCAAGCATTTAAAAAAAAAGATTTTTCTCCTACAACAAGTGGTATAATGTTTATTTCTTTTACGAACCACGTGGTTGTCAAGTAATTCTTTTTTGGTATTTTGTAATTTTTTTCGCGTTCGGTTCGATTAAGACCGTAACCCTTATTTACTTGCTTCTCCACGAGGGCAGAGTTTGACGCAAGGTGTTTTTATGTGGGGAACATCCAGCTCCCCAAATAGGGAAACTTTGGATGGAGACAAAAATAATAGCCACACCTATATAAAGATATTGTTGCTCTCTCTTTTTCTCTCTCTCTCTCTCGCTCTTTCTGTCTCTCTCGCAATTTCTGTCTATCTATATATTTATTTTTAAAATTTTAATTCAGTTAGATCTTACCGATCAAGCCCCTCTCCCCCACCCCTGAGGCTAAATTTTGGTTTCTTTATGAGTTCCATTTATATTCGAGGGATTTTTTTTAAAGATTATCGTTATTCTCTTTTAGAGCTGATATCTGGCAAGACAAGTAACCTCTGAATTTTGTTCTTGGCCTTTTGACTATGATCAAAGTGTAGTATCTGTTCCGATGGATACTACACACCATAGACTGGTATTGTCTTGGCCTTCGGGGCTTGATTTACGTACCTTACTACAACATGGTCGTTTTCAAGTCCAATGTAAACAAATTCTTGTTGAGATGTCATCTTAAATAATCAACTTCTAACCAGTTACAACAATCGTTACTAATCCTTACGATGTTGTCTCACAATCCACGTGACAGATTGAATTGAAATAAATACACAGAAGATGCTGTCAAGACTGCTGCAAAGAAGGTAGTATCCCTCTACCGGTCTAGAAAACATCTCACACCACCCAGTATCCTGTATTTCTACAATGCCACAATTCATCGATGCATCAAGTATTGTTGCCAAATCTGGGCTGTTGCACCGACCATTGGTGTCTCTCTCAAAGACAGAGTTACAACACTCTCTTATCTAATAAATCATGCACTGTTTAACAAGCTCCAGCCCCCTTTTTGTATGGAAATCGCCCCGAACAAGGCATGTAGCCACTTGATGTAAGGAGCTAACTAGAACACATATGATTATCACAAAAAGAGGAGATGCCTGTTGGACTTATTGGCCTTAGTCTTGAAAAAGCATAAAGTTATAGGTAAAAGAAAAACAGTCAGCAGGAAGAGAGTTCCACAAGCATTCGGTTCTTGGAAACAACAAGCTACTGGAATAGGAAGTTGTATTACAATGAGGTATCAAAATAGCGAATTGCTGGAGACCACTAGACAAACGAGTCAAACAAGCTGGAACAAAAGAAGCGGGGAATATATCCCATAATTGTGAAGAACACATGCCATAATAGTATTTATAGAAAAGACTGAGACTAGCAACATCATGTCTGTAATATAGAGGGTGTAAAGAAGAAGAAAGGGTTGGGCCAATCAAATTACAGACACGTTTCTGCACCTTATCAAAACCCCTCAAATCGGATAGAGATTCATCAGCCCAAATATGACAATAAGCACTTCCAATGTGCTTGGACGAACTTTCTGTACTTGAACTCCCTCTCAGCGTAAATACCCCCGAAAAGCTCGACTAGTAGCAAAATCCCACCCCTTCACTGTAGAGGTCCCCAAATGCAGGAAAACGTTCTACTCTTATAGCTTCTTTGTTCGGATCGCTTGCCTTTGGAATTCTCTCATTGATCCCTGTTTCCAGACTGTACCAACATGTAGAAATTTGAATGTAAAGTGAACAGGCATCTGGCTGCACACCTCCACACTGAGGATGCTCCTCTATAAATCGATTAACAGTATATAAAGAAGTTGAAAAAGTATTAGTTTAAGTAAGATTCTTGACTCTTTGTCTGTTCTAATCGCAATCACGTCTTGAAATGTCGTTCTACTTTGTGTATATGTTATTTAATGTTATTTAATGTTATTTAATGTTATTTAATGTTAATTAATTAATTAATAGTTTCCGAATTCTCAAGGTATACAAATATTATGAACGCTGACTTGAAAAAATTAATTAATTAAATATTAATTACTCACCCCGCCCCCCTCTCTAACGTTTACAAAAATTCTCGCCGACGGACAGACAGGCAGACAGACAAACAGACAGACAGAGAACCTGCTCGTTATATAATAAAAAAGGGTTGATATCCCAAACCAAATTTTATGAAAGAGTCAAGAACAGCTGCTTCTTCGAATGATATCCATATCCGTGACTGTCGGAATGTTCAAGAATTGGATGAAAGGATCGTTTAAAATATAATTTGCTGGATAATTTTTTTTATTTATTTAATAAAAAAAAACAATGTGAAGACGCAGGATAAAGAAAACAAAAATGAAAAACCGAAAAGTTTTGCGGTTGCAATTAATCACTTCATTTGTTTTGAGTGAAGCAGAAAGCGGAGAAATTGTCAGCCATCTTGGAAAACATCAAATCTTGATTGGACGACGCTCTTCGGTGGGAACCCGACGATATCTAACTGGAGAGGGGAGTGGAAGTAAACTTCCTCACATAACCTCCCCCCCCTCCCCCTCTCAATCTCTCTGTCCTCCTTCTCTGCTCGTCTCTTTTTCTCCTTCTTTCCCCCCTTTCTACCTTTCTCCATCCTTCTCTCTCTCTCTCTCTTTCATCACTAGTGTATATCCTCCGTATAAAATGACAGAAAAATTATTCTTCGCGAGTGTTCGCACTAGTATTCATATAAAACTGCAGAATTTCGTCATTAATTAATTTTTTTATGAATAAATTATTATTATCATTATTTCTTATGATCCAAAGAAAAAAAAACATCGTTGATATTTTATCAAGCGTGAGAGGTGTATTTTTGAATTCATTTCAGACAGCATAGCGGCTGTCTGGTTTGCTATTTGCTTTCTTCCCCCACCATCACCCACACACATACCACCACTTGCAATTGTTCCGATCGGAGGTTAGGAAAAGGCACTTTTTAAACTCACTAACTTTTGAGTTACTGGACGGATATATTATGTTTATTTATAAAAAAATTATACAAATAAAAACACATTGGTCGTTATTATAGCATACAGGATTATTCTAAAGCTGAGTTGTCCATTTTATATATTTTAATGACATGACATATATGCTCAGATATGGCTTAGTTCTGGAAATGAGTTATGTTTGAATATTTCTAATTTTATTTCTTGTAATGAGCCGTAATTTATAATTAACTGAACAGTGCTGTAAGTAACTCGGAGCACATTCCACTGACGTACTTGTAAAACAATGATGGTTATGCAACATTGCAGCGATGGGACAGGGGCTTGAGCTTCGTAGACAGTGTGGGACCGATTAGATTAGAGGCTCTTTTTTAGACTCTGTCTAAGAGGGAGGGACTATTAGTTGGTGCACAAGCCCAGATGTGGCAACAATACATGGTCGAATAGTGGCTTTATAGCAATATAGGATACTAGCAGATGAGAACAGACTTCGAGCCTGGTAAAGGGAGCCCACCTTCTTTTCTACAGACTTGGTAGTATCTTATATGTATTCATTCCAATTCATGTTACCTACGAATGTTAGGCCGAGAAGTTTAAATGTTGGACTCTCAGGTAGGGTACCAGTACCGATGGTGGCAATCGATGGTGGGTAAGGTTTCTTCTAACTGTTAAATGAAAATAGCTTCGTCTTAGTACCATGCATCTTTGACTCCATTCAACTACAGACTGTAGGGTTCGATTTTAAGCATTCAGCTATTTCTTTGGATATGTGTGCGTTCGTTCGTTCTGCTCACATGTCGAGAATAGAGCGTCGTGTCATCGGAAAAATATACCCATCTCGGACGCAATTGCATGAAGGAGAGCGTTTATGAAAATCTGGAATAATAAAGGTCACAGGATCGAATTCTTGGATACACACGCATTAACAAAAAGTTATCTATCTCTCACTTAGCTATCTATGTATTTATCTCGCCCTTTCTCACTGTCTGTTTATTCAACAGCTCTTTAATAGTATTTTTTAATGTCTCTGCGAGCATTTAGAGAAATAGCGAACTCTAGTCCATCTAATTTACATATTGTGTTCGTACATACCATAAACACATAAATTAGTCAGCAAAGTAAGAATACTCTTTACTTCTATATTATCGATGAGAATAATATAGAAAATATAAAGATTTATTATTTTTAATTTTCAACAAACTACTCATCTTCTAATTACACACATAACCTGTCCAAGATATTGCAATAAACTTAAACAATTATTAAACTTCCTTTTTTTATAGAAATAGACCGGCATTTACGTTTAAAACTACGGCTACCACTTTGAAACAGCTACATTTTGATAAAGAGGTATTACCTCGAAATATACCATGAAACACGGTTACACACATTAGATTACTGTGTAGAAGTTGTGGGTGAATCAAATAAGATTTATTGCGAAAAAATTAAACAAAAAATGATTTGATTTTTGCCGTATTTTTCAGCACTAGCATATTTCTACCTTTTGCATTGTGATAGCTTTCTATAAACCCTGTATCCCCCCCCCCTCTCTCTCTCTCTCTCTCTCTCTCTCTATACATATATATATATATATATATATATATATATATATATATATATGCGGTCTTAAGAATGCGTAGTCAAAAGAAAATTGCGGTTGTCCCAAAAGTTTATTTATATATTCCTTGTTTGAACTATTTGATGAGTTAATAAATATTGTACTTTTTCCAATTTTAATTCCCATCACTTATTTTCTCATATATATATATATATATATATATATATATATATATATATATATATATAGGTAGAATTAGAAAAGCGACGGAGGTTGATCTTATTTCAATTCATCTATCCGGTATATTGAGCTGTATATTTATCACAATAGATTTTACCTTTCCTAAAAGTTCGCTTTTAGTTCTCCACTTCATATATATATATATATATATATATATATATATATATATATATATATATATATATATATATATATATAAATAAATAAATAAATATATATATATATATATATATAAATAAATATATATATATATATATATATATATAAATAAATAAATATATATATATATATATATATATATATATATATATATATATATATATATATATATATATATATATATATATATATAGTAATCCAGGTAGGGTAAAAATCCACAGGGTAGAAATCCAAAGGGAATCAAACCGGGTTTATAAAAGAGTGCTCAATAAAAAATATAGAGCTGTATTGTGAATGCTTTTATTCAAACATGTACAAGGTCTGCTACACTGGCATGTGGATGTTATCGATCTACAGCTCTCAAGAGCTGAGGTCTCATCAGGCAGAAAATTATTTTTTGATTCAACCTGGTTGCTGAATTCCAGGGAGAATGAAGTCAAGCAAAAAAGAAGAGGAGAAAGAAATAAAAGTCATGTGACCGATTTTAAAATATGATTGCCGTTAAAAATTACTATTTTCATTTTTTTATTTTTATCTTTTATATATTTTATATATCCAACGCTGAGCTGGGGTAGAAAGGGGGGGCGAGGAAAAGAAAAAGAGAAGAGAAGGGAAAGGAAGAAAGATACAATTGCTGTTAGAAAAGTTTAATTTACAACTATTTATATTTATATTTTTTATTTTTATCCAACGCTTAGTTAGGGTGGGGGGGTGGAAGAAAAAGAAAGAGAAAGGGGTGGAGGGGTGTTAGGGGTGGATGTCCTAAATGGCTATAGACATCCACCCCTAACACCCCTCCAACTGGACTTTTTAAACTTTGTTGCAAACTAAAAATAGGTTCAATCGCTATGACAGGTATTACCATTTTTGAGTAAAATAGAAAGCCCCAACTGGACTTTTCAAACTTCGTTGAAAACTAAAAAAATGTTCACTTCAACTAAAAACTACCTTTCACCGAAACTATAGCTTTACATATACCTACGGTTCTTTTGAAAATGACAGGAATTAACATCATTTGCATATGAGTATCACGTTTAAACTTTCTAAACCTACAACCCTGGCCTTACTTCCAACCCATACACGATAATTAAAGTACTGGGGTAGACTGGACACTGAACACTTTTACGGTCAACTAATATTGGATCGTTTGTTGAAGCGGCCATTTACTAATTGAAAAACTAATTTTGAAAATATAATAACTCCGTCAGTCAGGCGCAGTGAATTGGTCTACTTTTGTGATTGTTGTTGTGACATGCGTCGGGTTATGGTTAGAGTCCAATTCTCCATGTTGAGATCGATCAAACCCTTGTGTCCCGTCGTACAAAATGCAGAATAAACACCACTATTGAACGCATCGCGGAACGGTGGACAGCTACCTGTGGGGGGGGGGTTATGCGGCTGCACAAATATAAGGGAAAGGATTTTTATGCAAATACTCAATGATATGAATGGATGATAACGTATTCAGTATAAATAATAATAAATAATAATAATGATAATAAATAATAATAAATAATAATAAATAATTATAAATGATAATAAATAATAATAAATAATAAATAATAATAAATGCTAATAAATAATAATAAATAATAATTAATTATAATAAACAATAATAAATAATAATAAATAATAAATAATAATAAATGCTAATAAATAATAATAAATAATAATAAATAATAATAAACAATAATAAATAATAATAAATGATAATAAATAATAATAAATAATAATAAATAATTATAAATGATAATAAATAATAATAAATAATAATAAACAATAATAAATAATAATAAATGATAATAAATAATAATAAATAATAATAAATAATAATAAATAATTATAAATGATAATAAATAATAATAAATAATAATAAACAACAATAAATAATAATAAATAATAATAAATAATAATTAATTATAATAAACAATAATAAATAATAATAAATAATAATAAATAATAATAAATGCTAATAAATGCTAATAAATAATAATAAATAATAATAAACAACAATAAATAATAATAAATAATAATAAATAATAATTAATTATAATAAACAATAATAAATAATAATAAATAATAATAAATAATAATAAATGATAATAAATAATCATAATAATAATAAATAATAATAAATAACAATAAATAATAATAAATAATGATAAATGATAATAAACAATAATAAATAATAATAAATAATGATAAATAATAATAAACAATAATAATAATAATAATAAACAATAATAAATAATAATAAATTAAACCTTTTTCTTACCACAACCAACCGTTTTTCTGGGTTTTTTTGTGTGTGTGTGAATGGCGGAGGTAAACGAAAGATTCTGAATATATAAGAAAAGCATGATAAAAGATCAAACCTTCAGGTAAGAAAAATATATTTTATTTACCTCGTCATCAGGAGGTTAGCCACAAGGTCAGGTGTGGGTTTTGATGAAAATGTTTCCGAGGAACGAACTGGATTCGAACCCGGCAGGTCCTCAGTCCGCGTCGTTAACCACTTAGCCATCGAACCTTTTAGACCTTGGTTTAAAAGTAAATGCCCCCATGAACAAGACTGGTTTCTGCACCCATATACTCCATCTTGAATAATAAAATTTCAAGTTCGAAAAAGTTTTTTTCCTCAATTCAAACTCATCAATATTCCTATGAGGTGAGAAGAAAAACGATCGTTGATGCAGGCTAAAATAAAATAACAGGGTTAGGGCTAGGGTAAGAGTTAAACAGAGGCTGGTCCCTTTAATCTTAGTTGACAAGTATTTGAGAAAATACCTCCATTAATTAAAATTGCAGCTCTATAACTGCGGCCTTATGCACAATCGCTAAAAAAAAAAAATCATAAATAAAAAAATAAATCGCAAATAAAAAAATCACAAATAAAAAAACACAAATTATAATTTAAAAATAACAAATAAAGAAAAATCACAAATAAAAAAAAGTCACAAATAATAATAACAACATAACAATAAAAAAGCCACAAATAATAATAAAAAAATAACAAATTAAAAAAATCACAAATAAAAAAAAAACGCAAATAATAATGAAAAAAAAAACAAATGAAAAAATCACAAAAAAAAATCGCAAATAATAATAAAAAAGAACAAATAAAAAAAATCACAAATAAAAAAAATCACAAATAATAATAAAAAATAACAAATAAAAAAATCACAAATAAAAAATCTCTAATAATAATAAAAAATCACAAATAAAAACAATCACAAATAATAGTAAAAAATAACCAAAAAAAATTACAAATAAAAAATAAAAAATAATAAAAATTAACAAATAAAAAAAATCACAAATAAAGAAAATAACAAATAATAAAAAAAATCACAAATAAAAAAAATCACTAATAAAAAAAATCACAAATAAAAAAAAAATCACAAATAATAATAAAAAAAAATAACATCTGTATATTTGGACTAAGTTCGAACAAGAATTTCTAAGTAAACAACCCACTCCCAAGTTCGAACCTATCGATGAGGTTATCGGATCATTTTTCTTTTTTTTACCTCTTCATTTTCAAGATTTTATTTTCTTGTCCATTCAACTCGCGCGCTTAAAAAAAAAAGAGATAAAACAGGTAAGAAAAAAGTATGAAACCAAAACAATATGGCTGACAGTTGGTAATTCCTATTATTCAGTGGTGAATGAAGCGGATTTGGATTCGAGGCAATTGTCGAAGCTCCCGGCCTTGGCGCACAAAAAAATCGGATCACTTCGCCAAACGAAAGCTACTACCCCTCAGTAATTGTTCAATTTTTTTTATTTGTGTCGTTGTCTGCACACACACACACACACACACACACACACACACACACATATATATATATATATATATAGGCAACATCTTCTCTTGCAGGCAAGTATTGTTGAATATAAGAGACAATTTATGTCTAGATATCCTTTGGTTGTGAAAGTACTTGGGACACAAATCAAAACTATGGCAAATTCATCAGCCAATTCCCCTCCGAAACTAAGATCCTGACTCGGACTATTGAAAGAATCTACCAAAGGATATCTAGACATAAATTGTCTCTTATATTCAACAATATATATATATATATATATATATATATATATATATATAAAGCAATCCAACAAAAGATATAAGCGTAAACTAATATCTTATAATTAGTGAAACATCCGGATAAAAACTGAAGCTCAATATACTGGATAGAGCATTAATATTATAATGCTGACGCATCTCACGACTGGACAACTTTTTCAGCTCTTTCAATTTCTCGTATTTGGACTGTCAATACTCACCTGGATTAATCTTCAGTCAACCTTCTGGACTTCTTTCCTGATTATGTTTTTAAAAATGTATGACTTGGATGGATTGTATAGATTTAACAAAAAAGTGTGTTTTTGGTTTGATACATTTGATTTTATATATTTTTATATATTTTTGTATATATTTTTATATATTTTCGAAGTGTAATTTTATTACCTGTAGTAGTATAACTGCGGTAATGGTCCTCTGAGGAGAAGAATTATCTTTGAAAACTCATGAGCTAAGGACTTTAAGATACTTTGCTTGAACCTTGAATTATAATAAAATTTGATTGGCACCTTATTTTATTACTTCATTTTATATTATATATATATATATATATATATATATATATATATATATATATATATATATATATATATATATATATATAAATGATAATTATTTCATTTTAACTACAAAATTGATTTTGTTTCACGAGAGTAGTTTGAGGGACTCCCGATCTCCAGGTCACGAAATGTCCCTCAAACTGCTCTCGTTAAACAAAATCAATTTTGTAGTCAAAATGAAATAAATTATCATTTATATTTCTGCTCTATATTTTTATTGAGCACTCTCGTAAACCCGGTTCAACTCCCCTGGATTTATACCCTGTGGATCTATACCATACTCGGATTATAAATATATATGTATCTCTCTCTCTCCCTCTCTCTCTCTCTCTCTCTCTCTCTCTCTATATATATATATATATATATATATATATATATATATATGAAGTAAATCCAACAAAAGATATGAGAGGCAATTCATATCTTTAATTAGTGAACATCAGGATAAAG
This sequence comes from Sepiola atlantica, assembly GCA_963556195.1. NCBI lineage: Eukaryota > Metazoa > Mollusca > Cephalopoda > Sepiida > Sepiolidae > Sepiola > Sepiola atlantica. The sequence goes on along the minus strand of OY744538.1, from coordinate 80,976,280 downwards.
ACTGTAGCTCAATATACTGGATAGAGCATTAATATAAAATGAAGTAATAAAATAAAGTGCGAATCAAATTTTATTAGAATTCAAAATTCAAGCAAAGTATCTCAACGTCCTTAACTCATGAGTTTTCAAAGATAATTCTTCTCCTCAGAGGACCATTACCACAGTGACGTTACTGCAAGTGATAAAATTACACTTTGAAAATATATTAAAATATATACAAAAATACATAAAAGTACATAACACATCAAATATATCAAGCCAAAAACATACTTATTTATTTAAGTTATAAAATCCATCCAAGTCATACAAATTAAAACATATTCAAATATATATATATATTTGTTTAATTCTACTTCAGTTGAAGTTCTCAGAAATCTAGGGGTTCCTCTCTGGGGCTAACACTTGATCTCTATATGAGATACATAGATATTCGAATATTCCATTAAAGTTCTCCTTTACTTGTCAAACGTTGAGTTAGTAAAGAAGTTAATAACATTAATTTACCTCTCCCAAATTGACCAGTTAAATATGTCACAGTATATCTTACTTGTGGCTCCTTGGTCTCGCCAGATTCTAGGACAAGAATTCATCTAGTCTTGTAGAGTATCCAGTTTAGTGCTGTTATTTGAAGTAACATGTCTCGGAGAAGGTGCGTTATTCCTCGTATGTGCCAGTGTGTATCCATACTGAGGGGATCTTATTTAGGCTTCGAATACTATTTTGATTTGAATATTTGGTCAATGTTTACTTTTAGAGGGAAGTATCCTCATGTCAAATTGTATAGAGAGACGGAAGAAACTGGAGATGTATTTTACATTAGAATTTGCTGAAACTGCTGTTCTACAGATTTTACAAGCTTAAGATTTCTCTTTTTTTGTTTCATTTTACTTCGGTCGATGTTCTCAGAAATCAAGGGACCCTTCCTGGTGCTAACACTTGATCTCTATATGAGATACATAGATATTCGAATATTCCATTAAAGTTCACCTTTACATGTAAAATGTTAGGTTGGTAAATAAGTTAAGAACATTAATTTTCCTCCCTCCAATTGACCAGTTAAATATGTTATAGCATATCTTTCTTTGTGGTTTCTTGGTTTTACCGGATTCCAGGACAAGAATTCATCTAGTCTGGTGGATTATCCAGCTAAGTAGTGTTACTTGATGTAATATCAACAGGAGAAGGTGCACCATTCCTCGTAAGGGCAAGTGTATAGAAGTGTCGATGGGATCTAATTTGGGCTTCGAATACTATGCAATTTTGAATATATATATATATATATATATATATATATATATATATATATATATATATGAGCTGTTATAAACTGTGATCTCATCAGGGAGAGTTAAGATCCTCGATAATATTTGGGAAGAATGAAATGGAGAGAGAAAAAAAACTCTGCCTGATGAGATCTTACTTTATATCAGCTCTTGATCGATAGCATCGACATGCAAGTGTTGCAGATTTGGTAAATGTCTGTGTAAATAAAATACTCAAATATAAAAGCTCTATTTGATATTGAGCACTTTTTATAAGCCCGGTTGAAATTCTTTGCATTCCTTTCCTGTGGATTATATATATATATATATATATATATATATATATATATATATATATATATATGCACGCTGGATGATGAAATCATGGGAAACTAAAAAAAGGAACGTAAATTATTCGATGACATTTTTCAACCAAAGCCAGTGTAGAGAACAAGAAAAACGAAAAGAAATTATTGCGAAAGAAAATATAGAAAAGGATTACAAAAAATTGTTGGATACATCAGAAGATTAAAAAAAAAATCAAGGCGGCTTTACAATGAAAAAGAAAAGTCGAGGAAAATGAAATTTCTGTAAAAATTAGAATGATCGCGAATAGCTGAAAATAAAGAGCAGAGCGATGAAAATGTAAAGATATCTAGAACTCTCTCTCTCTCATATATATATATATATATATATATATATATATATACATATATATATATATATATATATATATATATATATAATCCAGGTAAAACATCCACAGGGTAGTAATCCAAAGAATTTCAACCGGGTTTATAAAAAGTGCTCAGTATCAAATAGAGCTTTTATATATGATTATTTTTATTTACACAGACATGTACAAAATCTGCGACAGGCATGTCGATGTTATCGATCAACAGCTATTATAAACGTAGATTTCATCAGGCAGAGTTAGAATCCGATCTTAACCTTACATCATATTTCCAAATATATATATATATATATATATATATATATATATATATATATATATGTGTGTGTGGGGGTGGTGGTTAGTGTGTGTACGTGAACATATCGCAGTATGTCAAAATTAACCACTACATATATATATATATATATATATATATACATATATATATATATATATATATATATATATATATGTGTGTGTGTGTGTGTGTGTGTGTGTGTGTGTGTGCGTGTATATATCTCTCTCTCTCTATGCTGATGAGTCCTGATTGAAAACGAACGAAACGTATACGTACATAGATAATAAACAATAACAAACATTTTATATATATATATATATATATATATATATATATATATATATATATATAGTAATACTCTAGGCAAGGAAAACTTCCACAGAATACGAATCCACAGAATTTCAACCAGGCTTATACAAAGGGCTTAATATAGAATAGAGCTTTTTATATATATGATTATTTTTATTTATACAGCCATGTACAAAATCTGAGACACTGGCATGTTGATGTCATCGATCAACAGCGACTATAAACAA
>OY744538.1:80956011-80966011 GCA_963556195.1 Sepiola atlantica | reverse complement strand
AGAGAGAGAGAGACAAAGAGAGAAAGAGAGAGAGAGAGAAGAGAGAGAGAGAGAGAGAGAGAGAGAGAGAGAGAGAGAGAGAGAGGGGGTGACTGATGAAGAGACCCTACTTGTTTAACAGAAAACGCATGCAGTTTGAGAAGAGAAAAAATCTTTAAAAAAAAAACGATATTTTGTCAATCAAGAACAGAACATTAAAGATGTCACCGGATTATGTACCAACGTTTTAAAGGTTTTTTTTCATCCCCTATTTTCATAACTTTCTTTCTTTCTTTCTTTCTTTTTACATTCCCTTTCTCTTTTAGACCAATGTATAACGATTCCCCATTTTTTATATTTTTCTCAAAATTCCTTTTTATTAGTAGAGATTAAACAAGCTCCAGCCCCTTCACCATCGTCGCAATGTTGCATCCTTGTGCTTGTTTTACAAATACTTCAATGAATGTGCTCCGATGAACTTGCTACTCTAGTGCCCCCTCGACGTAAATACACTAGACCAACCCGACAATCATCTAAAACCCATCCATTCACTGGGCAGGCCCCCAGATGCCGGAGAGCCTTCTACTCCAATAACTTCTTTCCTCGTGCTGTCCGCTTCTGGAACTCCCTCCCTGCTCCCTGTTTCCGCGATTGTACCGACATGCAGAAATTTAAAACTAATGTAAACAGGCATTTCGCTGCACAGCTCCCAAATTCGGATGTCACCCAAAACTTCCAACGTAATTCTCAGTAGCCCCTTACGTCTACGGTGACGGCTTGTCTTGTTTGGGGTGAACTATGTTTTAAAAAAAAAAGAATGAAGGACTATAGCGCCTTTGGGTCAGATTGAAGTATCGTTATGTTTTGTTTTAGGAGCCCCCACCCCCCCAGCCCAGTGTTACATTTTTCGTTTATCGCCGGTCGCCTGTCCCTACCAGAAAATGCCGACAGGTCCGATCACGGTATATTGTGCACTTATTATAAAAATGGAGTATATTTAGAGTACTTCACATGTCTCGTAAACAAAAGTATCTCCTCTTGTCTATTGTGCAAATAGATTACATCCCTTGTCTTCTTAATAGTCTCATTTGATTGGGCAAGACATTTTTTTTTGACCAATCACTGAGCACTTAGTTTTGGAAAAGTTTAAACAGGATCTATTTATAGAACCGACACTGCGACGTTAAAACAGACCCTTCCGTAAATTTCCATGAAACAAAAGAAGTATGTACTTTTACATTTTATGTAGATTCTTTAACTTTTCTTTCTATAAAACAAAGAACCGGTAATACTTGGTGTCGTATTTAGCCTTAGTCAGCCTATGCCGGCTTCCTCCAAGGGAGGAAGTTTACAGGGAATATCAATTCAACACCGTTCCCAAACCGCATGTATATCCATGTCATACGAAGATGATATACATCGTCTAAGCATTCTCAAAATAGTCACCCATCTCGTACTGGTCAGGCTCCACGTCGCTTAACTTCGGTGATCTAACGAGAACCGGTGTGTCTACGCGATTATGCCTTTCTTTTTTGTAGGACACACAGACACACATGACCCTCACACTCACAAACATATACACAAACATTGACTTTATATATAGAGACTAATATAAAATTATGTTAGAAATTATTATGTAGATACTTGGACGCATCTGGTACAAGCAACGTTCATTAAACATACGCATTAGAAATTGGAGATTCTATTATTGGATGCTGAGGTGTGACATTGAAACAGAGACGACACTCCAACTGGCATCTAACGAATTATGATGAAATCATGGCGTCGCTGTTTTTGGTATCAGTTCCGCATTTTCCGCGGACCCCCCGCTGTCAATATGGGATCAGCGGAAACGCGCACGTAGTTGGAAAGAAGTTGCGATGGATTGAGGAAAGATGGAGACTTCGAGAAACGTGGACCAAGATTTGATTTGAATAGAGACGTCATGCCGAAAATAGCGTGTTGTGGAAAACGAATGCTAACTCGAAGATGGCAGGTGAAAAATATAAATACATTCAATTGTCTGTTAATTAAGACGACAATGGTAAATAATCGGGATCTACGTAATTACACATACGTGTTACTTTACTTCATTATGTATATATATATATATATATATATAGGTATTTGCAATTACGTAGATCCTGATCTATCTATCTATCTATCTATCTATCTATCTATCTATCTATCTATCTATCTATCTATCTATCTATCTATCTATCTATATATATATATATATATATATATATATATATATATATATATATATATATATATATATATATATATATATATATATATATGATTATTTTTACTTACACGGACATGTACAAAATCTGCGACACTGTAGAAATTGGTCTGTATAGAACCGTCTTCTGTGATTATCAACATTTTCGACATTTTCAACAACACCGACCCCCATATAAAATTTACTATATAACACCCTAGCGACTCCGGCTCACTGTCTCTCCTCGATTTTAACCTCAAAATCACAGAAGACGGTTCTATACAGATCAATTTCCATCAAACCTAAATTACCAACGGCTTCCACAATAACCCGCCTCAGCAAGACCAGACCACGCAGACACGACACACTCTCCAACACATGCTTTCTAAAACTACCTTTCTTTAATGACAGAATCACTAATGCCATCCGCAGTGCAATACATAAAGAAAAACTAGACATTCAACTCATCCACACCGGCACCACCTTACGGCAATACCTTTCCAAAAAACGCACTACACGCACCCAAGAACCATGCTCCCTAGCCAATTGTCCCATTCCTACCACTGGACTATGCCACCGCACTAACTGTGTATAAAATATATTATGCACTATCTGTAACCACTCCTATATTGGATATACTACAAGACAATTACACCAACGTATAAAAGAACACATGAACACAAATATATCTTCCTTCTTCAAACATACTTCCTCATGCAATACTACACAACAAGACATAAACGTTTCCATTCTAGCCTCGACCAGGAACCTAGGCGACCTAAGACTGATGGAAGCTATTCTCATTTCCAAACATAATCCAGTTTTAAACCAGAGACACGAATTAAATTCTACGTTCATCATATAACCTACTCCCTCCAGAACCCATCCCCCAGATAATACCCCCCGCATAATAAACACTATTTGCCAAAATCATACCTATTATATCACAGCTTACCCCTACCACAAAAGAATTGACTACATCTTGGTCTGCAACCCACCATTACATTAGTGCCTGACATTTGATTTCAAACCCCGCACAACGCCCTACCTCATCTGAATAAATAAATAAACACACATTATACAAATAAATAAGTAAATAAATAAACAAATAAAACATATAAAAAAATCAAGAAAGAAATCTGAGATTAGTTAAATAAATTCAACAAACCAAGCCAATAAGTTTCCTTAATAAACTGATATCAAAGATACCAGATTTGTCTCCCTTTGAGCATTAAATCGATCAATCATCCTACCCAAAACAAAAGACAGCTAAGAGGTAAATTAAAACCAATAAATAAGGATTAAGCTTAACCAGACATAACTAAATTATAATATACTGCACCGATAACAAACTAAATAACTATCTACAACATATATAACATCTAATGCCGGAACCAAACATATATAGTATAAATAAAATCAACGTTTTATATACGATAAAAAATTAAAAAAATAATAATAGTAAATATATAAAAAAAAAAATTAAATAAATAAAAACAGCATACAAGTACACACACACACATATATATACATATATATATACATATATATATATATTTTAGAGGAAGCATTATTTTAATCAATGAAACAGACGAGTGGAAAAAAAGGAAATTTTTAAAAATTACTTTAAGGCCTTATCGTCTGACCCTCTGAGAGGAAACGTCAGAATGGTAAATTAAAAACTAAAAGTCGAATGAGATATGAAGGGAAAAACTTATTTCAGTTGGAGGAAACGATTGAGAAAGAAAAAAGAAAGAAGGTAAATCTCTCAACGTTATGGTGGATTTGAATCATTAAAGATCTCCAACTGATGCTTCAAAATCTTTTGTCTACACAGGCTAGGTCGAGAGTTGTTAATAACTAACGCCTCAATACTATTGAGATGGTAGTTATTATAAGACCCGTTGAAGTTCTTCGGAGTTTTATCCTGTGAATGTTTACTTTATCTGGATTACTCTCTCTCTCTGTCTCTGTCTCTGTCTCTTCCTCTCTCTCTCTCTCTGTATATATATATATAGTGTTAGAGTGAAATAATTTCCAGAAGAATGTAATAAACAGAGCAAGAATGAAACAAATTAAAGTAATGCAGGTTCATATATAATTATTATTTTCGTGCAACATTGCTTTCATTCGATATCTATATGACGCTTAATTCATTAAAATTGAAGTCTTAGAAATTGAAAAAGCGATAAAGTATTTAGACAATCGAAAATATCTTAATTAACATTTATTAACTAATGTTAACTAACATATTTGTTCAATTAGAGGAAAGTGTTTAATTAACTTTAAAACTTAAGCAAACTATATATTACCAAAGAATTGGATCTATCTATCTATCTATCTATCTATCTATCTATCTATCTATCTATCTATCTATCTATCTATCTATCTATCTATCTATCTATCTATCTATCTCTCTCTCTCTCTCTCTCTCTATATATATATATATATATATATATATATATATATATATATACACATAATGAGTCCCGATTATGAAGGACGAAACGTATACGTACATAGATAATAAACAAAACAAATATGTATTATTTGTAGCTCCTAAATAACCCGTCTAGATGGGCACTGTAAGTGTAGTATTAACACAACATAACGTCGCTAGCTATACATGCATCGTTCCTTTCATTAAGTCGATCGCTCTATAGCCGCCGGGTAAAGTGTTAAAATTATCACTAATTGTTCGCTATTCAGCGTTGGCCGAGTGGTTCTAGATGTCGGGATTTGAGTTGTAAAATACTCGGAATCCAGAGTTTCGAATCGCATGACCAGAAGTGAATATTGTCATCTCTATGCTGATGAGTACCGATTATAGGACGAAACGTATACATACATAGATAATAAACAAATATATATATATATATATATATATATATATATATATATATATATATATATATATATATATAGGCCAGCACCATTTTTTTAAATTTAAAAAAAAATTGGGGTGGGGGATGAGGTGTGGAGGGAAGGGGGAGAGCTTATAGTGTTTTTTGTCATTTCTGTTCCTGGGTTAATGTGGTGTTAGCTGAGGCCGGTGTAATTTATTAGGGGTGGGATTATGAAGTGATGTTTCTTGCAGTTTTGTTCCTTGGTTCGTGATGTGATGTTCTTCGTGTGATTTTGGTTTCTTCCTGTTGTAAATTCCGTGTGACTTGTTACCCTTTGTAGCTTATGCGGGTTGGTTTACGCATTCAAAGGTTTTCCTTAAGATTGCAGCTCTTTTAATCATATTATTATTATTATTATTGATAGTATATTTTTTTATTATTAAATTCCTCTAAAAATATTTCTATATATAGATAGTTTTTTCTATGCCTAACTTTTTCTTTGCAGAAGTTTTATATATTTTTTATGTATTTAGATATAATTCATATGTACATATTCTGTTTTTATTTTAGGTTTTATTTAATTTAGTATTATTACTTTAATTATTATTTTTATTATATATATATATATATATATATATATATATATATATATATATATATATTAGTATATCTAGAATTTTGAATTAATTAATTTATAGACTAATTTTTGTATATATAAATTTAAAACTAATATAAACAGACATCTCGCTGCACAGCTCCGAATTTTGGTTGAACCCCCCTGAAAATTATAATTTTTAAAAAGTGCTCAATAACAAGTAGAGCTGTTCTTAAGTATACATTTTTATTTATACAAACATTATTGGTTACATGTGCATACATGTTTCGGTTGTACTCTTCACAGAGAGTCAACCTTCTTTAGACCAAAGAAGACAAGGAAGTGAGATAGTTTTCTAAATATATCTCACTTCATTGAAGAGATTGACTCTCTGTGAAAAGTACAATCGAAACATGTATGCACATATGTAACGCATAAAATGTAATTTAATATTATTAGAAGCTCTTTTAAGTAAAATTTAAGCAAGAGCACTGTTTGAGAGATTAAAAATAGACATTCACCTGAAGTCTCAGTGCAAGACCCCAACGCTGTTGTCGAGTTCTATCGAATGTCTCAATGTGTACACTCGCCGCTTTCAGTGTTACATATAACTTAATCTCTCGTTATCCCGTGATAATCTCCCGTGGCCTAAGGGACTGAACGAAGGCTGACAGATTCAAGATGTCTCTATTAACCGGGTTCGTGCTCTGTGACCGTCTGAGATTGTTATTTCCCTGCGCTTCGTAAGCTCGAAACGACGTCATACGTATGTAAAGTGTATATATATATATATATATATATATATATATATATATATATATATATATATATATATATAGATATATGTAAAAATAAAAATGGAATAAAGAATAAGCAATTCAACAACTAACAAAAATAAACTAAAAACTCATGTTGTAAAGTTCCACCGAGATATTTCGGCCGTAGATACGACCATTTTCGATCAGTTAATAAACTTTATTTCAAAACGGAAAAGTTTTCAAATTTGTACAGAGAATGCGATTGGAAGAAAATGTCACGTGCAGAGAACAACAAAACGGGGAGAAAAAGGAATGCGAGGAATGTTATGAAAAAAGAAAGAAAAAGAAGATAAAGAAGAGGAAGAAGAAGAAAGAGATACCAATCAAACAGTATCTTTAGAACGTCAGTTGAAGAAGACGAAACGAAGAAGAAGAGAAAGCGAGAGCAAACGTGAGAAAGGGTAAATCGACATGTCGTTGTCAAAAACTATTGAAGAAGAAAAAAAAAAAGAGAGAGAGAGAGAGAGAAAATCAGTGCTTAGATATCGCCTGCTGATTGAATTCAAGCTGAGAACGTCAAAAGTCAACAGAATTAGTAGTAATTGGAGCAGTGAACGTCGAGGGACGAAACAAGGGAAGAGGAGGAGGCAGAGGAGGAGGAGAAGGGGAAGAAGAGAGACAAGGGTTAAAAGTTAGCCAGAGTCGTATTCATTTAGATTCATCTCGTATAAAATCGATCTAGCCGAAGGAAAAGCAATATTATAGAAACCTTGTCTTTGGGCAATGGTGTTCTTATGACATAGGATCAGACAGGATTCTGTGAGACGTCGAAGTTTGGTGTCATGAATATGTTTGATAGGGATTGCCTTATGGGTATTTAAGTGGTGGCCGGAAGAGATAATATGAGTGCATAGTGCATTTGAGGTATCGCCGTTTTTTATGGCACGATTATGTTCATATATTCGTTTCTTTAACGGACGTTGTGTCTCGCCGAAATATATTTTTCCACAGTCGGCGCAGCTGTAGTGGGTGATGAAAAGACTTTATTTTTGTTTTTATGCATTTGTAAAATGTTTTTGATGGTGAGTGAGGTAGCTTGGATAATTCTAAAACTATGTTGTGAAAGCGAAGAAAAGAGATGTGTGTTACGAGAGTTAGTGGGAAGGAAAACATTCCTTAATATGGATTGTGTTGTATTAGGAGATGTATTAGTATTTTTTATCTTTTTTGGATGTATTTGAAACGCTTTCTTTTTAGCGGAAAGAATGACGTGTTTGGGATATTTTAAAGTAGTGAGAGAGAATTCTATTTTATTATATTCCTGAGAGAGATGTTCAGGGCTGCAAATACGCAGAGCCCTGAGATAAAAACCGATTATCATACTATTTTTTATATAGTTATTATGATGTGAATAATAATGTAAGTAATCATTTTTGTTGGTTGGCTTGCGATGGACTTGAAATGAAAAGCCGTTATTATTATATATATATATATAAGCCCTCCGTTCAGTCTAGAGAGACTATGGATACCCCTATAAGTATGAAGCAAGGGTTGCGCAATCCCAGTCGGCACTGCTTGATTCCAATGGCAAGCAGTTCAAGACGACTGGAAACAATGCCGAGATAAACAGAGAGCACATACAGCACCTGGTAGTCCCAAATAGTCACCCATTTAATACTGGCCAGGCTCGACGTCGCTTAACTTCGGTGATCTAACGGGAACCGGTGTGTCAACGTGATTGTACCGTATATATATATATATGTATATATATATATATATATATATATATATATATATATATATATATATATATATATATATATATATATATATATATATATATATATATATATATATATATGCATATATATGCATATATATATATATATATACATATATATATATATATATATGCATATATATATATATACATATATATATATATATATACATATATATATATATATATATATATATACATATACATATATACATATTCATATACATATACATATATATATATATATATATATATATATATACATATATATATATATATATATATATATATATATATATATATATATATATATATATATATATACAAAAGATCAGAACATGGTACCGTCGGTTTTAAATAAGCAAGTGATAAGCAACTGATCGAGTCTACATTGATTATTGTAAGCCACGGTTGTGGATCTTGTTTGTAAAAAAAAGCATATAGATATGTGCATGTGTGTGTTTGTGCGAGTCTGGGTGTATTTGAATATTTGATTAACATAATACCTACAGTATATTGAAGACATATTTCTAATAAAATCGATGACGTTCGCTTGATATCCGCAATTTTGTGACGATATTTATTTAATCGCAGAAATCTCAAATTTGGCGCGGTTTCGGTGTACGTTGTTTTTTCGTACTCACGCACATAATTCGATCAAAACGAGTTTTAAAACACAAATCCGCGTGTTTTAGAGGAACATATTTTCTTATATCCTTGGAATCCAGGATTGATATCAAAATTCAAACATAAAGTTATTTGTTTTAATCATTTTTTGCGCGCGTTTACGTATGAGCGATTTCTTGGTGAAAACTCGGCGGCGGCCATTTTGAACAATAGTCATCTATTGTTCAAAATGGCCGTCGCCGAGTCTTTTTTGTGTGTCAATTTGAAAATCAGGTTTGTAGAATATTCAACAAACATTTTTTATTCATGGGAAATATCGGCATGACCACATACACACACACGTGCATACACACATACATACACAAATATATCCGATTATTTCAAATATACGTATATAGTTTTTTTACATTAAAGGTCACCGCTTATCAGGGCCGAAAAGTCACTCGAGGATAAGTGTTAAAGAGTTTGACTGGTGGATGGTGAAACAACATTGCGTTCACCAACACGATGATTGTAGTAGGGCAGAAATTCATTATTTACGGGGACGGTTAAACAAGATCTTATTTACATTGGACTTGAAGACGACCATATTGTAGTCGGCAGGGAAGCAGGCTCACGGCACTGTGTTCCACAGACGGGCAGTTCTAGCAAAGAAGCTCTGATGGTTCTTCAAAATTTGTGTTTGTAATTTTTTACATGGTGCTTTTTAATTTGTGTATGCCATTTTTTTAGATGGTGCTTTTTAATTTGTGTATGCCATTTTTTTAGATGGTGCTTTTTAATTTGTGTATGCCATTTTTTTAGATGGTGCTTTTTAATTTGTGTATGCCATTTTTTTAGATGGTGCTTTTTAATTTGTGTATGCGATTTTTTTAGATGGTGCTTTTTAATTTGTGTATGCGATTTTTTTAGATGGTGCTTTTTAATTTGTGTATGCCATTTTTTTAGATGGTGCTTTTTAATTTGTGTATGCCATTTTTTTAGATGGTCTTTTTAATTTGTGTATGACATTTTTTTAGATGGTGCTTTTTAATTTGTGTTTGGATTTTTTTTAGATGGTGCTTTTTAATTTGTGTATGCCATTTTTTTACATGGTGCTTTTTAATTTGTGTTTGGATTTTTTTTAGATGGTGCTTTTTAATTTGTGTATGACATTTTTTTAGATGGTGCTTTTTAATTTGTGTATGA
>OY744538.1:80918511-80946011 GCA_963556195.1 Sepiola atlantica | reverse complement strand
TTCTCGGATTAGCAGAATGCCATTTTCAAACACTAAAACGCCATTGCGGCCAGTAAAACCATGATGACGTCACTTCCGAATTCCGTTTTGGCTCCTACCCTCTTTTGCGAACTCTCCTACTCTTTGAACCTACCACTATCTAACACCAATAGAAACTTGGTTTTTGACGGTATATAATGGTTTATATACGTATCAGTGGTTAGCTTTTCACACATTTTTTCACACATGCCATTTTCACGCATACGTCTTTCTATAAGCAAGCACACTTACATCTTACTATAGACAGCCACTTCCATGTTTTAAATTATAAATTCTTATATTATTTATATCTAATTTTCGTATACCCATATTCTGGTCTTCATAAAAGGACGTAAATGTGATGCAAAACTGTTCTGTTTGGAGAATTTATTTTACCTGTCCTGGGGCAGGTATTTTTCTAGTGTGCATATATATATATATATATATATATATATATATATATATATATATATATACAGGGCGATTCATAAGTCACTTAGCTATTTATTTTTGAAATTCTAAAGTTAAAAAATACGGAAATACAAAACAGAAAGTTTATTCAACAAATTCATTAATCGGAGTTTAAAATTACAGCAAATTTTCAAAATTTCCACCTTCGTTCTGCATGCATAGCTCCATTCTTTTTTGCAACGAATTTACGACTCTTTGTAGCATATTTGATTCATTATGAAATAAATATATATAGAAACAAATATATAATCGAACAAATTTAAAATAACAAATAGCAGTAATTAGAGAGTAAGATAACAATTATCAAAAGTTCATAGTATGTTTGTGCTTCATATGGTAATCATTTTAAATAGCTAAGTGAGTTATGAATCACCCTGTATATACATTCATATAATCTTCTGATATATATATCTTAACAAGTAATTTTTATATAGCTATGTGTTGTCGATTTAGTTCCGATTTCAACTTGAAGAACTTGCTCGTCTCACACCACAGAAGGGCTGTGATACAACGCAACTATCTGTCTATTGATGACTATGTATCTCTCTATATATAAATTAATGTACGTGTATATGTTTACATATATATATATCGGTGTACAGGATAAACTCCTAAACTAATGAACAGATCATTATGAATTTTAGAATATATATTCTCTGCAACACCGTCAGTAACATGGCCACATTATTTTTTTTGTAAACTTGACTATTTGGATGCAGTGAGCATACCAAAACTCGCCCCCCCTCTACAAGGTAAAGCCAATGTCTTCATTCTACTCTCTACAAATAACTCAAAAAGGCTCGATATACCGTAAAAGATATTCGCCAAGCAGATCAATGAAACGTTTAGAATAAGTTTAGTGTTTTGGTATTAAATGATTGCAAGCGAGGGTTGATATGCCGTAAGACAGTCACGCCATATCGCGCGATTTTCTGATTTAAAACGTTTTTTTTTTACTTTGACTTTAACCAACAATTTCCGTTCACGATTATTTCGCAAGAAAAAAAGTTTGTTCAAATCATTTGTGATATTTAAATTTGATTTGTTATCAATTCGCTAGTTTTGTCGTTGTTTTGTTAAAATGTTTACTTTCTATATTTAGTTTCGACAAGCTGAAAGGGAATTGAACTTTCGTCCAAAATGCATCACTCCGACGGCAATGGTTACTCGCAGTGGGTACAAAAGAATATCACCGCAGGGGAATCGGGACAGAGAGGGGGGGAGAGAGAGAGAGAAGGGGGGATAGCTAGAGGGGTAGATAGAGAGAAAAGGAAGAAAAGAGAAGGGGAGAATATATATATATATATATGTATATGTATATGTGTATATGTGTGTGTGTGTAGAGAGAGAGATAGAGAGAGAGATAGAGAGATAGAGAGAGAGAGTTAATGGAGAAGTAGAGGGAACAAGAGAGACAGATGAAGAGAGAAAATGAAGAGAATAGGGATAAAGAGGGGTAAGAAATAGAAAGAGAAAGTGAGACATATAATCATATATAGTCAAACTTTTAAATCTCTCGTATGTGTAGAACGCCATCACGCTCTCATGTACATTTCAACTTTACAGACGCTTTTTCAAGTTATAAACTACTTGCCGTTATAATTCAAAAATGAGCACAACAGTAAAGTCATAATTTGTAAAGACACTAAAACTAATACCGCCTGAAGATGATTTGACGATTCCAGTCGAAAGTACTTGCAAAAAAGAAAAAAGAATAGAACAAGAAACCCATGGATCATATTTACATCAATTTGACCGGAACATTAGATGGACAATTCGGAAAATTGAAAAAATAAAAAAAAGTCGCATCAAACAAAACCACTCCGTGTTATTTAATAATGTTTACCTAAATGAAAGTATGCTGCCTAAATACACACAGTATATATATATATATATATATATATATATATATATATATATATATATATATATAGAGAGAGAGAGAGAGAGAGAGAGATAGAGAGAGAGTAATATATATATATTTTTTCAAAGTCAGACCCAAATAGCATGTAAGCTGACAAAACAAATTTTGCCAATTTTCATTGTTTATTGTTTTACTGTAATATTTATATTAGCACAGACCAATAAAGATAGGTTTTTAGAAGGCAGTATAAAAATCAGTTTACTTTCATAACGTTTGGTATAAGTTACTTTTTACACCATACATGGAAGACTTGTACTAACTACAGCCGATTATCCTTTGCTATTTCTTAGTCTGTCACAGAATTCGATGTGACACAAACGAGACCGTTCAAATTGGATGCAGATCCAGACAGAATCTTTAAAAATTGTGCTTTTTCAACTATTTAAATTTTGTAAATTTAATGTTAATCATCATCATTCGGTTTAATGAGCTTTGGTTACAAATACAGACACGAAATATCCATTAGATTAGGATGCAGTGACGTATATATGCTTTGTTAGCTTTTTTATACTTTGACAAAAACTGCAAATATCTGGCCTGATTATGGTAAGCAAAAAAGATTAAATTAATTATATATTTTCATTCCCTTCCGCCAAAACGTGAATTAACTTCTGTTGCAAAATCGTGTCTATTAGTTAGGGCAGTTGTGTATTAAAAAAATATATGTAAAACGAATCGAATCCTTGTTTCACCGATTCTTACGCATGTGTTCAATTTTCCTAAAGTACTTTAAGACACACCGAAGTTTCTCCTGGCCGTCTACACCGACACTAACCCGTACCCAACCAGACTGCCTACCCTATCTCGAACTTGATTTTATTACCGCCGAAAGCCTTTCAATGGAAGAATCGCACAACACGCTCGTAAATCGTGCCATGTGCGCTGGTTTTTCTCTTCGAACTTAGGCATCGAGGCTTGGTAAGGAATCACGCTTTCCCCAGTTTCTGCCGATTCTTGCTCTGTTCCAAATTACCAAAGTTAAAAGTCAAAATGAACCCTTTACTCAAGATAGAACATACAATAAAAAATCTAATAAAAACAAGAAAACAAAATGGCGTCTATATCAATCATCATTTTCTCACGCCAATCGTGTTTGGCGGGAGAAGCAATTTAAAAACAGATTTTAAAAATATTTTTTTATCTTCGTTTTCTTTTAATTAAATGATTCACCTTAAGTGGTTTCTTTAAGACAATTATCACGTCTTATATATAAGTGGTTTCTTAAAGACAATTATCATGTCTTATGTATTGCTGAATCGGCCAAACACGATCTCAGCTTATTTGTGACTTTAAATATATTAATCTATGGTTTCGTTGGGTTCGTATCTTTGCCATGATGTAATGGAGGAATGAGTGATGTAGTTGATAACGATTACGGAATCGGTTAAGTCAAGTTCAAATCAAGGTAGAGCCAATCCATTTACTTAGCTAACATATAAAGTTATCTTATCGGATTTTAGATTTTAAACTCGAATAGCATTGCATCTGACATATTGATATTTGGTTCGGCTTCACAACAATTATGTCTTCTTTTTCCTTCCACCATGTTTTTACAATACCAACATATTTTGGGCCTCAGTTTATTTAATAAACAAAAAGGATTCCTGTTATAGTGATCTTGCTCGACCGAGGAAACACACCCTTCAAACATGTTCGTTATAAGAACCAAGACGAGACAAACAGTTGAAGACAAGAAGAGGAGGTTAATTCGCCTTGTATTTCAAAACCATTGCCCAGTGGGGAATGGGGGAAACAGAGAGAGAGGTCGATAATTACTGCTCAATTATATCTTATCTAGACATCTTAAAAACTACAAGTGCACACGTGTGTGCTTCCAAGCGAGCTCACCTTTTCTCTACCTCACTCTCTTTTTCTCTCTCTTTGGACCATTTGAAGTCACCCCTGCTTCCAGTACACTGACATTTAAGTATACTAAGCTGACTCTGAATCAACACTATTTTCTGTTATTCTCAACTGACAAAATTATACTCGTCAAATATTTAACATATTTTAATTTTTTAATTTTGGATATTTCCCTGCCAAATGTCTGTCTATGTAATTCATCTGATGATAAGATTCCAATCTTTGAATAGCCTGGCTTAAGGAAAGAAAAAATAAACATGCTTTTATTGAATACACCTTGCATTGAATAGATGACAATGAAATAGATTTGTCATTTTTATATTTGTATTCCCCTTGTTTTCATTTATCTATAGATTCTACTATATATATATATATATATATATATATATATATATATATATATATATATATATATATATATATATATATATATATATATGTGTATGTATATATATATATATATATATATATATATATATATATATATGCAGCATCTTCTCTTTCAGGCAAGTATTGTTGAATATAATAGACAACTCGTGTCTAGATATCCTTTGGTAGATCCTTTCAATAGTCCGAAGTAGGATCGCCAAACACTTTGTATAAATACTACACATGGCCTAGACTGATTAGCCTCATTCCCCTTGAAGATGGACCCAGATCGGTCCGAAAATACTAGGAAGATATATGCAAATTATGGCAAATTCAGCAGCCAATTCCCATCTGAAACTAAGATCCTAATTCGGACTATTGAAAGGATCTACCAAAGGATATCTGGACACGAGTTGTCTATTATATTCAACAATGCTTGCCTGAAATATATATATAAATATATATAGAAAAGAGGGTAGTGCAGTATTAGTGCAGTTCCAACGAGAGAAAAGTATATATGTAAAGGAGTAAGGCTACCAACATTTGTAGAATGTTTTTTTCAACATTTATTTATTATTTTGTTGTTTTTTTCAACATTTATTTATTATTTTACCATTTTATGATTTTATATATAACGCGTTTCAAGCAGTGGCCCGCTTTCATCAGATATGAAAATCCATTTGAAGAAATGTCTTTCGATTCGAGCAAATGTTGTTTTATTTGTTTTTGCGCATGCGTGGGTTTGCGGGTGTGTGGGTATCTTTGATTTTTATTTTTATTTTTATTTGTCATTTTTCCTGTTTCTCTTGGTCAAGTGCGTGTTACTCATCCATGATCCATCGGTCATCCTAGCCTTCTAGGGTGCGGGAGATTTTCTTTTGAAATTTGATACTTTTTATTGCTTTTTGTCTCCAAAAGTTGAAGTGGTGTCTGCGTGCGTGTGTGTCCGTATGTGCGGTCTGATCTTGAGTCTTGTGAATAGGTGGGCGATACATACACACACACACACACAAACACGCACACACACACCCATGCGCGCGCACCCACAGGCGTGTGGTTATAGTGACAGAGAGGGGGATAAAGGTTGAATTGTATACACATACATACATATACACACACACACACACACACATATATATATATATATATATATATATACACATACATACATACACACACACACATACATATACACACATATTTGTAAAAGATAAATTAATGCAAACGGTCCAAATAGATTTGAACTTGGTTTGGCCGATTTCATAGTTCGGTATTTTATGTGCAAATTTAATGTCTATTGTAAATGATTCATTTAACACAAGTTGCTATTTGACTCATAGCTGTGTAGAAGTGCGCAATAAGAAGTTATGTACTAATATTATCTTCCTTGAATAAGAATTTTCCAGTCTATAGATAACTATAAATAGTTATTTATGTTTGTACTTAACTAGAGGTGGATAAAGTGTGATCAAAGTGTGTGTTGTTAGAGTTATGATCTGTTTAATGTTGGATTAAATTTAAGTATGAAGTTTTTTTCTTGTGTTAGTAGGTAAGTGTAGTCTTGGCTTTGGAAAATTGGCATTATTTTGAATTTTCCTCCGCTGGAATATATATATGCGTGTGTGTGTGTGTGTATGTATAAATATTGATCTAGAAGATAAAACGGTTGAAGACAAGAAGAGATAGGTTTATTAATCATGGCTCGTTTGTTAGAGGGGATACAGAGAGAAGTCGATAATTTCTTCTTCATCATATCTCACCCGGGCATCTTTAAAAGCACAAGTTCAGACGTAGGTGCTCCAAAGCGGACTAGCGACGCCTTTCCCACATTCTCCCTCTCTTTGGACTATGTGACGTCACCTCCGCTTCCAGCACACATGAGGTCAGACTGACATTTTAGTACACTAAGCTGACCCCGATTGAACTCTATCTTCTGTTATTCTCAACTAACAAAATTATACTCGCCCAATATTTAACAGCTATGTTTCAACAACATTTGTGTCTTTTTAGTCATAAAGATTGAAGTATGTATCAAATATTGCACATATTGTCTGATGTATATTGGCAACACTTATGTGTCAGTTTTAAGTAAAAAAAATAAAACACTTGAGTTTAAGCATACAATCAGTTTTATCTATTATTCAATAAAACATTTTTGCTAAGTAATCCTTATAATCAACTTACATTTATATGTAGTATAAATGGATACTCTAATTATACTATAAAGTCAAGTAAATCTTTGAAAGTATATATATTAAACGTTTTCTCCGCTAGCTGCATAATACGCACTAACATGGCTGAGTGTCTTACAATCCCTATGATCTTGGGCCAATGTGTCTACTTGGTTCATGTTCGTTCATTCACAAACGTTGTATGTCCATCTTTTTTTCCTTCGACAGGCTTTCTTGTAATATGCCTAAAAACGCATATTTTGCATATCTTTAGAATTAATTTGGCTCAACTATACTATCCTATAAGATTTTGATCCTAAAATAATTAACATAGTTTTCATTCTTAGAATAATGTAATGAAATATTTTTTTACATAATAGTTTTTACATAATTTTTTTTACATATTTTTTTTTCACATATTTTTTTTTACATAATATTTTTTATTTAATTTTTTTACATAATTTTTTTACATTTTTTTTTGCATAATATTTTTTACATATTTTTTTACATAATTGATTTTATATAGTCATTTTACTTATTTTTTTACATAATATTTTTTACATATTTTTTTTACATATTTTTTTTTACATAATTTTTTTACTTATTTTTTTTACATAACCTTTTTACGTATTTTTTTTCACATAATTTTTTTACATAATTTATTTTACATAATGTTTTTACGTAATTTTTTTTACATAATTTTTTTACTTAATTTTTTTTACATAATTTTTTTACATAGTTAGTTTTACATATTTTTTTTACATAATTTTTTGACATAACTTTTTTACATAATTTTTGTACATCATTTTTTTACATAATATTTTTTACATAATTTTTTTACATAATTTTTTTACATAATATTGTTTTACATAATATTTTTTTTACATATTTTTTTTACATAATATTTTTTACATAATATTTTTTACATAATATTTTTTACGTATTTTTTATACATAATCCGTATTAAACAACAAGACGTAAACTGTGCGTGAACAAAACCTTGCTCGTCATGTATGACCATGTATCAGACCATGTATGGAGTACTGCTGTCATATTTATGCTGGTGAATCTGTCCATATTTGAGGGTTATTGATAAGGTGCAGAAACGTATCTGTAATTTGATGGCACCCACCCTTTCTTATTTACTATTGCACACTCACAGAGTCGATGTTACTAGTCTCAGTCTTTTCTATAAATACTATTATGGCATGTGTTCTTCAGAATTATGTGATGTATCCCTGCTTCTTTTGTTTCAGCTCGTTTGACTCGTTTGTCTCGTGGTCTCCATCGATTCGCTGTTTTGATACCTCATTGTAATACAGCTTCCTATTATATTAGCTTCTTTCGATAACTGCAGGCTTGTGGAACTCTCTGCCTGCTGACTGTTTTTTCCTACCTATAGCCTTGATCTATTCAAGAATCAGGCCAATATGCATTTCCTGTCTTTGCGATAATCATATTTCGTTCTTTTTATTCCCGTACATCAAGTGGATTCCTGCGTTATCTGTAGCGATTTCCATAAAAATGTGCAGAAAGGCTGACTTGAAGTGTTTACGTTTAATCAAGTGCAAATGTCCAAACTAACCGACCAGGTTTTCGTGAGAATGAGTAATGATTTAATATGATAATCATGATATAACGTTAGTTGTGTAAGTTACCAAATAAATGGCCAAAAATGGTTTTATTAGATCTATTGACCATGAAACCGTAGGTATAGACACAAAATTCATATTTCTATGTTTAATAATGACCGAAATATCAACGTTATTAGATTTTGATTGCGGCAATCTTGAATAATGACGGAAATGTATGGAGAATCCACGTGATCTTTGTTCGCTCAGACCAAAATTGTTACTTAGACCCTAAGCATCGACTTCATACCCAAAACTAAACTTTTGCTAAAACTTCAAAACTTCAAAATTGTTACTTAAACATTAAGTTTCGACATCATACCAAAAACTAAACTTTTACAAAAACTTCAAATCTTAAAAATTGGTACTTAAACATTAAGCTTCGACATCATACCAAAAACTAAACTTTTGCTAAAACTTCAAATCTTAAAAATTATTACTTAGACATTAAGTTTCGACTTCATATAAATAACTATATTTTTGCAAAAAGTTCAAAACTTTACAATTTTTTCTTAGAAATTAAGCTTCGACATCATACCAAAAACTAAACTTTTGCAAAAACTTCAAAACTTTAAATTGTTACTTAAACATCAAGCTTCGACATCATACCAAAAACTAAACTTTTGCAAAAACTTCAAAACATTAAATTGTTACTTAAACATCAAGCTTCGACTTCATACCAAAAACTAAACTTTTGCAAAAACTTAAAGTGGAAATGAAAATTTGATCATGGCTGCCATCTTGGAAAATGGCGGGAATGTATGATTTTTGTCAACTCGGGCCAAAAGTGTTACTTATCCCCTAAGCCTCAAAATGGTGCCTACAATCAAACTTTAGCAAACACCTGAAGTGACTAATCCCCTCCCGCTATTTTATTTCCAAAAGATTTTTGGTAATAAATTGAAGAGAAATAATTTTGGTACTAATATGTTAATTTATCATAAGCGATAAAACCGGAAGTCAAAATTAAAAAAACGGTGTTACGAGAAAATGACCCCTTTAGATAACTGCTCAGTCTAGGATGCCTCTAATCTTGTTCTTTTAAGTGATGCGACAGGTATACCATTTAATTACCTACAAGGTTGCGTTTCTTTAATCAGCGATGATTCGAAGCTTACCCCCCCCCGTTGATACAAGCGTCAGTCGTGACCCTTTAATTCACAGATGCCGCTATCCGCGTCACACCATCAATCAATGGAAGCACAGGAACTCACCAGTCGTTCCCTCCCGTGCAAATATAGCTTTTTGGCATTACCGGCAGCATTACAAAACAGAAAAAAAAAAAATCAAAAACGGAAGTTATCCATCAACGAGCGCGCCCACACCCCAAATACTAAGAGGTGTAAAAGCGAAACCACTAGTTCACCCACCCCCCTCAAAAAAATTACACCGCAAAAACTAAAGAATGGGAAGTTGTTCACATATTCGGGCAGCAAGGTGAACGCCGGTGCATTTCTCTGATAGCAAGCTAGTTATGAAGCTTTTGGGTACGAAATTGACATATGTAGCGTGGGCCAAGTTATTCCTTATGTAGAGGGTTCTAAATATGAAAATATCTAATGTAAAATTATTTTCAACTCTTAGTAGATTATTCAAATCATTATGTGTGTCGTTACTTTGTATGGTAATGTGTCACGTAGCTATTATCTTTGTTGAGTGGATTCGCTTGTAACCTATCCAAGTACCATGTATAAACAAACATGAAATATGGACTTAGTTGGTATCTTTTTTATACTAAAGAGTCTCCACTTACCAAGACTAAAAAAACACTAGACGATAAAGGCTCATTTGGATGATAAACACTACTACGGGAGGATTGAAAACAATAGGTGGAATATACATTTTTTTATGTTTATAGTGTTTATTTATTTTTGCATGTATAATTTTTTAATTTTGACTAACGAGTTACCGATTATTAAAGCCAAATGGCCACTCGAGGATAAAAGAACGGCTTGATAAGTGTTTGTTGACAATGGACATGAAGACAACCATGTTGTAGACAGCAGACAAACTGGTGATTATGTCATTGGTTTTGTGGGATCGATCTGATGAGTAGACACACATACAGATGTTTGAAGGTAATTTACGGAGGCCTTTCCCTTCGTCTCTCCGTCTAGAAAGTGGGAACAAATGTTTTTAAAATAATGTTTACTGTTTTTGAATTTGGCCGCCAGTTAATATACATACATATTGTATATATATATATATATATATATATATATATATATATATATATATATATATATATATATATATATGTAAACACATATAAATATACTGAATATATATACTGTGTATATATATACTGTATATATATATACTCTCTCTATATATATATACTGTATATACATATATATATACTGTATATATATATGCTGTATATATATACTCTCTATATATATTGTGTATATATACTGTATATATACTGTATATATACTGTATATATACACTGTGTATATATGTATACTGTATATATATACTGTATATGTATACATGTATATATATATATGTATATGTATGTATATTTATGTGTGATTATGTACATATTTGTAATCACCAATTATATTTCCAAAATTACAGACATTCTCGTTATTTCCCGCTTTTAGCATATATATATATATATATATATATATATATATATATATATATAAAATAGTAACTCTGTGTGTATGTGTTCGCCTGATCTTTGTGTCTTATGTTTACCCAAAACGCTGGACAGAATTGCTTGTAAATTAACATATGGACTACTGACCTCTCAGTGAAAGTCATAGGCTATATAAGAAATATAACACTTTACGCTGAGGGTACCCGCTCTGCCTTGAAAACTGTTTTGCATTAGATTCAAATGAAATTTGAACCATAGGTAAATAACCAAAAATGATGTATATTCCCAAAATTTCAGCAAATTTTGAGAATATAAACACACACACACAGACACACACACAGACACACACACACATGCACACACACGGCAATTTACATCATAGGTCCACCAAAAATTAAAATAGGTTCATTTTTATGAAATGTATACATTATTTAATACATATTAAACATGGGTTATTTATACAATGTATATGTATATATATATATATATATATATATATATATATATATATATATATATAAATGTGAAGCGAGAGCTAGCGGGCGAAGCCAGCTAGTATATATATATATATATATATATATATATATATATATATATATATATATATATATAAAGAACAGGAAAATAAAGATATAATGTATACCTTTAAAGTAAAACCTATAATGAAAAATTGATGGTCGATATAAAAAATGATGCTTATATATATATATATATATATATATATATATATAAAACAAGGAAAAAAAAGGAAAAAAAATGACTCAATACTGGTCACCCCTGAAGAAGGAATTTTATTCCGTAATCGATAGGATTAATGTAAGAAAAAAAAAAAAATAAATTAATCTTGTATTGCTGATTTGGCTTTTATTTCAATTTTATAAACTTTCCATGCAATACTTAAAACTTGAACGAAAAACACACACATTACTCGACAGCGTGCCAGCGCATCTCTCGTTCGTCACCGGTTTTGAATCCTACCGCCATTTCATAACATCAAGGCGATTACGTCGTACCATCTAAGACGTTTGTCAAATTAACAAAGAAATAAGTTTCTTTATTCTTGTTTTTTGATGAAAAAAAAAAAAAGAAAAAAAATGACTCAATACTGGTCACCCCTGAAGAAGGAATTTTATTCCGTAATCGATAGGATTAATGTAAGAAAAAAAAAATAATAAATTAATCTTGTATTGCTGATTTGGCTTTTATTTCAATTTTATAAACTTTCCATGCAATACTTAAAACTTGAACGAAAAACACACACATTACTCGACAGCGTGCCAGCGCATCTCTCGTTCGTCACCGGTTTTGAATCCTACCGCCATTTCATAACATCAAGGCGATTACGTCGTACCATCTAAGACGTTTGTCAAATTAACAAAGAAATAAGTTTCTTTATTCTTGTTTTTTGATGAAAAAAAAAAAAAGAAAAAAAATGACTCAATACTGGTCACCCCTGAAGAAGGAATTTTATTCCGTAATCGATAGGATTAATGTAAGAAAAAAAAAATAATAAATTAATCTTGTATTGCTGATTTGGCTTTTATTTCAATTTTATAAACTTTCCATGCAATACTTAAAACTTGAACGAAAAACACACACATTACTCGACAGCGTGCCAGCGCATCTCTCGTTCGTCACCGGTTTTGAATCCTACCGCCATTTCATAACATCAAGGCGATTACGTCGTACCATCTAAGACGTTTGTCAAATTAACAAAGAAATAAGTTTCTTTATTCTTGTTTTTTGATGAAAAAAAAAAAAAGAAAAAAAATGACTCAATACTGGTCACCCCTGAAGAAGGAATTTTATTCCGTAATCGATAGGATTAATGTAAGAAAAAAAAAATAATAAATTAATCTTGTATTGCTGATTTGGCTTTTATTTCAATTTTATAAACTTTCCATGCAATACTTAAAACTTGAACGAAAAACACACACATTACTCGACAGCGTGCCAGCGCATCTCTCGTTCGTCACCGGTTTTGAATCCTACCGCCATTTCATAACATCAAGGCGATTACGTCGTACCATCTAAGACGTTTGTCAAATTAACAAAGAAATAAGTTTCTTTATTCTTGTTTTTTGATGAAAAAAAAAAAAAGAAAAAAAATGACTCAATACTGGTCACCCCTGAAGAAGGAATTTTATTCCGTAATCGATAGGATTAATGTAAGAAAAAAAAAATAATAAATTAATCTTGTATTGCTGATTTGGCTTTTATTTCAATTTTATAAACTTTCCATGCAATACTTAAAACTTGAACGAAAAACACACACATTACTCGACAGCGTGCCAGCGCATCTCTCGTTCGTCACCGGTTTTGAATCCTACCGCCATTTCATAACATCAAGGCGATTACGTCGTACCATCTAAGACGTTTGTCAAATTAACAAAGAAATAAGTTTCTTTATTCTTGTTTTTTGATGAAAAAAAAAAAAAGAAAAAAAATGACTCAATACTGGTCACCCCTGAAGAAGGAATTTTATTCCGTAATCGATAGGATTAATGTAAGAAAAAAAAAATAATAAATTAATCTTGTATTGCTGATTTGGCTTTTATTTCAATTTTATAAACTTTCCATGCAATACTTAAAACTTGAACGAAAAACACACACATTACTCGACAGCGTGCCAGCGCATCTCTCGTTCGTCACCGGTTTTGAATCCTACCGCCATTTCATAACATCAAGGCGATTACGTCGTACCATCTAAGACGTTTGTCAAATTAACAAAGAAATAAGTTTCTTTATTCTTGTTTTTTGATGAAAAAAAAAAAAAGAAAAAAAATGACTCAATACTGGTCACCCCTGAAGAAGGAATTTTATTCCGTAATCGATAGGATTAATGTAAGAAAAAAAAAAAAATAAATTAATCTTGTATTGCTGATTTGGCTTTTATTTCAATTTTATAAACTTTCCATGCAATACTTAAAACTTGAACGAAAAACACACACATTACTCGACAGCGTGCCAGCGCATCTCTCGTTCGTCACCGGTTTTGAATCCTACCGCCATTTCATAACATCAAGGCGATTACGTCGTACCATCTAAGACGTTTGTCAAATTAACAAAGAAATAAGTTTCTTTATTCTTGTTTTTTGATGAAAAAAAAAAAAAAAGAAAAAAAATGACTCAATACTGGTCACCCCTGAAGAAGGAATTTTATTCCGTAATCGATAGGATTAATGTAAGAAAAAAAAAAATAATAAATTAATCTTGTATTGCTGATTTGGCTTTTATTTCAATTTTATAAACTTTCCATGCAATACTTAAAACTTGAACGAAAAACACACACATTACTCGACAGCGTGCCAGCGCATCTCTCGTTCGTCACCGGTTTTGAATCCTACCGCCATTTCATAACATCAAGGCGATTACGTCGTACCATCTAAGACGTTTGTCAAATTAACAAAGAAATAAGTTTCTTTATTCTTGTTTTTTGATGAAAAAAAAAAAAAAGAAAAAAAATGACTCAATACTGGTCACCCCTGAAGAAGGAATTTTATTCCGTAATCGATAGGATTAATGTAAGAAAAAAAAAAATAATAAATTAATCTTGTATTGCTGATTTGGCTTTTATTTCAATTTTATATATATATATATATATATATATATATATATATATGAAACGAAATTTGAGATCTGAACAGAGTGTCACGTGCGAATGTAAGCAAACACTCCCATATTTTGAGTGATTTTTCTGATAACGGGGGAAGAGCGCTGTTTCAAGGTTGGAATCTATCCATCAAAGACTTACCGTGCACTAGTTTTTTTTACCTTCATGGATTCTTTCAACTCCTTACATCAAGTGGCTTCATGCTTTGTCCGGGGCGATTTTCATACAAAAATGAATCTAACTCGCTGTAATGCCACTGAGTGTAGAAAAAGACAAGTGCTATATATGTAATATCTTTGTTTACATATTTACCTTTATTACACCGTCGCATAGAAATCTATTCTTTTACAGAAGATTCTCGCTTACGCATTATTTCATCAAGCAGTCAGATCGCAAAGATGAGAATAAAGTTTGTGTATATATATATATATATATATATATATATATATATATATATATATATATATATATATATGTATATATATAAAGATATATAAAGGAAAAAAAAAGATGTTCGAATGACAAATCTATTTCATCTTCGATTGTTCAATGCAAGGTGTACTAGATAAAAACATGTTAGTTTTTCTTTCTTTAAGCAAGGCTTTTCAAAAATTAAACTCTTATTGACATTTAAAAAAATTAAATATAAATATTTATTAGAAAAAGTTTTTAATAGCTTGATAGTGTAAGTAAAGTATATTTTAATATCATTAAAACCACATCAAATGTAGTGAAGAAAATCAGTTTTTATTCACATACACTCGTTTCAGCCTTCTATTAATATATATATATATATATATATATATATATACATATATATATATATATAAAATTTGAAATGTATAAGTAATTTATATATATAAATATATATATATATTCACTGTTATCTACTGCATCGATAGCAAACGAATTTCCCGCCTGGATACCTTTTGTCGTTTTCGGACCACTATTACCCAATTGGATTATTTTTTAATCAACCTCTTTGATATCTTGCCTGGAGCTATTTTAGACTTGTTGACTTGGATGAACTGTATAGTTTTACTAAAAAGTATGTTTTGGGCCGATATATTTGATGTTTTATATATCTTTATGTATTTTTTATATATATATTTATATATTTTTTCAAAGTTTAATTTTTATTACCTACATTAATGTCATTGCGGTAATGGTCCTCTGAGGAGAAGATTTTCTTTGAAAACTCAGTAGTTAAGGACTTTAAAGGACTTTGCCTGAACATTGGATTGTAATAAAATTTGATTCGCACCTTATTTTATTCTTTCACTTCATCTATTGCTATATATATATATATATATATATATATATATATATATATATATATATATATATATATATATATATGAAGCAGGCATTGTAAAAAGTAATGTGCAGACTATTCAACGTCGATAATCAGTGATGAAGTAGTCTGGCGGCCATTTTCCAGTTTTAAATCATCACACCCACTCCACTAGCAACCCAACTATTATTCAAAAGAAATATACTTTACTATTCATTTCATGTCGTGCATATATATATATATATATATATATATATATATATATATATAGTTTTCAGGTTCGATAATTTTCGATAGGATTCCGAATCAGAGAACTCTATGTCCGTTCAAACAGAGCATGAATACGTTATGAGGTTTAAAAAGACTAAATATACATTCGGATTGTACACATTATAAGTTATTTCGACCTTAACTAGGTCTCCTCGGATGTGTTTCCAATCACGATTTAAATCGTGATTGGAAACACATCCGAGGAGACCTAGTTAAAGTCGAAATAACTTATAACGTGTACAATCCGAATGTATATTTAGTCTTTTTAAACCTCATAACGTATATATATATATATATATATATATATATATATATATATATATATATATATATATATATATGTGTGTTTTTGGGTGTGTACGTGTGAAACAGAGTGAGATAATATATTCTAAAGAACATATGCTGCTAAAATAATCGAAAGAAGTCAAAATAAAATGTTGCAATAAATGTTTATTTTTGTTGTCCATTTTAGTTTTTTATCTTCGCGTATTTATTCATTTATCTTCGGTTTAGTGAAATCGTGAAATCGGAAGCTTTTTTTGCTATCTTTTTCTTTCTTTTTTGTGAAAATTAAAATAAAACGAAATTTAATAAAAATAAATAACACATTTAAATAAAATGAAAACAATATCATTTAAAAGAAAAGAAAAAAAACGTACAAATACATTAAAAAATATATAACCAAACATTCGGAATCTCTTAAAGGACACCTTTTGTTTTGTTTTTTCTCCTGTGTGTATTCTTTTTGAGGTTTTTTTTTCACTATCTTTTGAGTCTTTTTAAGTCATTCAAGACTTATGTTTGCCTTCTTACACACAGTCCATCATTCACCGCACAACTTTTCTTCTGTTTTTGTTTTGCTTTATCTCTTGATTTTTCCGTATTTAATCTTTTCATTTAGTTGCTATTTTTCTTAACAGCTAAAATTAAAATAATAATCTCGAACCATTTATTCCTGATATTTTTCTTCCATTTTTTGTATTCATTTTCTTGTGTGCAAAATGAGAGAAAAAAAGAAATCTTTTAAAATTTTTCTAGCAATTTAGCAAAAAAAAAAAAAACCTAAAAACAAACAGGAAAAAGAATTCGTTTTTATCTTTTATTTTTAATATCTCCCACGAGTAATGCATTCAAACACAAAACAGATTGAAACAGAATCGTGATTAAGCTCACTCATAAGTGAACTCGTTTACGGCAGGAGGTCGTTAATTGCGACAAATTCAGCACATTTCAAACAATTCCAACCAGTAAGAGTTCCAATCCTAAATTTAACTAAACGTACCCTTGAGAATTCCACAGAAAGGAGATGTAATAATAGGTAACGGATATTGGTAATGACAACAGTATTATTATTATTATTATTATTATTATTATTATTATTATTATTATTATTATTATTATTATTATTATTATTATTATCATCATCATCATCATCATCATCATCATCATCATCATCATCATCATCATCATCATCATCATCATCATCATCATCATCATTATTATTATCATCATCATCATCATCATACTCATTATTATTGTTATTATTATCATTATTATTATTATTATTATTATTATTATTATTATTATTATTATTATTATTATTATTATTATTATTATTATTAGATTAGTTAAAACTGTTATTTTAGCTCCTTACGCTAAGTAGACTCATGCCTTGCGTGGAGCGACTTTCATATACACACACACACATATATATGAGAGTTTGAATTACATACTTTGGAGAGTTTGAATTACCCACTAGAAACCATCCTCAAGTTTCTTCGGTCTCTCTGTACAAGGGTTTGTCAGGACGACCTGACATGAGGATACTTACTTTACTACGAGTAAACCCTGACCAAGTATTCAAATTAACATAGTATTCGAAGCCCAAATAAGATCCCCTTGGCATTAGCTCATACGAGGAATAGGGCACCTTCTCTAAGTAATGTTACTTCAAGTGATAGCACTTAGCTGGATACTCCACTAGACCAGATGAATTCTGGTCCTGGAATCCGATAAGACCAAGATACCAAAAGAAAGATATACTATAACATAATCAACTGGTTAATTGGGGAGAGGAAAATTTAAATTAATGTTCTTAACTTTTTTTCTAAGTCAACGTTTGAGAGATAAAAGAGAAATTTAATAGAATATTCGAATATCTATGTATCTCATATAGGGATCAAGTGTTAGCCCCAGGTAGAGACCCCTTGATTTCTGAAAACTTCAACTGAAGCAAAATGAAACAAAAGGGAGAAATATATATATATATATATATATATATATATATATATATATATATATATATATAACGGATATTGGTAATGACAACAGTATTATTATTATTATTATTATTATTATTATTATTATTATCCAACTGAAATAAGTTTTTCCCCTCATATCTCATTCGACTTTTAGTTTTTAATTTACCATTCTGACGTTTCCTCTCAGAGGGTCAGACGATAAGGCCTTAAGGTAATTTTAACAATTTTCCTTTTTTTTTCCACTCGTCTGTTTCATTTATTATAATAATGCTTCCTCTAAAATTAATCCTACGATTCTGTTGTACACGAAATTTACTTATATATATATATATATATATATATATATATATATATATATATATATATATATATATATATATATTATACATATTTTATATATATATATATATATCATATATATTATATATATTATATATAAATTATATATAGATTATATATATTATATATTATATATATTATATATTATATATATATTATATATAAATTATATATATATTATATATATTATATATATATATTGTATATATAATATATCTAATATATATATATATATATTATAATATATATATATATATATATATATATATATATGTGTGTGTGTGTGTATAAAATGAATAAAGAAAAAACCAAACTTATTTATATATTCATCAATAGTTTTAGAATCCAAAAAGTGTGGTGCGATTATGACGTGGAAATAATGTTTCTGTTCTATTTTTACAAACGAACCATAGCCGTCAGAATTCAAAATGTGTGATGCGTTTATGAAATGGAATAAGTGTTTTTGTTTGTTTTTTTTAAATATCGATGTTATGCACAAAGTTTTGTTGCACCACATTTTCTGAATTCTAACGACGATATTTCGTTTGAAAAAAATATTTTCATGTCACAAACGGACCTCATATATTAAAATACTGTACTTGTATGCTATTTCTTCAAAGTAATTATCTTTAGAAACCCTTAAAAGAAAGACGAAACTTTTATGAATATGTAAATATTTTTTTTTTCCTATTTCATTTTCTATCGCGTTTGAATTTTATTTCCATACATTTTATCATATATATATATATATATATATATATATATATATATATATATATGTTTACATATTAGTGGATTTTTGTAAGTAATGTATATTTTCAATTCAGTATCAGAAATATTCTAATTGCAAGATAAATGAAGTTCTGTTACAAAGTTCAGAGCATATATATTATGCTGATTGAATTCAAAATATCATGCTAAAAACTAACAATAATTTTAATTAGTTTTTTCAATTCTTTATTTTCGTAGATCGGTGGACATTTACCATTTTCAATTTTCATCTTATATACAAAAAAAATATCAATTTACCACTTTTGCCTGTCAGTAAGAATTCTTTGATCGATGTTAGAAGAAAAAGATTGTAGTAAGTAACATTTTTTTATTGAATCATTTTAATTAATTATTGTTAATATTGACGAGATTATTGTATATATATATATATATATATATATATATATATATATATATATATATATATATATATATATATATATGTCTATATATATATATATATATATATATATATACAGGGTGGCGCAAAAGTCACGCATTAGTTTGAATCAGTAACAACTTTGACATTTAATCGAATCTTCTACTTATTTTTCAGAATATTACAGATATACACATTGATAATGTATCATGGAAAAATATAGAACTGAACAACGAACCAAAATTATTGAACTTTACTTCGGAAACCCTCGTTCAATAACCTTAACCCAAATGGCCTATCGTCGGCATTATAATGTCAGACAATCTCCCAGTCAGACCACAATCGATCGTCTTGTGGCCCGGTTTCGGCAGCAGGGTTCAGTCAGTGATCTTCCACGATCTGGCAGACTACGTTCAGTACGGACAGCGGAAAATGTAGCACTCGTTGAGGATAGCATTGCTGAAAATTCAGACACCTTAACTCGAAGACGAGCCACTCAGATTGGGATGTCCAGAAGGTCACTTCAAAGAATTTTGCGTGAATTGCATCTGTTTCCATACAAAATTCAATTGGTACAGGCATTACAACCCACAGATTTGCAATCACGCGTAGCTTATGCTGTTCACATTCAGCAATTAGCCAGAGAACAAAATGAGTTCATCCATAATCTGATAATGAGCGACGAAGCCCATTTTCATCTGAACGGGTTCGTAAATAAGCAAAACTGCAGAATATGGGCCATTGAAAATCCAAGAACCGTTCATCAGCGTGAAATGTACCGTAAAATGTACCGTATGGTGTGGTGTTACCTCGGAAAGAGTGATCGGTCCATATTTCTTTGAAGACGAAGAAGGTGTCGCGGTGACGATAACTGCACAGCGGTATCAACGAATGATTGAAAATGTTTTAAGGCCAGCTGTTCAGGACAACCCAGAAATGTGGTTCCAACAAGATGGAGCTACTGCCCACACTGCCCGACAAAGTATGGCGCTCTTAAGGGGATTGTTTGGCGAGCACTTAATTAGCAGATTTTCTGATTTTAACTGGCCTTCACGTTCACCGGATTTAACAGCCCCTGACTTTTTCCTTTGGGGTTATCTTAAGGAAAGGGTATATGTGAACAAGCCTACAACGATTCAAGAGCTTAAAAACAATATCAGACATGACATCCAAGAACTAGAGCCAGTTATTCTAAGGACTGTAATGGAAAATGCCCTAACTAGAGCCCGTCTTTGTGAGGACGAAAATGGTGGCCATTTAAAGGATATTATTTTTAAAAACTACTGCAACAAAATTACCAAGTAAATGTATTATTTATCAGAAAAGCCTAGTAAATTACTTTAAATGTTGTAGTTTCTAAACAAACCAATGCGCGACTTTTGCGCCACCCTGTATATATATATATATATATATATATATATATATATATAAAATAACACAATCAAATTACAAATGTATAACACCAAACATTAATTGATTGTGAACTGTTTAAATGTACTTAAACATATTTTCAAAATAAAATAAAATAATTCCAACTATAAAAATTTGTCTTTTTATTTCTTAATAATAAAACAAATATATTGAAAACAAATTATTATTTGTCAAAAGAAAACACAAAAAAACTGGCAAAACCTTAATGGGGACTATTTTTGGATTAACACCGGTCGGAGTTTCAAATTTCTAATATGGCGGCCATAGTATTTTTCAACAGCATTTTAAATATAATCTTTTTTGATTAAAATCAAATAATATTAAAGGATTTGTTATATAACGGAACGTCGTTAATGTGCGGATGCGTCCGACTAAAAGTCAGAAACAACACTAGATACATTTACAGCCTTAACAAAAAATGAAATCATGATCGAATTCGGTGTTCTGACGATCTAGCTATGGTAAACATTAAAAATAAATTCTTACTGGTAGTTGTTTAAAAATTTAAACTTAAACTAGATCAAACGGTTAGGAAACATTTCTTTTAATTCTTGCTATCTTTCTAAATTTTTTTATATAGAACCAGTTGCAAGAGAGAGAGAGAGAGAGAGGGGGAAAGAAAGAGAGGGGGAGATAAACATATAGGAGAGCGAGAGAAATATTTAGGAATAGAAAATGTGGGGAGGGCAGGCGGAGAGAAAAGCGAAGAGAGAAAATGGTTACTCAATTTTGACTTTAATTCTTGCTTTCTTTCTACCATAGAGAATCGGTCACTAGAGAGAGAGAGAGAGAGGAGAGAGAGAGGAGAGAGAGAAAGAGAGAGAGAGAGAGGAGAAAGATGGAGAGAGAGAGGAAGAAATATGGAGAGAGAGTTAGAATGAGGTATTAGTAGGAGTGACAGGAGACGGCAGCCGAGGAGAGAGGCAGAGAGAGAGAGAGAGAGAGAGAGAGAGAGAGAGAGAGAGAGAGAGGGGAAAGAGAGAGAGGGGAAAGAGAGAGAAAAGATGCAGTAAGAGAGAGAGTTAAAGCCAGAAAGGTTTCAAAAGTACACGCGTTTTTTCAAAATTCTACTTTTGTTATCCATGCACCCGGAAAACGCCAGGTAGCCCTTCTAGTTTTCGTTTCGTTTTTATTTTCGTTCAGCAATAATTTCTTTTCGCTATCAATTATATTTAAAAGTAAAAATAACTTTCTGGGGTGTCTTTTGAATTTTAAATAATTATATTTTTTAATTAAAATGAAAGACATTAAATAATTAGAAACAAAGTTTATAAAAAAAAAAGTCCTTTCTTTGATTTTCTTTCATGTTAAGAATTTCCTTTTGTCAAAAATTATGTTTAAAAGTAAAGCGTAATTTTAAGGAACTGTTTGAATTAAAATGTTTTTTTTTAACCATTTGAAGTATTAGACGTTCCTTACATTAATTTCTTTACTAAAAAAACACACACAGCCTCCATGTTCTCCATTGAGGCAAGTGTCTGTTTTTAATTCTCTCTCCTTTAGAATTTCTTTATTTAGTGTCACAGGCGAAACTTACAAATAAAGACCGTCGTGATGAGCGAATGAAAAGAAAGCGAGACGCCATTTTGTTTTTAACAATACGACGCGTAATATGGGATAGTCTTTCCTTTTCTGTTGTGCGGTTGTTTTGTTTTGCCTGTATTCTCCGACTGTCAAAGACAACAGTCATCACCGCGGATGTCGTTCGCTTCCAAGTCACGCGAGAGTCACGCCCAAAATTGCCATCCATTCTCAACAGGCTGACTCCTCCCCGCTTTTTTTCTTTGTAGTTCTTTTTTTTGTTAACTTTTTTGTCTCTTTTCTTGTCTTCTGTTTTCCTTCTCGTTCTTCTTCCCTTTTCTTTGCTTTATCTCTTTCCTCTTTTTTATTCTTTTCTTCTTTTTCCCTTTCTTTGTATCTTTATCGCTTTCTTCTATGTCTTCTTCTTCTTCTTCTTCTTCTTATTTTCTTCTTATTCTTATTCTTTATCTTCTTCTCTTTCTTTATTTGTAACTATCTCTTTCTTCTTCATTTTCTTTTTCTTCTCCTTCTTCTTCTTTTTCTTCTTCCTGTTCTTCTTCTTCTTCCCTTTCTTTATTTGTAAGTATCTCTTTTTTCTTCATCTTCTTCTTTTACGCCTTCTTCCCTATCTTTCTTTGTACCTTTATCTCTTTCTTCTTCTTCTTCTTCTTCTTCTTCTTCTTCTTCTTCTTCTTCTTCTTCTTCTTCTTCTTCTTCTTCTTTGTACCTTTATCTCTTTCTTCTTATTCTCCTCTTTCTTTTCCTCTATCTTTATCTCTTTCTTCTTCTTCTTCTTCTTCTTCTTCTTCTTCTTCTTCTTCTTCTTCTTCTTCTTCTTCTTCTTCTTTTTCTTCTTCTTCCTCCTCCTCTTAGTTTTCCTGCTTTGTACATTTATCTCTTTCTTCTTATTATCCTCTTTCTTTGCCTCTATCTTTATCTCTTTCTTCTTTTTCTTTCTTTATCTTCTTCTTCTTCTTCTTCTTCTTCTTCTTCTTTTCCTTGATCTTCTTCTTTATCTTCTTCCTTTTCTTCATTTGTAACTATCTCTTTCTTCTTCATCTTTATCTTCTTCCCTATTTTTCTTTTTATCTTTATCTCTTTCTTCTTTTTCTTCTTCTTTTCTTTATATATTTCTGTTTTCTTATTCCTCTTTTAAGTATCCCAATATTCTTCATTACGTTTTAGTTTTTTCCTTTTCTCTTCTCTTGTCCCTTTTATTTGCTATCATCCATTTTTACCTTCTTTTTAAATCTGAGTTTTTAAAAAGTTTTTCCTTTTCGCTGTTTTCGTTTTCTCTTATTCATTTCCTTTTTCATTTTCATTTAAAAAATTTTTTTTTACAATTCTTTCATTCTTGTTTATATTTTCCTTACCCTCTTTCATTCCTTTGTTTTTTTTTCTGTCTGCCTTTTTACACATTATATCATGATTCCATTTTTTTACACAACATTAAAACCTTCTCGTTTTTTCTTTTCTCCTCTCTTGTCCTTTCTTTTTGCTATCATTCATTCTTTCCTTCTTTTCAAATGTGTGAGTTTTAAAAAAGTGTTTCATTTTCTCTATTTTCGTTTTCTTCCACTTTTTCATTTTCTTTTTTTCATTTGCTCTTTCTTTTTTTCTTTCTCCTTTCTATTGTTTCCTCTCACTTTTCATTTCTTTAATTACATCTTTTTGCACTGTCTTCTTGTTAATTTTTTCAATTTTTTCTCCACCATTTTTTGTTTTTTTTTCTGCTGTTTTTCTTTCGTTTTCATATTTCGAGTTTTTCTTTTCGTTCCATTTCAATTTATTTCAATTTTTTCGTTTCCTAATAGTTTTTTTTGTTAAAATTTTTATCTTGCTTTTTCTTTCTTTCTTCGTTTTATTATTTCTTTCTTTTTCTTTTTTTTCGCCCTATCATTTTTTCTTTCTTTCTTTTCCATTTGTTCTGTTTTTTCTCTCTTGTGTTCTTTTTTATTCTATCATTCATTTTTTTTGTTTAATTATTACTTTCTTTTGCTTTTCTTTCGCTCCTATCATTTTTTCGTTTTTTTCTTTTCCATTTGTTCTGTTTCTTTTATTCTTTCTTTCATTCATTCTTTTTTCTTTCTTTTTTTTCTAATCATTAAGTTAAAAAAATCATCCTTCTTTTGTTTTCTCTCACTTTCCGTTCTTATTTCATTTATTTCTTTTGTCTTTATTTTTTGACCCTTGAGTTCTTTTCTTTAATCTTTCTTTAATTGTTTTGTTTTCATTCATTTTCCTTCCTTTCATTTATTCTTTCTTTCCTTCTTGTTAATTCTATTGATGTTTCCCTCATTTAACTTCTTTTTCTTCATCTTTCTTTTTTTTCAAATTATTTCAATATTTTAGTTTCTTCGTATTTTTTTAAAAGTTTTGTCTTTCTTTTCTCTTTCTTTCTTTATTCTTTATATTATTTCCTTTTTCTTTCTTTATTCTTTATATTATTTCCTTTTTCTTTCTTTATTCTTTGTATTATTTCCTTTTTCTTTCTTTATTCATTATATTATTTCCTTTTTCTTTCTTTCTTTATTCTTCATATTATTTCCCTTTTCTTTCTGTATTCTTTATATTATTTTCTTTTTTCTTTCTTTCTTTATTTTTAATATTATTTCCTTTTTCTTTCTTTATTCTTTATATTATTTCCCTTTTCTTTCTTTATTCTTTATATTATTTCCTTTTTCTTTCTTTATTCTTTATATTATTTCCATTTTCTTTCTTTATTCTTTATATTATTTCCCTTTTCTTTCTTTATTCTTTATATTATTTCCATTTTCTTTCTTTCTTCTTTATATTATTTCCATTTTCTTTCTTTATTCTTTATATTATTTCCCTTTTCTTTCTTTATTCTTTATATTATTTCCTTTTTCTTTCTTTATTCTGTGTATTATTTCCTTTTTCTTTCTTTATTCTTTATATTATTTCCTTTTTCTTTCTTTCTTTATTCTTTATATTATTTCCTTTTTCTTTCTTTCTTTATTCTTTATATTATTTCCTTTTTCTTTCTTTATTCTTTATATTATTTCCCTTTTCTTTCTTTATTCTTTATATTATTTCCTTTTTCTTTCTTTATTCTTTATATTATTTCCATTTTCTTTCTTTATTCTTTATATTATTTCCCTTTTCTTTCTTTATTCTTTATATTATTTCCATTTTCTTTCTTTATTCTTTATATTATTTCCATTTTCTTTCTTTATTCTTTATATTATTTCCCTTTTCTTTCTTTATTCTTTATATTATTTCCTTTTTTTTCTTTTTCCAATTCTTTCATTTTCCCGCATGCACAACCCTTTACTTCGTCCTTTCCTTTCTGTTTGTCGACAAATATTTTGTTTTCTTCGTGCACCGAATACGATTTTCCCCAACCCGCACCAAACCGTTTTATTCTTCCTCATCCCCTACCCACCTTCCCAACCCCATCCCAATTGTCACTATTTCAATTCTAGAAGTGTTTCAAGCCTTTATAGCACTCTTCAAACTTCAATGAAGTCACCATTGCGTGTACATCGTTATTTGAAAGAAGAAAGAAAAAAAACAGAGAGCGAGAGAGAGTATTTATTCTCTCTCTCTTTCTCTCTCTCTCTCTCTCTCTCTCTCTCTCTCTCTCTCTCACACCCAGCGCACTCACCTCACGACCCCGACACGGAAATGAACCGGAAAAAATAAATAACCCTTTAAAATGGAAATTCGTAAAGAAGGAATAAAGATGAAAAAACAAAACGAAACAGACAAAATATCTTCTCTGACGCAATGAGAATTTCCAGACATTCTTTCACAATCAGATTTCATGCCAATAAAACATGAAAAAAATAATACCTAAAATGTATACGAATGAAAAATAATTAACGAGAAAGATCGTTAGCCAATAATTATTTAAATGAATTGCGTCATTACACGCGTTTTCAGTCGGTTTAAAGATGTCTACTCTAAATTTCAGCCCCTTGAAAAAATGAGGCATGTGACAATATTTATTTTAGCAAATATTAAATGTTTACTTACGGACGCAGGTGTTTCAAGCTTTAATATAATAATATTAACATAGTTAAAATATTTTCTTTGTTTATATGTATGTGTGTGTGATGTTTTTGTGTTCCCTATAGAATGACAAGTATTCTTATGTAAAATTTACCGGGGAAGACAATGGAAGTGTTCTCGAAATATATCTTATTTTTATGAAAGATATATAACTTTCATGAAAATAATATATATTTGAAGTGTTAAGTGGATTATTCTCTCATATCCCCTAAGGGTGCACTTAGAGGTTCGGGAACACTTCCATTGTCTTCCCCAGAAAATTGTATACCTATGATATAGCTTTAAAAAATAGGATATATTTGAAGTTTTAAGTAGGTTATTCTCTCATAGTTACTATAGGGTGCACTTCGAGGTTCGGAAACACTTCCATTGTCTTCCCCGGTAAATTTTACATAAGAATTTTCTGAGGGAGTTAATGGAAGTGGTCCCAAATAACTTAAGTGACCTCCTAACTTAAGGGAGATATGAGGTCTGAACCTCCTTTAAAACTTCAAATATATCCTATTTTGATGATATTTATATCATATGTATAAA
>OY744538.1:80891011-80913511 GCA_963556195.1 Sepiola atlantica | reverse complement strand
GACGTCAGAGAGTGAAAGACATGATTTTGGTAATAGCGTTTTCAGCAGTGGCCTGTTTCCTTCAAAGAACTCGACATGAATGGGATTGATGGCTTCGACTTGTTAGTTCATGGCTATTTTAGCTAGGCAGTTTTTCGGGGTCAAAATATGTCACATTAATATTCTGTATGATTTTTCTACATTGCTTTCTTCATCCTGAGGAAGTCTTTCAATAAAGACAAAATGTTGATGAATATATAAGTCACATAGTTTTTGGCTTTTCTTTTTTCATTTTAAATAACGTCGGATCATTTTATCCCCACCTTTCTTGATATATATATATATATATATATATATATATATATATATATATATATATATATATATATATATATATATATATATAACTTATTTTATTTATACATACGTACGTTTAATTGTTTTACTAATTGTCAGCACGGCTCCACTTTGACAAAGGCTCGAACCCACGACCACACTACTTGCAGTCTAATAAGGGCTCTTATCAAATATTATGTGTTATTACAATTATGCGTTAAATCTAAGATTGTTTATTGTTACTATAACAATAACAAACTTATATATCTATCATTATTCATAAATAAATATCAAATTATGCATACCTAAATATGCTCTCATCAGTGTAGGGAAGCGATAATTTCAGACGGTCATAAGGCGCGAACCCGGTTCAAAGAGTCAACCCAGACTGCGAACGCTTAATATATATATATATATATATATATATATATATATATATATATATATATATATATATATATATATATATATATATATATATATATATAAAGGGTTACTACAGTTTTAAACTGTTTTAACCGCAGGCCAACCAGGGGCTTAGACTACATCCACCGGACATATAAATAAAAACAAACAAACAAAAAAACTCCCCAATAAGATCGGAGGAGATCGTAAATCTTCGGCGACGCCGGCAGATCTTTACCATGAAAAGAAAAAAAATAGAATGTCTGCTTACCATGATTATCGTTTGTTAAAACCGAAAAATTGGAATTATAAAAAAACAAGCTGCGCGTGCGTGGTCCCCCTTTGTATGTGACTTGATGTGGCGAGTGTAAAATGCAATAAATTTGTGCAATTTGGGGTATTTTTGACCCCACTTTGACCCCCTGGGGCGCGAACCAGAATTTTCTGAAGTCAAGGATGCTCATTTTATATCCAGAACAATTGCCTCTACATTTTGGCCAAGTTTCAGAAAAATTGAATGGATGGATCAAACGTTATGGGAGAAAAGGGTCATTTTTTGCCATTTTGGGGGCTTTTAACCCCCTGGGGGCGCGTACCAGATTTTTTCCAAGGTCAGCGATACTTATTTTCTATTAGAAACAATAGCCTTCACATTTTGGCCAAGTTTCAGAGAAATTGAATGGATGGATGAAAAGTTATGGGGCAAAAAATGTCATTTTTTGCCATTTTGGTGGCTTTTGACCCCCTGGGGGGCTAATCTGATTTCTTTCAAAAATCGGAGAATGTCACTTTCTAACCTGGCCAAAGTTACAACTTCATGCAAAATTTCAGAGAAATTCAATGGATGGTTGCGGAGAAAAATCCGGACGGACAGACTGACGGACGGACGGACAGACGGAAATGCCTCAAAACATAGGTCCCCCGATTTTATATGTGTGTGTGTGTGTGTGTTAATATATATATTTATATATATATTTATATATATATATATATTTATATACATATATATATACATATTTATATATATATTAATATATATATATATATATATATATATATATATATATATATATATATATATATATATATATATATATATATATATATATATATTTAGGCAAACATTATTAAATAACACGGAGTGGTTTTGTTTGATGCGACTTTTTTTTTTTTTTTTCAATTTTCCGAATTGTCCATCTAATGTTTCGGTCAAATTGATATACATATGATCCATGGCTTTCTTGTTCCGTTCTTTTTTCTTTTTTGCAAGTACTTTCAATTTGAATCGTCAAATCATCTTCAGGCGGTATTAGTTTTAGTGTCTTTACTGTTGTGCTCATTTTTGAATTATAACGGCAAGTAGTTTATATTTGAAAACGCGTCTGTAAAGTTGAAATGTACATGAGAGCGTGATCGCGTTCTACACATACAAGAGATTTAATGTTTAAACCGTTAAGAAATTGATGACGTTAAATAAAGTGCATACAATTCAAACGCATAACTATCTAATGGCTAAGAATTTGGTAATGTTAATTATTATGCTAGACACTTTAAAATGTTGCGACTAGTTTCATAATTGACATTATTAATTGTGGGATGTTTAGTTTTTATGTAGAGGGCTTCGAGTATTTTTAATTTTTTGATATTGGTATCATGGTGTATTATTTTGGTATTGTTAACAAGGATGTTTCTATATTGGGAGGGGGTGCAATTATGTTTTTTTAGGTGTTGGCATATAGAGCTAGTGTCGGAGAGATGTAGGGTGAGTCTTCGGGATAGTGTTGTGGAAGTGAAACCTATGTAAGAATTAGATTTTTTATTGTTGTCGGAGATACATTCTCCCATAGGGCATTGGAACTGATATATTACATTGGTTCTTCCTAATGTATTTTGGGTTTGGGAAGTGTTATTTTTAACAACATAGTTTGATGTTTTCATTTTTTTATAATAAATGATGAATCGTATTTTATCATCAGAATTGGTGGATATATATATATATATATATATATATATATATATATATATATATATATATATATATATATATATATATGAGAGAGAGAGATAGAAAGCAAGAGATAGATAAATAGCTAGATTTTGTATATATAACTTTCGAATGTAAACACTGTCAATTGCCTATGAGCTCAGATTTCTTTTACACAAAGAGCAATTCATTACAAGATGGTTGCAGTTGGCGATTTCACTTACCTCCTCCACTCTATAATAAATATTATGACCTGTTTCTATCTGCTCTAAAAAGTTTCGGGTTAAATGCAGGATGTCGAAACGAAGGAAAACAGCTTTTAATGCTTCGCTTCCAATTTGCTACACTATATTTTGGTATCGTAACTATAAGCAACCAAGACGATTGAATAGATTTTTTGAAAATGCATGTATTAAGGAAAAAATTCAAGATTGTCTGAAATTGCTAGCAATTTCTCAAAATAATTCTTTTTTACACTCAACATAACCACACTTGAATTCCAG
The DNA here is from genome assembly GCA_963556195.1 of Sepiola atlantica. Classification (NCBI taxonomy): domain Eukaryota; kingdom Metazoa; phylum Mollusca; class Cephalopoda; order Sepiida; family Sepiolidae; genus Sepiola; species Sepiola atlantica. Next base: position 80,910,304 of record OY744538.1, on the reverse strand, counting down.
CCCGTCCTCGCCGTAGTAGGGCCGGTGGCGACGGGGTAGTGTCAGAGCTTCCCAGCTAACAGATCTTCATTGAACATCTAGTACAAGTCGGTATCAGGATCCGTTGTCCTCTGGTCGTCTCTGCATGTAGCAGGCAAAGATGATCAGGCACGGAACCGCAATTCAATGGAATGAAAGTGTCAATTTTTACTTTTGCGCCATTCCTTTATGTGTTCCGGACCAAACTTTTCCGGACTTCCCATGCAAACGTTGAGCCTTGCTGTAATCGGTATCGGTGGGCAACTTCTATAATCCTGTAGGTTAACAAATATCTGCGACGAATGAAGAGATTCTATGGCATGATCGTCGTGCAGAGTTTGACTTGCTTAACAACAACCACAACAATAACAACAACAACCGTAATAATAACAACAACCATAACAATAACAACAACAACCATAACAATAACAACAACCACCATAACAATAACAACAACAACCATAGCAATAACAACAACCACCATAATAACTACAGCAACCAAAACTATCACAACAACAACCACCACAATAACAATAACAACCAAAACAATTACAACAAAAACAATCACAGCAAACAACCACAACACTCACAAATATAACAACAACAACCACAACAATCACACAAACAACCACAAATATAACGACCACAACAATCACAAATATAACGACCACAACCACAACGATAAGACAAACAACCACAACAATCACAAATATAACCACAACAATAACACAAACAACCACAACAATAACACAAACAACCACAGATATAACGACCACAACCACAACAATAACACAAACAACCACAACAATAACACAAACAACCACAGATATAACGACCACAACCACAACAATAACACAAACAACCACAACAATAACACAAACAACCACAGATATAACGACCACAACCACAACAATAACACAAACAACCACAACAATCACACAAACAACCACAGATATAACGACCACAACCACAACAATAACGACCACAACCACAACAATCACAAATATAACCACAACAATAACACAAACAACCACAACAATCACACAAACAACCACAGATATAACGACCACAACCACAACAATAACACAAACAACCACAACAATCACAAATATAACCACAACAATAACACAAACAACCACAACAATCACACAAACAACCACAGATATAACGACCACAACCACAACAATAACACAAACGACCAACAAAAAAAGGCACTACAATCACAACAACAACAACCACAACAATGACAAAAACGACTAACCCAACCACAACAACCACAACAACCACAATAACCACAACAATAACAACCACAATAATCACAATAACAACACTAACAACAACCACACAAGCCACTACTACAACCACCAGCACTCAGCATCAAATCAACACAAAATAGGAACAAGGATCTCTTGCCAGCTTCTATTCGCGTTTTAATTGTACAATGGCTGCCGTAGGAGACTTCCTATTTGCATAATAGCATCGAACGACGTCGATTTCAAGCTTCACATCCATACGGGCGCTCTGAAACGAAAATGAACGATCCAAAATTATGCGCAAAGTGTGCTGCGCATTCATTCATAATTTTGGATCGTTCATTGCGTGACACGATTGCACCAATTTTACAATAAAACTATTGGGTTCACCGAAAAGTTCGTTCGTTTTTTAGGAAGAAGAAACCTAAACATCAAGTTTAGAAATATAACCGAGTTTATGCAATTCATTTTCACGCTCGATTCTGAAATGTTGAGAATGTCTGCGATTTGTCTAATTGTCAAACGACAATCTTTTTCAACTACGACTTGCACTTGGTCACTGTCGATCATCTTTGCCCGGCCAGAGCGAGGAGCATCTCACTGAAAAAAAATCGAGCAAACCATTTCTGGTACACATGTTCTGTAACAGCATTCTCCCCATACACATGGAATATCTTTATGCAGGTTTTAGTAGCTTTTTATTTCCTTTTCTGTAGTAAAAAAGCACCAGACGTCGGTAGTTTACTGCTTGATCTTCCATTTCAAGGTCTGAAATACAAGGACACATTTAAAAACTCCTCTCTTCCTAGGCTTATTACACACTGGCGTCAACATACTCGTTACACCATCCTTTTGGCTAAGATCAAAGTGTAGTATCTGTTCCGATGGATACTGCATCCCATACTGGTGTTGTCTTGGCCTTCGGGTCTTGATTTACGCCGGTCAATAGGTCTGTCCTGTGCCGTTCTGGGAGGTCCACCTTCCCAGGCTTTGCCTCCCCTCTTTGAGGAGGAGTAAGTTTATTGCTTACTGCCTGAGGCGCCCCTACCGGGGAATGCCGACGGGTCTGCTTAGGCAATTTTTAAACCCCACTTTCCCGACCCGACCTTGGGTCACATCTTACTTGTGGGAGTAAGATAAAAACTGGCCTTGTGCCTAACTCCTGGGGAGGAGTAAATCAATACACCATATACAAGATTTGAAGAATAGGGATATAAAACGATCTTTAGTAGGCCGGAAACAACGAAAAAACTTTTTGGCCAACCTATACTTCAGTTACACTTACTATATTTCAACTGTCTACGATAAAAAATACATTTATCAATAATGAGATTAAAATGTTACTACAGTTAAGAAACGCCGTTGAAATGATAACCTTGAAATTTTAGAATCAGCTAACGTGACGCGAGATTTTGTCAAATAAATGAAATATTTATTAAATCATGAAAAAAAATGATTTGATAAATATTTCATTTATTTGACAAACTCTCGCATCATGTTGGCTGATTCTAATATTTCAAAGATATATTTATTAATTTTTACGTTTCCTTTCGTTTGTTTAGGGATATCGTGTAGTAATGTTTGTAGAATATAACACTACGAAAAACTGGCTTATTTTAATTCAACAAACTTCATTTTTTAATATAAATATTATTTAATATAAATAGAGTAGAAAGTTCTTTCATACACGAGGGTACATCGCCCCCGTCAAAAATAAGGGACACATTATGCTTCGCTTGTGATCGCAGTAAAATTAATATTGAAATAAAATAACGTCTAAATCGGCGAATTTAACAAACGAAAAAAAAAAGAAAGAAAGAACACATCTCACACAATAAAGTTTAAGAAAACAAAGGAAAAAATATCAATCGGTATAAAGAGAAAAAAGTTTTAAAAAAGAAAGAAAACGTCTCATTATGGAAATAGCGCGAGTGTTTCTTTCCGAATTTATTTAGGACGACGAGTGTTGTCTGACTTTCTACTTGCTTTCTGCTGTTCCCTAAACACTTGAAATGGTTTCGTCCGGCAGTTTTTATTTACTCGCTAACTTTTGTTTGACGCCACACACACACTAGAAAACGGAGCTGTTAAACCTGACATCGTAATATGGGACAAAAGGGAAAAAGTAACAACCCTAGTTGAAGTCAGTGTCCCTAATGATGCAGGATTGAACAGAGCAGAAAGGGAAAAGATTACGAAATACCAAGGTTGTATGTACGACATGAAAAGAAACTGGAATCTTAGGAAAATCTCCATCATACCAATAATTATAGGAGCAACAGGACTAATGAAAAAGAATTTAAAAAGCTATCTGGCGAGTATACCCGGTGAACCGAGTGCAAGAGAAATACGAAAACTGCACTTAAAGGGGCGGTTAGAATCTTAAAAAGATCTCTAGGCTGGAGTGTCTGAAATAGCCGGTGAATGTCTGGCATCCGATAGGATGCCCCATCTCCAGCAAAAACAGAAACATAAGAAATATAAAAAAATAGAGAGAATATATATATATATATATATATATATATATATATATATATATAAAGATAGAAGAAATAAGAGTGATAAACATGTACGAATGTCCACATTTATTTCAAACTTCGATTGTTCAATGCAAGGTACATTCTTTAATAAACTAATGTTTAGTATTCTTTCCTCATTGAACAATCGAAGTTTAAAATAAATTTGGACATTCGTACATGTTTATCACTCTTATTTCCTCTATCTTTATAATTGCTCTATCTCGTATATTGAGCTTAAACCATTTCATTATAGGTCATATCTACTAAAAGTTTACTTTTAGTTTATATTTGATTCTATATTTGATTATATATATATATATATATATATATATATATATATATATATATATATATATATATACTACTTGCCATTGGAATCAAGCAATGCCAACTCAGGAGAGCGGTTGTTGGTGATTGCGCAACCCTTGCAATTACAAATTCACGCGCGGGCAGCCCCAGGCGGGGCACTCATACGTCGAAATCGACGGGAGAGTCCATCATATATATATATATATATATATATATATATATATATATATATATATATATATATATTATTATTATTATTATTATTATATATAAAGGCCAGTTGTCGCTTGTTTCATTTTACTTCAGTCGAAGTTCTCAGAAATCAAGGGGGCCCCTTCCTGGGGCTAACACTTGATCTCTGTATGAGATACATAGATATTCGAGTGTTCCATTAAAGTTCTTGTTTACCTCTCAAATAGCGAAGTTCAGAACATTAATTTTCCTTTCCCCAATTGACCAGTTGATTATGTTAGAGTATTAATTTCTTTTGGTCTTTTGGTCTTACCGGGTTCCAGAACAATAATTCATTTAGTCTGGTGAAATAGCCAGCTAAGTACTGTTACCTTAGGTAACATCACCAAGTGAAGGTGCACCATTCTTTCGTATAGGCGTGTAGCAAAACACATGCTATATTATTTGTGCTACGAATATTATATTATTTTGAATATTAATTCAGGGTTTACTTGTAAGTTAAAGTATCCTTATGTCAAGTTTTCCTGACAAACCCTTTTAGAGGGAGACCGAATACACTCGATGATGTGTCTAGTAGGTTATTTAAACTTTCCTCGACGATGTGTCTAGTAGGTAATTCAAACTGTGTATATGTGGGTGTGGGTGCCCAGCTAAAATAAAAACAATGCACACCGAACATCCACAAAGTTTGTCTTTTATTGATCGGCGTTGCCCCGGTTGAATAATATCTAAAATATATTAAAATGATTCAGTTTTGGGGGATGAACTGACCCAGGTTTTTCAGCCATTTTATTCAGTCATTTTATGTATTAAAGGGAAGTAACTCTGATACTTTTTTATCAAGGAGTTACTTCCATTATACCGAATCATTTTTCGAGGGATTTATAGAAAAGAAGAGTTGTCTGTGTGTGTAAGTGTGTGTGTGTGTGTGTGTGTGTGTGTGTATGTATGTAGGAGAGAGGAATGGGCTGGGGGAAGAAAAAGAGGAATAAGATGGACGGGGAGGGGAATGATAAAAAGATAGAGAGACGGATAGAGAGAGATAAAGCGATACAAGTTTAGATAGAAATATGTAACAATGTTTTTTTCCCCAGGCAACGCCGGGTAGCCCTGCTAGTCTATTATATACAAATAAATACACATTGCTCTTTATCATAGAGTGGGGGATGAACACAATCTGGCGCGGGGTCGATGGTCAGAAGGACTGGCTAGACACCGTCTATCCATACATCGTACGCCGTTCAATATTTATCTTTATATCTTGGCAGACTCATTACACCGTCCTGCGTATCAGAACGTTTTCGCAAAGGTGAAAGTTCGTCTACCCTATTTCGTATCATGGTTGCATTCTGAATAAAACCAAATATCATTCATTTCTCGTCAGCTCCTGTTTCTGATATATGCACGAATGTTATTCTTTTTCAAAATAGCGTTATCATCTAAACATTTATCGACTCCATTTTGTTTTTGCTGCAACATCTGGTCAAATGGGTTTCGCTTAATAAGCACCATCTATATTGCTAGCTGCGTGCACGATGTGTTTTAAGTTTCAACTTACCTGTAGGTTTGTCGTCGTCACCTGGCCATGTGGCTTTGTTTTCGCAATCTAAATATTTCTGCTGTTTTCATGAATGTCGTGATTTGCATTGTGACAATTTTCCCTTTGATTGCAATTTCTGCTAATCTGTTTTCCAGTTTTTTTTTTTCGGATCTTTTCTTAGCGCTCCTATAATTACGACAGTCTTTTTTTATATTCCATATTATCTTCAGCTCTCTTGAAAATATATCAAAATGAATAAATGGGAGATTTTTTCTCCATTTATCACTCTTATATTACCTTAAAAACGAATTAGTGTTATTAAAATCAATGATACAATTTAACATTTTTTATTGCTGTGTATATATATATATATATATATATATATATATATATATATATATATATATATATATATACACAATGTAGTAACACGAAATTACATACTCATCGATGCAATAATTTCTTTCAACCTTGTGGTATTTTAAAGCATCCGATTTAGACGATTACATTTTTGAAACTGAAAAAAAGATTAAATTCACACTCGACAATTCAAATATAATTGGAGAGAGAGGGATTAACAACCTATGTAAACATATTTAGAGAGAGGGGGAAATTTGAAGCATATTTAATCTATAAGTATGTAGTGAGAAGAGAATTGCATAATTTATTACAGACAGTGAAGGGGGGCATATGTATAAGTAGAAATTGTAAAAGTGGGCAAAGAGGAGGAGCAAAGAGGGGAGGGGTTCATGACACGATCTGATTTTTGAGAAGCATGAACCCCTCCCCCTCTCCCTCCTCCTCTATGCCCACTATATTTTTTGTTCTATTTTTATTTCTCTTTTCTGATCTTCTTTCTGTAGTCATGCTCATGTGTTTTGATATACAATTTCTTCGGTTTGTCTAATTTTTCTTAATATCACGTTATCGGAAAATATTGTAAATACATATGTAAACTTGATAATAGCAGTTATAAGTGTATATTTGTAAATATGAATTTAATTGAAGGTTAAAAGTAATGTATTATGTAAATGACTCAACCCGTCTAGTGTCTGAACGACGTTTACTAACGGTATATAAGGCTGTTGAAATATATACGTTTTCACTTCTAATCGCAGCCTCGTCTTGAAATTTCGTTCCTCTCTAATCTTATAATGTTATTTAATGTTATCTAATGTAAATTTAATTGATTAACAATTGTTTCCTAATTCTACAGGTATACAAATATTATGAACGCTAACTTGAAAAGCTTAATTAAATGTTAATTACTCGAGCCCCCCCCCCCCTGTCTCTTCTGTTTACAAAACTTCCCCAGGACGGACAGACATACAGACAGACAGACAGACAGAAAGACAGACAGACAGAGAAGGTGCTCGTTACATTATAAGTGTCCATGTAGTTTATTCTCTTCCCATGTTATTTTCGCGCCTTTTTTTGTTTTCCGTTTTGTTGTTGCCCGTATTGTTGATCTTAGTGTAGCTTTGGAGCGGCATATATAATTTAAAAAATTTGATTTTTAATATGTCATACTAAACTTGACGAATTTGCTTGCGTGCTTATTTGCACATTGGAATGTTTTAGATGGCGAGTAGAAGAGAAGACGAATCGGGAAGTAGTGGGGAGCAGGGTAATAGAGGAAGGCGAGTGGTAACAGGAGGGGTTGGGGGAACAGTAATAGTATCAGCAGCAAAAGAGGGGAGTAAGAGGATGATGTAAATAAATAAATGACGTAAATATAGAAGAAAAGTTGAAAATTACAGAACATTATAAAAATGTAATATAGGGTTCAGGGCTGTGAGAAGGAGCAAACAGTAGTCTTCATTCATTACCGAGCAACGCCGATTCGGCCTTCATATAAAACACGCACAAATAGTCTTAAGCTGCTGATATTGTGTGTATATAAGCAGAAAGCACTCACATGTTTAGCTATACTCAAACGCTGTGATACATACACATGCCTATGGGAAGTGAAATCGTCAGTCGTCATTACCGATAATGCAAATCACTTTGTAAACATGAATAGAGCACTCTTCGTCTGCTGATACTGTCTATATAAACAGTATGAATTCTTCTTCTTCGTTTGGGTCAATAGCACAGAGGATAAAAGCTCTGACTATCTAACTAGAACGACCGGGTTTCAATCTCAGCCTTAAGCACTCGTACGTCTCGCCACACTGAATAGATGTGGCACAGCGAAAACTCCGTTAGTGGATATATATATATATATATATATATATATATATATATATATATATATATATATATATATATAAGGAGAGGTACCCCTACCCCCTTCCACAAAAATATATATTTTAATAGTTAATTTTATTGAAAAAATATAACACTCATCAGTAAGGTCAAATATGAAATTTTGAGAAAAACAAGCATTTAGTTATAGTTTTATTCTATTTGCTGCGGATATCAACATCAACCAGGGTTTTTTACCCCACCCAATAGACCGGTATTGTCTGAGCCTTCGGGTCTTGATTCACGCCAGTCTATCGGTTGTCCGTCCTGTGCAGTTCTAGGAGGTGCCCCCTCCCCTGCTTTGCCTTCTCACCCTTTGAGAAGGGGTTAGTTTATTGCTAATCGCCTTAGGCGCCCCTACCGAGGAATGCCGACGGAGCTGCCTAGGCAATTTTTAATGGCCAGAGTGCTCAAATTCTCGAGCGCTGGTTTTTCAAATCCCACTTTCGCGACCTTGTGTCACATCTTACCTTGTGGGAGGAAGATAAATAGAATCAACATTTACTGCGTTATAAGCATATAACAATATCACCATTCTGCACGTATTTTAGAGATTTGAAACACCCAATATTTGATAAAGAGGTCTTCCTCGAAATATATTATGGAACACAGTCACACACATTACATCACAGTGTTGAAGACTTGCTTAATTAAGTAAGATTTACTATAAAAAATCACTTGTTTTTGTCTTACTTCTCAGCGCCGACATATTTCTATTTCTTGCATTGTGATAGATTTCTAATACCTCTCTCTCTCTCTCTCTCTCTCTCTCTCTCTATATATATATATATATATATATATATATATATATATATATATTATATGTAAATATAAAGGAAATTAGTTCTGACAGTATCTTATGTATTACCCTGCTTTTGTTTCTTAATGCTAAATTTTTCGCATGTAATATCACTAAACAAAAATTAATTTTGTCCGCGGAGCTTGAGGAATAAACAAATAATACCCCAAAGTGAAAAATGAGACTTGCACGGGATATGAACCTGCGAGCTTCATGCCTTGTCTGGACATATTTACATAAAAAAAGTAGAAATTGTGAATCTCGTTATTCACTTTGTGGTATTCTTTATTTATCCCAAGTCCCGCGGACTAAATACATCTTTTGCCTAGTGATATTACCCGCGAAAATATTAGCATCTATAAAAAACGCAGCCTAATACATAACATATATGTATGTGTGCGCGCGTGTGTGTGTGTCTTTTAACTTACTTTCCGCCCTTCCTACCCCAAAACATGGCTCTGATGTTCGACACGACCCCTCGTAGATATTTCATCTTCATTTTCGACATCATGTTGAGCGTCTCAGGACGAACCACACCTTTCAGTTTTATCGGACGAATATTAAGTTTTCAAGAAAAACATCACCAACCGCGGATGACAGCGGTTTCGAATTATATTAGGGAGGTTAGCCGAAATGATATAAAAAGAAAAAAAAACCCGAAAAAAACATGGATAAACAGAGGCATTTACGTCGTAGAAGGCAATGGCGACATGTATTTGGTGAACAGTCTTTCGAAAGTGTTATCTTGACTCCGAGACAATAAAATACATATTTTTCTTTTCTGAGTTTCATAAGAAAGTCTTTTGAAAGGAAGTACGATTTTCTTGTTTGTTTTGCGTCATATCAACCCTTTTAATGATACGTTCTTATTGTTGGATTTTACGGCATGTTAACCATCGTTATATCAACATCAAGTTAAATTAAGGGCGGCGTGAGAGCGCTCTATCCCTTAATAGACTCAAGAATGACCTATGCTGGAAATCTCATTTCTTTGATCAATCATAACTCAAAAACCAATAAACCAAATTAGTTAAAACTTTGCACAATTTTTTTTATTTGATAGGTTCTATAAGTGTGTAGAATTTCAGCATAATTAGTCAAGGCAACCCAGAGATCCAGAAAGGTCAGGCATGATTTTGTGTTATCCGTGTGGATGTACGTACGTATGTGCCACCCTGTATCTCATCAACTATTTGATGGATTCAGCTGATTTTTGGCAGAGATATAGGTTCTAGGGTCCAGTTGATGGCATTTTAATTTCAGTCTACTATATATCTTAGTTTTCCAGAAGATTCATCAAAAACCTTAAAAATGACCATTATATTGAGGCATAACCTTTACAAAAGTAGTGACATTCCATGAGAAATGCCAGTATACTGAAATCATATGCCCTTAATAGGGTTAAGATGAAAATTCATATACACTAAATGTACAAAAGCAAGGAAATTCCCAAATTTTTACACTTTTATTGTCATTAAGGGTATGCGAGCACAACAGGGCTATGTATTTTACTCGTAGGAATTTTTCTTCAGGGCACCTCACACACTTCATCCACTCATGCATAGAGATTTGTACTGTAGTGATGTAATAATGAAATGGTTTGGTTGATATGTAGTCATATCCTTAATTAATAACAATAAAAGTGTAAAAATTTGGGAATTTCCTTGCTTTTGTACATTTAGTGTATATGAATTTTCATATTAATCCTATTAACGGCATATGATTTCAGTATACTGGCATTTATCATGGAATATTTGTATATCTCGATGTAAAGTTATGTATGCGTTTGTGTTTATATATGTGTATTACAGGATTCACTCTTAAATTAATTAACCGATGATTTAAAATTTTGAAACACAACTGCTAAGCGTAAGAGTGGTTAACATAGAATATATTTAGTTTAAGTATTTTTTATGCAAATAAGGCGAAAGAAAGAGGGGGAGGTTCGCAAAAATTCAGATATCTCTAATTTTTGTAAATTTGTTACAATATACTGTTAAAATAAATATTACGCATCAATTAATAGTTTCTCCCCAAATTTAAGTTTCTTTCGAGTATTTTGAAGAGTTTTTAGGAGGGAATAATATGAGCACAGATTTAAATATTTCAGATTTGCATTAAAGGTGATCCTTAGTCATTAGACACCAAGTAAGCAAGATTTCCTAAATTACAATTTCTTCTTAAGACGCCTTAAGTTTAAGCCGTGCATTTTATGCATTTTCTAGAATCAAAATCATGTAATGTATTCTGATCAAGATTGAAATAAGGATTCCAGGCATAAGGTTAGTAGCATTATTTCTTTATTTTAATCTTCGTTAAGATTTAAGGGAATTTTAATTCGGTGTTATTCGCATACTTTAAAAATAGATTTCATATCTATTTCTACGATTTTAGACGACTAGCAGGGAGACCCGACGTTGCTCAGGATTGAATGAGGGCCACTACCATGTACTTTCTCACTCTGCTCATGACACCATATTACTTTGTTTGTCTTAACTGCTCCCCATCCCTAATATAGTCAGAAGAAAATAAAATGTTAGAAAACTCTCTGAATTAGTGTCTTTAAGGGGTTACTGTTCCAATGGGTAACTTAGAGGTGGTGCCAGTTAGATATTCGGCATATAGAGAGTATTGATTTACTCCTCTCCAGGAGTTAGGCACAAGGCCAGTTTTATCTTACTCCCACCAGTAAGATGTGGCCCAAGGTCGGGTCGGGAAAGTGGGGTTTAAAAATTGCCTGGGCAGCCCCGTCGGCATTTCCCGGTAGGGGCGCCTCAGGCAGTAAGCAATAAACTTACTCCTCCCCAAAGAGAAGGTGGACCTCCTAGAACTGCAAAGGACAGACCCATAGACCGGCGTAAATCAAGCCCCGAAGGCCAAGACAATGTCAGTCTATGGGGTGCAGTATCCATCGGAACAGATACTACACTTTGATCTTAGCCAAAAGGCCCCCCCCCAAAAAAAAAGAAAGAGTAACGTAGAGATTTGAAAAAAACTTTTATTGTCTTCCCTGGAGAATTTTATATATATTATATAAATATCATCAAAATAGGATATATTTGAAGTGTTTAAGGACGTTCAGACCGCATATCTCCCTTAAGGTGGAAGGTCACTTAAGTTGTTTGGGACCACTTCCATTGACTCCCTCAGAAGAATTCTGATTAGGGAAGGGGAAACCCAGAAATAAGAGAGAGAAATTAATTATAATATGAAAATAAAAGCGTGGATATTTTTTTATTATTTTTTGCTAACGCAAATTATGATTAAAAATAAACTACAACGTTTTGGCATAAGGAGAGAGGGGGTATCATACCTATTAGTTTAAATATTCAAAATAAGTGTATAAATTTATTCCTATTTATTTGATTACTTTATTTGTATATATATATATATATATTATAATTATTTATGACTATAACTGTATTAGCATATACCATCAGTGCCTTTTTATTTTGCAGTCTTTTTAAAAGATTCAGCTCGATGATTGTCAATCAGTAACAATAGAGCATATATAAGTAAAGTTCATTTTATATTCCAATTAACATGTTTTTATTTTTTATTTTTTATTTTTAGTTTTTCACATTTCCGAATAAACATAACATTTCTGTGAGATGTAAATAGAGATATAAACGGACCTGTTTGCATCCCACAAAAATGTTATGTTTTTGGAAATTTGAAAAAAAAACTTAAAAAAAACAACAGAAACATGGTTATTGGAATATTAAATGAACCTGACTTTATATATATATATATATATATATATATATATATATAATAACACTTATAAATAAATATTATTTATTTATTTATTACCTACACCCCCATTTACTAAAGCTGGGCACTCTTAGTGCATTTAATAACAAGCAGTACTACTAGCTTCATTGCGAGTTCCAACACTTTTGTTGTTGTTGTTGATCACTCTGCGCCGCTTGCTGTGAATACTCGCCGACTTGGTATTTACAAAGTTCAATTCCTCTTAAATTCTGAGCTGATTTCTGGTTGCCAACCGGTAACTCCATTGACTTACGAATAAGTGACGATTTTTAGTCGGAGTTCGCGCCCGTCGACCGTCGGGAATTAGCTTCCTGCACTGAAGATTGCGTAAGCATGAAACATCGATGTCTGTAGGTAATAAATAATTGATATTTATTTGTAAATGTTATTATATATATTATATATATATATATATATATATATATATATATATATATATATATATATATATATATATATAAGATATTTCAACGTGATTATAACCATATTTTAAATTTCTTAATTAATTTTCTTTGCTTGTTTCATGGCAGGTCGACAGATTTTGTGTACTTAATGGGAGAATACCTTATCTATTGAAACGATTTAATGAAATTGGTAAGAACACAGGGGTTTGCGCCCTCAAATATGTATTATAAAGCCAGCTTCTTCAAAAGCTTGTGATTATAACTGACGTCATCACCTCTATGTATAATTACTACCGAATGACCTTACCAAATGTTATCCAATCAAAATCCTCCAATCAGCATCCTCCAATCAAAATGCTATTCTTCCATTCAACGTTAAAACGATCTCTTACCATATTTTCCTATCGTATTTTATAATACTATATAGATCCCTATATGGCTTTACTCGCGTTGACACCCCCCCCCCCCCGTTAGGTAACCTTAGTTAAGCAATGGTTGTTACATAACCCCCCGCTTGGGCCGCGGCAGTTCTCGCTTTATATACTTGTCCCGGAACGGGCCGTGGCAGTTCCCGTTTAAACACTCGACATTTTTTAACACTAAAAATCATATAGTTTGAATACCTTTAAATTTCTCGCACCTTCAATCTTTCCTCGTCGAATGGAGGGGTGCGTCGTCTAGTGCTTGAATTCTTTCTTCTTTCTTTCTGCTGTGAACCACGCCGTTGCAACATGTCCGACTCAGAAGACAAACAATCTTTTAAACTCAAGTTCTGTTTTATTTGAGGCGTTAGTTATCTATCGGCTTGGAGATATTCACCAACGTCGAGAGAGAGAGAGAGAGCAAATTACTGCTTTCGTAATTACTTATGAATTAAGTCCTTAACGATTCGTGGAGGGGAAAAGAGATCGTTCGCCTGTATTTTCTTAGGGAGTAAATTACCCTAATTATGTTGCAGACTACATCAGAAAAATCACGTCTGATAGGCTCGCCTCCAAAAACCCAGACTAGCACAAACTCTGCTTCCCACACAAAAGCCCGTGACGTCACAGAGCCTCTATGCGCAGGTACACATTGACCCTTGATCTGAGGTCTCGTCAATGAGGTGACCCTGCCACGTCTGTGAGCTCCGACTGTGAGAACAGCCCTATTCTGCACTCGACTGCACGGGTCCACCCGCACTAAATCGCGCAAGTCAAACCAACGATTTCCAACAGATACGCCCACCTCAAGATGCGTCCGTTCCCTCAGGGCCATTATCAAACACGGTGAGCCTGGTCAGTACTAAATGGGTGACCATTACAGAAAAGTATGTTCTGTACGTAACGAAAATCTTTTCACATTAAAATTAATCTACAAAAAATGATATAGATTTACGATTTCAGCATAGAATGAGCCAACAATATATGACATGCCATATACACCTAGCAACTGTATACACGTTTTACTAAAGAGCTCAATCCACATTATGAGAGAAAATGTAATTCATAGGAACCATTTTGGTCGTATCATGGCTATCATGTATGGCTAGACGTGGCTAGTATTTCAAGCTGAGATCTGAAACACGACCGATTGATCAGCAGTCGGGATAGATTTGTATATATAAGTTTTGTTTTCATTAACAGTTTAAATGTGATTATTGTTTAATATACGAGATGCCCAACTAGGCATAATACATAAATAAACAAATAATTGATTTCGAATCTTAGAGTCCGTTTTTTGTGTCTTCGATTACTTTCCCGAACCTTGTTAGGTGCGTCCGTATCGTAGTTAATCTAATCCGGCATTTCAACATGGGGGTCGACAGACGGGAGGTTATTCCCCCGGAGCCAAGTTTATTCATGATAAGATGCATAACATTGTCTCTATTTCTCTCAAAGACGAAAGTTTTACAACAACAAAAGATCTTATATAGAACATTCACTATCGGCCATCGTCGACAGAACATCATTTCTCTCTTTCTATTTTTCTTTCTTTCTTTTTGTTTTCTTTCTTTCTCTCTTTCTTTTTTTCTTTCTTTCTTTTTGTTTTCTTTCTTTTTGTTCTTTCTCTCTTTCCTTTTTTCCTTCTTTCTTTTTGTTTTCTTTCTTCCTTTTTTCTTTCTCTCTTTCTTTTTTCTTTCTTTCTTTTTGCTTTCTTTCTTTCTTTTTTTCTTTCTCTCTTTCCTTTTTTCTTTCTTTCTTTTTGTTTTCTTTCTTTCTTTTTTTCTTTCTCTCTTTCTTTTTTTCTTTCTTTCTTTTTGTTTTCTTTCTTTCTTTTTTTTCTTTCTCTCTTTCCTTTTTTCCTTCTTTCTTTTTGTTTTCTTTCTTTTTTTCTTTCTCTCTTTCTTTTTTTCTTTCTTTCTTTTTGTTTTCTTTCTTCTTTTTTTCTTTCTCTCTTTCTTTTTTTCTTTCTTTCTTTTTGTTTTCTGTCTTTCTTTTTTTCTTTCTCTCTTTCCTTTTTTCCTTCTTTCTTTTTGTTTTCTTTCTTTCTTTTTTTCTTTCTCTCTTTCTTTTTTCTTTCTTTCTTTTTGTTTTCTTTCTTTCTTTTTTTTCTTTCTCTCTTTCCTTTTTTCCTTCTTTCTATTTGTTTTCTTTCTTTCTTTTTTTTTCTCTCTTTCTTTTTTTCTTTCTTTCTTTTTGTTTTATTACTTTCTTTTTTCATTTCTTTCTTTATTTCTTTCTTTTTGTTTTCTTTTTGTTTTCTTTCTTCTTGTTTGTCCTTCTTTCTTTTTTTTCATTTCTTTTTTCTTTGTTTCTCTTTCTTATGTCTTTTCTGTCTCTTGTAGTTTCCTCTTTTTGATTGTTTTCTTTCTCTTCGTCTTTCATCATCAATATGTTGTCTTTCTTTGTAATCTTCTCCTCCCCCTCCTCCTCCTCCCCCCACCTTCTCCTCCTCCTCCCGTTCTCCTCCTCCGCCTCCTCCCCTTCTCCTCCTCCTTCTACTTTCTCATCCATTAGGAATTATCACATGAGATTTTACCCGTGATCTCTCACTGATTCATTCACAGTGGTTAAGTGGATAACGACACGGACTGAAGACCTGGGTGTTCCAAGTTCGAATCCAGCCGGTTCCACAGTACCACTTTCACTTAGGAATGTTGGCAACCTTCTCGTGGTCCTTCCTGTAAGTACCCGATGTCTTTCCAGAAAGATTTCTAACTAGAAAAACATCGGGGAAACCAATGCCAACACCAGAATCATCTGATTCACACGAAAGAAGATGAAGATGAGTCTATTGGTGGCATTGGTTTCCCCGATATCTTTCTAGCTGTAATCATTCATAGAAAGATATTGGGTACGCACAGAAGGGACCATGAGAAGGTTGCTAAAATTCTAAGTGAAAGTTTTTCAATCAAACGAACTGGATTTTGAAATTTTAACGACGATGATGCGTGCGAAAAAAAAAACAACACTTTTTCTACTATTCACTAATCAAATCCATCGTCAAAATATACCTAAAGAAAGTCGGAGGTTATATCGGCCGAAACGTTGTAACAACAACGCTCAAGATAAGAGTGAGAATAACACCCAAGATGAGAGGAATAACCCGAACATTCAAAATAATACATACTATCAATCTACCATTGATTTCTCGCTGGTAAAAACCATTGGTGTTCCCTGGGATTTGGGTGGCAATTGGACCCTCTACACATATTTTGTGTAGTGTCAGCCTAGGCCGGCACCATTTTTTTGGGCAGCTTATGGTTTTTCTTGTAATTTCTGTTCATGCGGTGGTGTTTTTCCTGTGCTTTTGTTTGTTTCTTGTACTTCCATGTTACTAGTTACCATTTGTTGCTTATGCGGGCGGGTTGGTTTCCGCATTCGAGGGGTTTCCTTAAGATTGCAGCTCTTTTGATCATTGCCATTCGTTTTAATGTCTCAGTGATCTCTTTGGTTCCAATTTCTCCAAGTTTTTTTAGGACTGTTCCTAGTGTTCCTACGATTATTGCCATTATACTGACTTTTTTCATGCTCCATATTTCTTTCAGTTCTCTGGCTAGTTCCGTGTATTATTATTATTATTATTATTATTATTATTATTATTATTATTATTATTATTATTATTATTATTATTCATAGTAGTTTCAACTTTTGGATGTTTTTAGTTGGGTTTTTTTGTTGTTGTTTTTTTAACATCAAGTCAATTCCCTTGACCTTAGATATTCAAGCTGTACTTTAACACTTTCGCCGTTCCTAATAGGCAAGCCTTTTGTAGAATTGGAAAATAAATTGTCTCGTCAATTTGTTTAAGCCATTTATGGTGGCTTTTCGTTATGGTTCCAAGCGCTCCAATTACAACGGGGATCACCTTTACTTCTTTACACTTCCATAGTCTAACTCATTCTTCTTCTTCTTCTTCTTCTTCTTCTTCTTCTTCTTATTATTATTATTATTATTATTATTATTATTATTATTTACAAAAGTATTAGTTATGGACGTATCGAAACAGTAATACTACTAGAAATACTACTACTACTATTACTGCTACTATTACTATTAATAATAATACCCCCCCCCCAAAAAAAAATGGTGCCGGCCTAGGCTGACACAACACAACATATTTGCATAGGGTCAAGTAGGATGAGAAGACCGAGAAGGAACAGCACAAACCAGACCTCCACTGGAAGAGTGCAGAGAATGCTGGGATTTTTTTTTTGGTGGGGGGCTCATTGTCACCCAAATCCCAGAGAAGACCAATAGTCCTTACCAGCGAGAAATCAATGGCAAACGGCTGTTGCGATACTGCAAGGTTATTTGTGGTAGCTATCGAAAAGAGGTGGAGAATACTGGAAATCTGGGAAGACTTTTTGTCACTCAGACTCCAGGGAACCCCACCGGTTGTCGCTGAGCAATGATCTGTGTGAGAACTCCTAGTGAGTACAAATAATAATAATAGTAATAGTAATAACAATAAGAATAAGAATAAAAATAAGAATAAGAATAAGAATAAGAATAAAAATAGTGATAGTAATAGTAATAGTGATAATAATAATAATAATAATAATAATAATAATAAGAATAAGAATAAGAATAAGAATAAGAATAAGAATAGTGATAGTAATAGTAATAGTGATAATAATAATAATAATAATAATAATAATAATAATAATAATAATAATAATAATAATAATAATAATAATAATAAAAAGAAGAAGAAGAAGAAGAAGAATACGTCCAAAAGGCATATAACTTATTATTAATATTATTTCTTTTCTTTTCTTCCCCCTATCCAATCCCTTCGTCCTATCCCGTTTTCTTTGTCCACTATTACAAATAATACATTAAGCTGAGAGGGATTAATTTTCCCGTGGACAAACAAAAACGGTTTGAGCGAATGCTCGGACTCTCTTGACACTCAGGTGGATGACCGATAGGTTGACGTCGTCAATACTCACTGGGGAATCCCGCAGCTTTTTAACCGACTACTTTTATTTTACCAACAACTGCATAATAAGGCACATAGTTTCTTTAAAAGAACTGCCCATCGGCGTAATATATTACCATTGGACTGCTTACCTGTAGACTACAGCATGGTCGTCTTCAAATCCAATGTAAACACATACTTGTCAGAAAACGTCCTCCATAAGTAATACAGTGCTGTCCATTCCATTCATTATTTTCAATCGTCTCATAATAGTCATCATCATTCAACTGACAATCCAATCATCTCATTAACCATTATCCTAGAGTGGCTTTTAGCCTCGATAATTGGTGACTCGCTAGTGAAAAAAAGGTACATTAATAACAGCTACATATTACCGTGTATTCTTGCTTATTCGTTTCAAATCATCCGATTGGTGGTGACTTGTGTGTGTGAACCACGTGTATAGCAAAGTATGTTAAAATCGGTGTGAGTTACCTCCCGGCGTTGTGCTGTAGACAGAAAGCATCTATTTGTCACCATAACATAGTTGGTGGCGTATTTAAAATTTTTTTTTTTTTAACATAGTTCACCCCAAACAAGGCAGGCTGCCACTGTAGATGTAAGGGGCTACTGAGAAAAAAGAAAAGGGGAGAAGGTTGGGGGGCGGGTCAACCTAAATTGGGATCTGCGCAGCGAGATGTCTGTTTACATTAGTTTTAAATTTCTGCATGTAAGTACTGTCGGGGAAACAGGGGACAGGGGGGGGAGTTCAAGAGGCCAGCAGCACGAGAGCGTTAAAAGTGGCCTGAGTCGTCACATAGCAATCGGAGTTTTAGGGCCTTCTCATATAAGTGCAGCGAAAATAATAAAACAAAATTAAAAGGACGCCAAT
>OY744538.1:80878511-80883511 GCA_963556195.1 Sepiola atlantica | reverse complement strand
CAGGAAGAAAACAAAACCATACGAAGAATACCACATCCCAAACCAAGGAACAAAAACTGCAAGAAACATCACTTCATAATCTCCCCCCCCCTAATAAATTACACCGGCCTCACCAAACACCACACAAAAATGAACCAATGAACAGAAATTACAAGAAACACCATAAGCTTCTCCCCTTCCCTTCCCACCCTAAATATTTGTAGAGGGGCAAG
Organism: Sepiola atlantica; assembly: GCA_963556195.1. NCBI lineage: Eukaryota > Metazoa > Mollusca > Cephalopoda > Sepiida > Sepiolidae > Sepiola > Sepiola atlantica. Next base: position 80,883,299 of record OY744538.1, on the reverse strand, counting down.
GAGGATGAGAAGACTGACGAGGGACAGCACAAACTAGACCTCCACTGGAAAAGTGCGGAGAATGCTGGGACCTTGGGGGACTTATTGCCACCCAAATCACAGAGACGACCAATGGTCCTTACCAGCGAGAAATGAATGGTAAGGCTGTTGCGATACCGCAAGGTTATTTGCGGTGGTTATCGAAAAGAGGTGGAGAGTACTGGAAATCTGGGGAGACTTGTTGTCACTCAGACTCCAGGAAATACTACTGGTTGATATCGGTGAGCAATCACTTACGATGATCTGTGATAGAACTCTTAGTGAGTACAAATAATAATAATAATAATAATAATAATAATAATAATAATAATAATAATAATAATGATAATATTAATAATAATAATAATAATAATAATAATAATAATAATAATAATAATAACAATAATAATAATAATAATAATAATAATAATAATAATAATAATAATAATAATAATAATTGTAGGAGCACTAGTAATAGTCCCGAAAAATCATGGAAAAAAAGACTAGGAGAGATTGGAATCAAAGTGAAGACAACGAATCGTAATGATGAAAACAATTGAAATGTTAATGAAAAATCCTCGAATACGGAAACCAACCGACATTAACTACCGAACTTTCACCAGCGACATGGTAGTTGCAATAGAAATAAATAAAAATCACGTGAAAACAAGAGAACTGAAACTGCACAAAATCTCATTAAATGACCCACTCTTAAAAAATAATGCGATGGCACCAACCTCGGCTGATAACACACAAAATTGTCGTGAAGGATCAAGGACGATTGAAAGATCGAAGAGGTGGAGATCTAACCATATTTGCACTTGAAAGGTGCGGAGGGTACTAGGATTTGGGAGAGGCTTTTTGGTAGCCAAATCCCGGAGAAGACCCATGGTCGTTGCCAGCGATAAAATCAATAGTGGCCGGGTGTTGCGATAGCGCAAAATAATTCGCAATGGTTATCCAAGGAGAGCACTGGAAGTCTGGGGAGACTTGTTGTAACTCAGAACCCATGGAACACCACTGGTTAATATCATTTAGCAATCACTGCCGATGACTTGTGTGAAAACTCCACGTGAGTAAACTACTACTGCTACTACTACTGCAAAAATCTTCGAGTTCGGAAACCAACCAACATAATCAAGTGAGTTGAAATACAAATAAAAAATATCGAAAGAGCATTACACAAATCAAAGGGTAATAAACTGCCAGAAATCTCATAATCTGATCCCTCCTCTAAAAAACGAAAGGTACACATATGTCGTGGCAGCAGCCTAGGTTGGCACCACACGAAATCTTAAAGAATGTTCAAGAAGGATGATAAGACTGAGGAGGGAAGACACAGATCAAACCTAGTTTGGAATAGTGTATAGAGTACTGGAACCTTTGGGAGGCTTATTGTCACTCGAAGTCATTCCTGATATAATTTATTTTTATATTTATTAATTTCATATTTCATTCCCGAGTCCGAATGTAAATACTAACCCTAAGCCTAACCCTAAGCCTAACCCTAACCCCATAACCGAGTTCGAATGTAAATACTAATCCTAAACCTAACCCTAAACCTAACCCTAACCGTAGTCCGAATAAAAATACTAACCCTTACCCTAAACCTAACTTTAACCTCATACCCGAGTCCGAATGTAAATACTAACCTTAAACCTAATCCTAACCCTTACCTCATACCTGAGTCCGAATGTTAATACTAACCCTAACGCTAAACCTAACCCCATAACCGAGTAAGAATGTAAAAGACAACTTCGTCAAATGCAATCTTTTTTCTCCTAAAATAACACATATTAGGCGAACTAATTAGCATATAACTTTGCAAAAGAGCATCTCATTAATTTACTATTCGTATCCTTTTTTTTAATTCAGTATGTTTATTTTATTATTTCACTTCGTTCTATCTAAGCACACTTTTATGATTGTGGATCGAAAATTCGAATTTTAGTTAAAAGAGTCTTCTCGACGCTTTTGCATTTTGTCAACACAAATATACGCATACAGAATCGCGGCCAAGCAAACAAGTCAATTATTTCCCCTTGAAACTCCGTCCAGACTAATTTCATTTATATATTAACTTCGACCATAATGAATTTCAGTTCATCCGTACACCAAGCAATCATTCCATTCTTAAAGCCCCCCTCCCCCCCCCCCAAAAAAAAACCTAACAGATGCACACCTGTCGCGGCAAAGAAAAACAAGTTAGTGAGTATCACCGCCCACTCACCTTAATTTGACTAGTCTTCACCAAAAACGTTTCAGAAATCTTATTTGAAAGCATTATCCCCAGGTGAGTTTGAATTACCTACTAGACACAATTCTGGAGTATCTTCGATCTCTCTGTTCAAGGGGTTGTCAGGACAACCTTACAAGTAAACCCTGGTCAAATATTCAAAATAACATAGCATTCGAAGCCACTAGACACGGCTATACATTGGCTCATACGATGAATAGTGCGCCCTCTCCTAGTAATGTTACCTCAAGTAAAAGCACTGAACTTGATACTCTACCAGACTAGATGAATTCTTGTCCTGGAATCCGATAAGCCCAAGAGACCACAAGAAAGATATACTGTAACATATTTAACTGTTCTATTGGCAAGAGGACAATTAATGTTTTACACTTTTTACTAAATCAATGTTTGACAAGTAAAGGAGAACTTGGTGTTTTGTTACATTAGGACCCCGAGCTAACTTTGACCCTTTTGTTAGGGTTAGGGTTACAGTTAAAATGGGGGTTATGGCTAGTGGTATAGTTAGCGTTAGAGTTAGGGTTAAGGGCAAGGTTATGGTCAAAGTTTGCACGGGTAATTTAACAATGTACCAAGAAGAACATTAATGTTCCTTACTTCTTTACTAACTCAACGTTTGAGAGGTAAAGGTGAACTTTAATGGAATATTCGGATATCTATGTATCTTATATAGAGATCAAGTGTTAGCTCCAGGAAAGTGTCTCTATGATTTTTGAGAACTACAACTGAAGTAAAATGAAAAATATTTAATCTAAATAAAGTTTGCTCCTTTAGGACAGTGAGAGTGACATTGAAACACAAAACACATACGGAATAGAACAACCCGAGATATACTGAGCATGTCCATGGGAACGACGAACTCAGACGAGTTAATTTGTATATTTCTTTGCAAAAGGACATCTTATTAATTCACTATTCATTATGATTATTTTCTAATTCAATCGCTGTTTTCATTTTATTCTAACGCATATTTTAAGATTCGTGGATAGAAAAATAGCATTTGGGGTGAAAAGAGTTTTTGTGACTATTTCAAGTTAATTAACTTCTGGGTTTTGCAATCGGGTTTGACATTGAAAATTTACCCCCCCCCCATCCCCAGCTACATAGTTTTAATAATATTTCTTATTTATTTTCCCACTTCTTTCTTTTTCATCCTTTTTTGTACTTTTCTTTGATCAATTTTCTTTGATTTCTTTCGTTTTTCTCTTTTGTTCCTCTATTCCGTAATCTTCTCATCCTCCTTCTTCACTTTCTTTCATTTTTCTTTCTTTCTTTTTTATTTCCTCTTTTCACTCTCTTCGACTTATCCTTTCGTTCCTCGTTTCTTTTTTTGATAAGCGTTATTGCATTTCTTTTTGTCTTTTGTTTCTTATTTTCGCCCTCGTTTATTTCCTTTTTTCTTATTTTTCTAATTCTTAATTTCGTCTTTTCTTTCATTAGCGTCATTGAATTATTCATCTCTTTTTCCTTTCTTTTCTCATTCATTCACAAAACTTTTTTTGAATTTCCTTTTTTCTCTCTTTCTTGTTTCTTCTATTTCCCCTTACTCCCTTTCTTTCCTTCTTCTTTCTTTTTTCTATATTTCCTCATTTAATTCCCCTTTTTTCTTATCGTTCTTTCTTTTCTTCTTTCTTTATTTTGATGAGTGTTATTGTATTTCCTTTTTTCTTCTTTCTTTCCCGCTTTATTTTCGCTTTTGTTTCTTCCTTACTTTCATCATCTTCCGATCTTTCTTTATTTTTTTATTTTCTTTCTTTATTTAGTGTAATTGCATCTCTTTCTCGTTTTTTGTCTTGTCTCATTTTTTTCATAAATTATCTTGCATTTCCCTTTGTTGTCTCTTTCTTTCTTGTATTCTTTCTTTCGTTAATACTTTCGTATTGTTTTTTGGCCTTTCCTTCTTTCTTTCTTTTTTCCCCACCTCATTTCACATTCTTCCAAACTTTCTTTCATTTCTCCTTCCATTTTTTCATATTTGTTATTGCATTTCTTTATTTCCTTCATTTATTCATCTTTCTTTTTTTCTTTTCTTTCACCCATTTTCTTGGATTCCTTTCTTTTTCTTTTTCTCACTTCTATTCCGATATCTTCTCATACTCCTTGACTTTCTGTCATTTTTCTTTCTTTCTTTTTATATTTCCTCCTTTCTGCAATACTCTTCTTATTCTTCTTCCTCTCCCCCTTCCTTTGTTGCCTTTGTTTCTTCATTTCTTTATTTTTTGTTTTCATTTTCGCTTATATTTCATCAGTTTTATTGGATTCCTTTCTTTCTCTTTTTCTTTTCTTCCTGTTTTCTGCTATCTTTATTTCTTTCATCCATCTTTTTGGATTTCTTCCTCTTTTTCTATTCTTCTTTTTCTTTCCTTATTGTATTTATCTGTCTCTTTATTTCTCTCTTTTTCTCATTTCTTTCTTTTAACAATATTGTAATTCTTTTGCTTTTCTTTCTTTCGTTTTTCCTTTCTTTTACACCAATCTTCCAGCATTTCTTATTTCCTTCTTTTATTCCTTTTTGT
>OY744538.1:80876485-80878311 GCA_963556195.1 Sepiola atlantica | reverse complement strand
GGAACCCTACACCGGCCAAGTGACACCGGCCCTGAAAAGCAAGGGCCATAAACGGCCGGAAATTTGCAAGGTTTTAAAAAGCACAGGACCGATATTGCATCAGGAACCCTTAACTCCACCACCTCTTGTCAATAATATTAGTCCTTAAAGACTTGACGAGGAACGTACTCAACCTTCGACCTCCAAGAGTTGAGCCCTTATGCCGCACCTGCCCCCAAGAAGTAGATCTTGAACCCTGGCGTTTCTTCCTGGATGCATATTTTGGCAGGCAAAACGCTTTATCGGTTTTGAAAAAAAAAATTAAAGGAAGAAAGAATAATGCAAAATGTCTACAACGTAATATATATATATATATATATATATATATATATATATATATATATATATATATATATATATATATACATGTATATATATATATATATATATACATGTATATATATATATATATATATATATATATATATATATATATATATATATATATTACTACTTCATATATCCACATGAAATGTAATGAGGATATATAATTTTTTATGTATCAATTTTCAGTATTTACTTCAACAGTGCTCGACACGTAAGTAGAGCTAGGTAGTAAGTTATGAACATATATTTATGCCAATTAAGCTACACAGAGGCTTCCGCGTTTCATCCCCGAGAGGAATCTTCAGGCTAAAATGCATGGAGTTTGTTTTGCCGGGTGTTTTTATATACGCGACTAGCTAGTTAACCAATCAGATTCTTTGTTGTTCTCTTAGCACATCGTTAGGCTTCTCACGAACAAAGGTTCGGTTGATTTTACTTCCTATTTCCTATTTTTTTGTTCTGTTTTCTATATGATGATACACCCCGGTTTATTTGTTACTGTCTTAGCCAATCTTTGGGCTTCTCATCAGCAAAGGTTCGGTTGATTTTCCTTCTTATTTCTTATTCTATTGTTCTGTTTCAAATAGAGTGGCCTATCCCTGTTTATTTGTTGTGTCAGTATAATGGGTGACCTTATTTTAACACGTGGTTCCTTATATTTCTTGTTTCGGTTTTAGTTTTTAAGTTTTTAAGTTTTAGTTTAGTTTAGTTTTTTAGACTTATTTGTTTATTTATTTATGTATTGTTAGCCTAAGGTACATTTTATTCTGTGCAGGTATCTGTTTGCTATCTCACTTCTACAGTGTAATAGATTTTTGGGGTGTTTAAAGGTTAGGATGTCAAATTTCTCATTCGGACATAATCTACACGGCTCGTCTTAATTTCTACATGTGCTGGCCTGTCGTATTATTTTCCATTCAATTATTGTGAGTGTCCATTTTCTTTGCGCTCCGAATAATGGTTTACAAGTGTATACCAAAGTGCAGATGTGAATCGTTCTTTCTAAAAAAATGTTGGCAATATTTGCTAAATTCATTCAGCTAAAATAATATAAAAGCTTTAATTTATTTAACTGATAACTTATTAAACTTAAAATAGTTGTTAACTTGATACAGTTCGTATGAAAATGACAAACGTAAGTTTCTTTTATATGCAAGGCAGAATAGATTTGTTTTATAATTCACATAATTCTTTTTATATATAGACAATATTTAAAAAAAATTATTATTACCTACATACACTAGTGTTTCATACGTATGCAATCTTCAGTGTGAGATTTAAACCCAATTGAAAAGTCACCTCTGATTCTGCAGCCTGATATTCAACCCCAAGGCTACCATTAATTAACATGGGAATTATGAGAATTTAAACTCTATACAATGCCGATTTCGACTTATGATTGCCCCACCAGGGGCTGCCCGCGCGTGAATTTGTAATTGCAAGGGTTGCGCAATCCCCAA
>OY744538.1:80851485-80873985 GCA_963556195.1 Sepiola atlantica | reverse complement strand
AATCAACTTGCTAGAATCATGGAAATGGCAGAGAAATTACCGGCCGATATATCGAATTGCTTCACTCGTTTAAGTTATGGGAAGTTCGCTGGTCTTCAGCAATGGGGAAAGAGAAAGAAATCCCTGGTACGAAATCAAGTTTAAAATGAAACACTATGTTCCCAAAACTTCAGGAATATTATTTTGGTAAAATATATTTTAAATATTTCTCTTAAGTTCTTTAAATAATGTCTTTGATGCTTGTCGATAATCAGTGGTCACTTGCTTATTTGATTTTCAGAATTGTTCACAAATATGTAATAATTTTAAATAAAAATTCTACATAGCGGGAAGCTGAACTTAATGTCTCCGTGCCAATCTCAGAATTCTTAGGCTAAGCCGAATTTTGCTTTTTCACCCGGATTCCGTCATTCTCAACCGAGGTCGAGGCACATAGATATTTGACACATAGAGGTTAACCTAGATACTCGGCACTACTTCAATTGTCTTTTCAAGAAAATCTTATGGATATGATATAAGGTTCATAAAAATAGGATATATTTGAAGCTCTAATAGAAGTTCGGTCCTATAGCTTTTTAGGTCAAGAGGACACTTTGCAATTCGGGATCACTTCTATTGTCTTCCCAAGAAAATGTCATATATATGATTTAAATTTGATAAATATATGTATATATTTGAAGTTTTAAGGCAGTTATGCCCAGATAGCCCTATTGTGGGTGCGCTTAGAGATTCTGGAACACTTCCATCGTCTTCCACTGTACATTTTACATGAGAATAAACTTTTAGATTTTATGTACATTCTCTAACCTTTCTTTCATTTAGAAACACACAATTACCACTCACACACATACATTGAGTTTCATATATATATATATATATATATATATATATATATATATATATATATATATATATATATATATATGAATTAATTAAAAATAGCAACAAATAAAATAATAAATTAATAAGAAATAAACATAGGTAAATAAATAGTTGGAGAATCTTTTTACACCCCAAAACTATATAAATAGAGATTAAAACTACACGAACTGAATAACATGAATTATAGCTTCATAACAATTTGATTCAATTAATAATTTAATAAAATTATTTTTTAATTTTTGAACATTTATTACAAATAAAAGTTTATTTCAATAAGTCCCTCTTTTCTTACCTCCTTACTAGGGCAATTATTTTTTATATTCTACACGTAGACCTTGCCGGATGATGTCATTATGGCCATGGCATTTTCTCGGATGATAGCTAGGAGGATTTACTCGAACAGTCAAACGGTATCTTCGGGCTTGTTTCTAATAATTTTATTGCCAAATAATGTAGCAATAATTACAAAATAATTTGGTAACAAAGATGTAAATAAAAAAATCCCGGGCAACACCTACAATAACAGGTTGACTTATTTGGTTATATGGCATATCAACTTTTACAGTCATTTAATATTGGGAACCATTTTTTTTTTAATTCTTCACTTTTGTAATTTAACTATTAGAATAACAATAGACGTACTATTTAATATATAAATGGATGGAATAAGTGGGTCATACCTTTCCCAAGCATTACTAGCGAGATGTAACGACACGGACTGATTACATTGGCAACCTTCATTCTTCCCTCTAGTATTTTTCATTCTTTGTCTTCTTCCTTCTTTATTATGGCCGTGATCGTCGCATCAGTGTAGCCAGCCCACGTTTGTTGTTGCTGTGAATAAAGTATGCGATTGACATGTATCGCAATCGTATAGGGAAATGACGGTTGTTAAGTGAATAACGACACGGACTGACGCTATGGCTGTGCCAAGTTCGAATCTAGTCGATTCCATAGAATCACTTTAACTTAGGGATGTTGGCAACCATTACGTGGTCCCTCCTGCAAAAATGCCAACATTATCAAGTCGGTCATCAAAGTTCTACCATTCTGATTCATACGAATTTATTTTATTCTTAGCGATGTCTAAGATATTTGATACCCGTTCAACGCTGGGTCAATCTACTAGTTTGTATATACATTATTGTACACTTTTTTTCCGATGTGCCTGTAAGAATGCAGCCAAGCTAATATTTCACTTTTGCCTTTAAAAAAAATTCCCGAGAAAACCATTTTTCATTTTTATAATCATTGTTTTTCGACTTGTGTGGTAGAAAAGAATTCTGGGGATTTGAAGAAAAAAAAACTTACCCGACAGTTTTTCAAATAATGTTCTCACTAATTGCGCCTGCTGCGTTTTAAAAAAAAAGCTTTTTTTTCTTGCATCCAATAATTTCTAGGAGAGACTTCGTCCGTCGGCTGACTATCACGTTTCAGATTGAAATAGCATTTACGTCGTGAAATGCGCATATTGAATAGACTTATCTCATTTTAGACGCAGCAACGTATATTTTTAGTAAGCTCTGTCAATCGGAAGATCTGTCACGCTTAAATCAAACATACATTTTTCGTTAGTCTGTATTGCTTACTTTTCGAAATAGCATTTTCGTTGGTCTGAAACTGTGTTTTCTTTGGTCTATAATTTTAAGTTTGAAATAGCATTTTCTTAATTCTGTCATTCTTTTGTTGGAAAACGCATTTTCTTTGGTCTGTCATGTTTACGCTTTAAATAGCATTTTCTTTGGACTTTCAGATTTACGTTGGAAATCGATTTTTAATTGGTCTGTAATACTTGAGTTTGCAATAGCATCTTCGTTGGTCTGCTAGGCTAAAGTTTGAAATAGCATTTTCATTGATCCGTCATGCTAAGTTTTAAATAGCATTTTCATTGATCCGTCATTCTAAGTTTGAAATAGCATTTTCATTGATCCGTCATGCTAAGTTTGAAATAGCATTTTCATTGATCCGTCATGCTAAGTTTGAAATAGAATTTTCATTGATCCGTCATGCTAAGTTTGAAATAGCATTTTCATTGATCCGTCATGCTTAGTTTGAAATAGCATTTTCATTGATCCGTCATGCTAAGTTTGAAATAGCATTTTCATTGATCCGTCATGCTTAGTTTGAAATAGCATTTTCATTGATCCGTCATGCTAAGTTTGAAATAGCATTTCCATTGATCCGTCATGCTAAGTTTGAAATAACATTTTCATTGATCCGTCATGCTAAGTTTGAAATAGCATTTTCATTGATCCGTCATGCTAACTTTGAAATAGCATTTTCTTTTATCTATCATGCTTAAGTTTAAAATAGAATTTTCATTGATCCGTCATGCTAAGTTTGAAATAGCATTTTCATTGATCCGTCATGCTAAGTTTGAAATAGAATTTTCATTGATCCGTCATGCATAGTTTGAAATAGCATTTTCTTTTATCTATCATGCTTAAGTTTGAAATAGAATTTCCATTGATCCGTCATGCTAAGTTTGAAATAGCATTTTCATTGATCCGTCATGCTAACTTTGAAATAGCATTTTCTTTTATCTATCATGCTTAAGTTTGAAATAGAATTTTCATTGATCCGTCATGCTAAGTTTGAAATAGCATTTTCATTGATCCGTCATGCTAAGTTTGAAATAGCATTTTCATTGATCCGTCATGCTAAGTTTGAAATAGAATTTTCATTGATCCGTCATGCTAAGTTTGAAATAGCATTTTCTTTTATCTATCATGCTTAAGTTTGAAATAGAATTTCCATTGATCCGTCATGCTAAGTTTGAAATAGCATTTTCATTGATCCGTCATGCTAAGTTTGAAATAGAATTTTCATTGATCCGTCATGCTTAAGTTTGAAATAGAATTTTCATTGATCCGTCATGCTAAGTTTGAAATAGCATTTTCATTGATCCGTCATGCTAAGTTTGAAATAGCATTTTCATTGATCCGTCATGCTTAAGTTTGAAATAGAATTTTCATTGATCCGTCATGCTAAGTTTGAAATAGCATTTTCATTGATCCGTCATGATAAGTTTGAAATAGAATTTTCATTGATCCGTCATGCTAAGTTTGAAATAGCATTTTCATTGATCCGTCATGCTAAGTTTGAAATAGCATTTTCATTGATCCGTCATGCTTAAGTTTGAAATAGAATTTTCATTGATCCGTCATGCTAAGTTTGAAATAGCATTTTCATTGATCCGTCATGATAAGTTTGAAATAGAATTTTCATTGATCCGTCATGCTTAAGTTTGAAATAGAATTTTCATTGATCCGTCATGCTAAGTTTGAAATAGCATTTTCATTGATCCGTCATGCTAAGTTTGAAATAGCATTTTCATTGATCCGTCATGCTAAGTTTGAAATAGCATTTTCATTGATCCGTCATGCTAAGTTTGAAATAGCATTTCTATTGATCCGTCATGCTAAGTTTGAAATAGCATTTTCATTGATCCGTCATGCTAAGTTTGAAATAGCATTTTCATTGATCCGTCATGCTAAGTTTAAAATAGCATTTTCATTGATCCGTCATGCTAAGTTTGAAATAGCATTTTCATTGATCCGTCATGCTAAGTTTGAAATAGCATTTTCATTGATCCGTCATGCTTAAGTTTGAAATAGAATTTTCATTGATCCGTCATGCTAAGTTTGAAATAGCATTTTCATTGATCCGTCATGATAAGTTTGAAATAGAATTTTCATTGATCCGTCATGCTAAGTTTGAAATAGCATTTTCATTGATCCGTCATGCTAAGTTTGAAATAGCATTTTCATTGATCCGTCATGCTTAAGTTTGAAATAGAATTTTCATTGATCCGTCATGCTAAGTTTGAAATAGCATTTTCATTGATCCGTCATGATAAGTTTGAAATAGAATTTTCATTGATCCGTCATGCTTAAGTTTGAAATAGAATTTTCATTGATCCGTCATGCTAAGTTTGAAATAGCATTTTCATTGATCCGTCATGCTAAGTTTGAAATAGCATTTTCATTGATCCGTCATGCTAAGTTTGAAATAGCATTTTCATTGATCCGTCATGCTAAGTTTGAAATAGCATTTCTATTGATCCGTCATGCTAAGTTTGAAATAGCATTTTCATTGATCCGTCATGCTAAGTTTGAAATAGCATTTTCATTGATCCGTCATGCTAAGTTTAAAATAGCATTTTCATTGATCCGTCATGCTAAGTTTGAAATAGCATTTTCTTTTATCTATCATGCTTAAGTTTGAAATAGAATTTTCATTGATCCGTCATGCTAAGTTTGAAATAGCATTTTCATTGATCCGTCATGCTAAGTTTGAAATAGCATTTTCATTGATCCGTCATGCTTAAGTTTGAAATAGAATTTTCATTGATCCGTCATGCTAAGTTTGAAATAGCATTTTCATTGATCCGTCATGCTAAGTTTGAAATAGCATTTTCATTGATCCGTCATGCTTAAGTTTGAAATAGAATTGTCATTGATCCGTCATGCTAAGTTTGAAATAGCATTTTCATTGATCCGTCATGCTAAGTTTGAAATAGCATTTTCATTGATCCGTCATGCTAAGTTTGAAATAGCATTTTCATTGATCCGTCATGCTAAGTTTGAAATAGCATTTTCATTGATCCGTCATGCTTAAGTTTGAAATAGAATTTTCATTGATCCGTCATGCTAAGTTTGAAATAGCATTTTCATTGATCCGTCATGCTAAGTTTGAAATAGAATTTTCATTGATTCGTCATGCTTAAGTTTGAAATAGAATTTTCATTGATCCGTCATGCTAAGTTTGAAATAGCATTTTCATTGATCCGTCATGCTAAGTTTGAAATAGCATTTTCATTGATCCGTCATGCTAAGTTTGAAATAGCATTTTCATTGATCCGTCATGCTAAGTTTGAAATAGCATTTCTATTGATCCGTCATGCTAAGTTTGAAATAGCATTTTCATTGATCCGTCATGCTATGTTTGAAATAGCATTTTCATTGATCCGTCATGCTAAGTTTGAAATAGCATTTTCATTGATCCGTCATGCTAAGTTTGAAATAGCATTTTCTTTTATCTATCATGCTTAAGTTTGAAGTAGCATATCTTTAGTCTGTCATGCTTAAGTTTATAATAATATTTTTGTCGGTCTGTCATGCTATCGTTTTCAATAACTGTTTCAGCGCTTAATGCGCAGGTTGAAGGTGGGCATGTCATTTGGAGATGCGTCCAAGAATTTGAAATAATATCTTCTACTCGTGGGTTGGTCTGTCCCTCTTAAGTTAACAATCTATTTTTTCTCAGTCTTTTTGTCTGAGGTTTGATATAGCATGTTCGTTGGTCTGTCACGCGTAAGTTTAGAAATATCATTTTTGAACGCAAAACGCCGAGACTGAATGGACGCATCTTATTCGTATTTCGTCCAAGCACCACCATAATAAGCTTCGTCTTCTGGCCTGTCACGCTTACGTTTAAAATAGTATTTTCGTCGGTCTGTCACACTTCAAGTTCAAGACAGCATCTTAAGTTGTGTCCAGCTGTCTCTATAAGATGTTGTTGGTCGGTCCGTTGCAAATAGCACTTTTATTACGACAACCGGAAATTGGAAGGATGTATTTGATTTTCCCGTAAATTCTCCTAACAACGTCTCAAGAAAATCGAAAACTGAATACTCTGCCAAAATAATGGGTCATCGATATCCTTTCTCTTCGTTTATTTGATTTATTTAGCTAGTTTTGTTTATATATATATATATATATATATATATATATATATATATATATATATATATATATATATATATATATATATTACTATTTCATGTATCCACATAACATTTTATAAGGAAATATAATTTTTTATGTGTCAATTTTCAGTATTTACTTCAACAGTGCTCAATACGTAAGTAGAGCTAGGTAGTAAGCTATGAAAATATATTTATGGCAATTAAGCTACACAGAGGCTCCTGCGTTTCATCCCCTCTGTGTAGATTAATTGACATAAATATATTTTCATAGCTTACTATATATATATATATATATATATATATATATATATATATATATATATATATATATATATATATATATTTATATATATATATATATATATATATATATATATATATATATATATTGATTGATGGCGTACCGAGACAGGTTGACCTCTTTTTTTTACATACCTTGACTACCTTCCCTGCCTCCTATATACCGTACTTGGTAAATCTTAAAATTTCTCCCTCTCTCTCTCTCTCTCTCTTTCTCTCTCTCCCTCTCTCTCTCTCTCTCTCTCTCTCTCTATATATATATATATATATATATATATATATATATTGCTCTATTTCACCCTTTCTGTATTGCCTTCCGTTATTAATCGTGCAATCTCTCTAAAATTATTTATTAAATATGTTACCAATCTTCTCCACCATAATTTACGTCTTAAATAACCCATTTCTCCCTCTCTCAAAATATGTATTAGATATGTTGTCGCTCTCTCTATATGTATCTTGAATTGGTGAGTGTGAATTCCTCTTTTTTCATTTTCAAAAATATAATCACCTCACTTAGATGTCTGACAATGCCGGAAGGTTGAAATAAATTATTGCACCGGTGATTATGTGATTCGGTGTTTTAAATATATATATATACATATATATATATATTGATTATTTAAATACCTAGAGACATCAACGTTTCATGCTAACGCAATCTTCAGACTAGGAACTAATTCCCGACGGTCGGTAGGCGCGAACCCCGAACACAAATCGCCACTGATTCGTTGTCGGTTATCTTATCCAAACGGCCATCGTCAATTAGTTAGTAAATATAGAGTAACTTTAACTGTAAATAGCGACAATACACGATTGTGATTATTATTAATGTTGGTATTATTATTATTGTAATATTATGGCCTAGTGATTTATTTTAATTGATCAAGTGGGCTATCATATCATATAATAATAGTATGATTAGTGTTAGTATTAATATTGTTATTATCATATAATCTGATGATTTACTTTAATTGGTAATTTGGGCTATTGTTGATGATGTTATCAGTTGATTTTTTAGAGTTTATTATTGTCATATAATAAAATAATTTACTTAAAATAATATGGTTTTACGATTGTTTTCTTCAGAAAACACGTTACATTTTTCTTTCTTTTAGGTGAATTAAATTGCTTTATTTGTGGATTGGTTTAGACTGCATATATATATTTATATGTGTGTTTCTGTATATATATGTATATATATATATATATATATATATATATATATGTGTGTGTGTGTGTGTATGTATATATGTGTGTGCGTGTGCATACATGGTCTCTGACCTTGGATGTCTGTTGTCTGTTGTCTGTTTACAAATATTTCCTTTTCTTATATCTCTTCCTACCCCAAGATGTTTCTTTGGTCGCCAGACAATGGACGCTGATTTCCAAGTAGCAGAGGCGTTTTTTTTTTTGGGGGGGGGGGTTGATGATATCTAGACACGCTGACCTGATTTCTTGAGAGACATTGAATACCCTCCCTGCCCCTTTACAATTTCCCAATTTCTCCCCTCTTTATATTGCCTGCCGTCATAAATCATGTAATCCCCCTTCTAAAATTGTAGATTAAATATGCTTCAAATTTTACCCTCTCTCTAAATATGTATTAGATATGTTGTCTCTCTCTCCCCCCCCCTCTCTCTCTCTCTCTCTCTCTCTCTCTCTCTCTCTCTCTATATATATATATATATATATATATATATATATATATATATATTTGAATTGTCGCGTGTGAATTTATCTTTTTTCATTTTTAAAAATGTAATCATCTCACTTGGATGCTTGACAATACCACAAGGTTGAAATAAATTATTGCATCGATGATTATGCAATTTCGTATTACTATATTATATATATATATATATATATATATATATATATATATATATATATATATATTTATTTTATTTTTATTTTTTCCAGCCGCTAGTCGCCGACTGCTTAATAATAAATAAATAATAGTGTCTTCTTCTGGTAAGTTGTGGGATGCAGATGTATTGTCCACGATTTGTCTTTTACGGTTGACTCGTGTGGTAATAACTTTTAATGATCTTGTAAGACAACTGATACTTTCTGTGTTAAAATATTTTGTTCAGCTTGTTTTTTTCTTTAGAGAAAAAAAAAGCGAGAAATATCTGGTGTTTGGAGAAGCAAGGAAGAAAAATCGGAGATGTCTTTTTCTGAGACGGAATTTCAAAGAATTAGTCGACGTTTTGTTCCATCGATAAACTTCAAAAGATATACATAACTTTCTGCACATTTACCAAAATGTTTTCACACAAACACACACACGCACAAACACACAAACACACACACATATATATATATATATATATATATATATATATATATATATATATATATATATATATATATATAGTCTCGGAAGTTTCTCAACCATTAAAACTATATAAAAAAAAAACAAAAAAACTTATAGTCCCAAGTCTTCCAGTGGAAAATCACTCATGTAAGTCAATTTATTTTTTACAGTTATTATATTTGTTTGTTTCTAACACTATTTTAAGGGATCATCAGTTGTTTACCATGAAAAACTGTTTCGGGAATTTAAAAACAAGACAGTATTTAATTTCATGGCTTCCCAGCAGAGTTGATCAGACCCCACTTCCATTAAAAGACAAAAATATAAACGTTCCTTATACTAAATCTACGTTTTGTTCCATATGAATGTTTTGCCAACTTATATTAGTTATTTAAGACACACAAAAAAAAAATTGTCTTTACCTGTGCTGTTCGTCTGTCTAATAAAATTTATCCGTTACTTACAAAAATGTTGCTGCATTTTAAAGTGTTTGGACGAATCCATGACACTATTATTTAAGTGATTAATGTTTTATTTTTAGTTTTATATTATAAATATAAAAACCATCAACACATCAAAAAATAAAAAATAAATAAATATGTATATATATATATATATATATATATATATATATATATATATATATATATAAATAAATATATATATATATATGTACATACATACATACATACATATATACATATATATATATATATATATATATATATATATATATATATATATATATATATATATATATATATACATATATATATTTATATTTATATTTTTATCTACGGTTCATCTGAACATCCTTCTATTAGATTTACTACATTTTGAACACTTTTAACGCAGTCTCCACGAAATCCCTTTTCCATCTTTAAATATTTCGTCACCGGACACTTTATCAACGGACATTCACCAACTGGACAGACTCTATATTTTCATAACCTTTTTATTCACACATTCTTACTTTCCATTACTTTATATTGTTTATTAAATTTTCAAATTTTGAATTTTGGCTTTTCCCCTGTCAACTTTGTCGTCTATGTAATTCCTCTGATGATCAGATTTTAATCTTTGAAAAGCCTTGGCTTAAGGAAAGAAAAATAAACATGTTTTTATCGAGTACACCTTGCATTGAAACATTCGCAGTTGAAATAGATTTGTCATCCGCACATCTTTATTTCTCTTCCTTCATTTATCTTTATAATTGCTCTATCTCGTATATTGAGCTTAAATCATTTCACTATAGGTTCAATTCTCTAAAAGTATACTTTTAGTCTCATATATATATATATATATATATATATATATATATATATATATATTCAAATGAGACTTTCTTATAAAATGTCTATTGTGTATTGTCATTGTTTTACTTATTGTACTTTTTGGATATGGCAGTGACGATAGTCAAGCCTAAAAGTTTTTAAATGTGTTTTAAAACGTATTTCAAACTTATTTCTATGTATTTAAAAACGTACTTTAAAACGTATTTCAAACTTATTTCTATGTATTTAAAAACGTACTTTAAAACGTATTTCAAACTTATTTCTATGTATTTAAAAACGTACTTTAAAACGTACATCTGTAAATATTTTGAAACACTTTAAAATTCTTGAAAACGATATCCTTGGTTTTAGCCGAAACAAATGTTTGCCTTGATTAAAAGCGTTTTCTTTTCATGTGAACATCTATCCATCATCATCATTTTAAGGGTAAAATAATTAAAACTTTGAAAAACAGCTCTAGTCACGCACTATAGAGCTATGGCTGATTTTATGTTATATAACAATCCTACATTTAGAAAACTTTGAATGTTGAATTAGAAAATACATATATATATATATATATATATATATATATATATATATATATATATATATATATTGGGTATTTAGATCTGTATGGCTAGGTTTCCTTCCTCTTATCTAATTACTTTTCTGGTACCAAAAGTACTTAAGCTTTATTTTTTATTTATTTTTTAATGCAACTTTGATTCCTATATAATTTTATTGCTAGCTACCATATTGCAGAATGGTTCTTGGATATAGTGTTTAGATAGTATTATTATTATTTTTATTTATTTTTTATTATTGTTATAATTAATGTTATTTGATATGCAAATTACTATATCATACGGTAGTCTTAAGGGTAATATATTATTATTATTATTTTATTATTATTATTTTTTATGTATATATTAGTGATATTTTAAGCTGAATTATTTCGACACTTGATTATTGGGGAAATGGTCGTATAATCAGTACCATTGGAGAGCCATGAATATTAAAACTGTCCTGTTTTTAAATCTCCGAAACAGTTACATGGTAAACAGCTGATGATCCCCGTGTTAATATTAGACGCTTAAGGTCTCCTGTTTTTGTTTCACTCTTAGATAATTACCCCCCACTTTTTAAATTTTTTTTTTATTTTACTTATATTTTTTCATTTATTAATTTTCCAACGAATGTGAAGTCTGCAATATCTTGGATTTAGTTAGTTTGTCTGGGAATTTAAACTGCATTTTACATTTTTTTTTTAATGACTCAAAGCTTCTTTAGACTATATATATATATATATATATATATATATATATATGTAAATATTTCGAACGCAAAAAACGTGATCAATGGAATTTCTTTTAATTGAGAAATTGAACAATGAAAAAAGACAAACATATAAAATCTAGACCCTGACTAAAAGCTTATGTTAATTGATAGCAAAAAGTAAAATGATGCCGATATCACAGTATGTAAAATAGAATTTTGGGGTGTCGTGGAGTGTTCAAATGCAACACTTTTTATAGGGATAACTTTGAGATTTTAAAAGTGGCGTTTATCGCATTTGCATTAAAACTTTCCAATATATATATATATATATATATATATATATATATATATATACAGGGTGGGCAAAAATAAGGGTCCTATTTTTAAAAATTCATAACTTTTTTATTTATTGATTTTTTTAATTTTTTTTTTTAGAATAAGTAAAGGACCCCTTCCGAAGCAAGCATGAGCCGTATTAGCCCTAAGGAACGTACCCTCATTTAGAAAACATTATTTTTGCTTAAAAAACTCAAAACAGTGTAAAAAACAATACTTTAGTTTTTGCAAGTTTTAAGAAGTGTTTTTCGGCTAAAATTTGTTTTGTTTATTTCAAAAAATCTCGGAAGGGTCAGTCTACACACACATAAAGTTTGGTGAGTTTAACTTTTATTTTGTGGAAGTTATTCAAATTCAAGTTATTCAAATTTAAAGATAGGACCCTTATTTTGGCCCACCCTGTATATATATATATATATATATATATATATATACAGGGTGGTGAAAAAGTCGCGCATTGGTTTGTTTAAGTGATAGAAACTACAACATTTCAAGTAATTTACTCGGCTATTCTGATAAATAATACATTTACTTGGTAATTTTGTTGCAGTAGGTTTTAAAAATAATATCCTTTAAATGGGCACCATTTTTGGTCTCACAAAGACGGGCTCTAGTTATGGCATTTTCCATTACAGTCCTTAGAATAACTGGCTGTAGTTCTTGGATTTCATGTCTGATAATGTTTTTAAGCTCTTGAATCGTTGTAGGCTTGTTCACATATACCCTTTCCTTAAGATAACCCCAAACGGAAAGGTCAGGGACTGTTAAATCCGATGAACGTGCAGGCCAGTTAAAATCAGAAAATCTGCTAATTAAGCGCTCGCCAAACAATCTCCTTAAGAGCTCCATACTGTGTCGGGCAATGTGGACAGTAGCTCCATCTCATTGGAACAACATTTCTGGGTTGTCCTGAACAGCTGGCCTTAAAAAATGTTCAATCATTTGTTGATATCGCTGTTCAGTTATCGTCACTGCGACACCTTCGTTTTCAAAGAAATATGGACCGATCACTGTTTCCGAGGTAACACCACACCATACGTACATTTTAGTGGATGCAATCCACGCTGATGAACGGTTCTTGGATTTTCAATGGCCCATATTCTGCAGTGTTGCTTATTTACGAACCCGTTCAGATAAAAATGGGCTTCGTCGCTCATTATCATGGATGAACTCATTTTGTTCTCTGGCTAATTGCTGAATGTGAACAGCATAAGCTACGCGTGATTGCAAATCTGTGGGTTGTAATGCCTGTACCAATTTAATTTTGTATGGAAACAGATGCAATTCACGCAAAATTGTTTGAAGTGACCTTCTGGACATCCCAATCTGAGTGGCTCGTCTTCGAGTTAAGGTGTCTGGATTTTCAGCAATGCTATCCTCAACGAGTGCTACATTTTCCGCTGTCCGTACTGAACGTGGTCTGCCAGATCGTGGAAGATCACTGACTGAACCCTGCTGCCGAAATCGGGCCACAAGACGATCAATTGTGGTCTGACTGGGAGATTGTCTGACATTATAATGCCGACGATAGGCTCTTTGGATTGAGGATATTGAACGATGGATTCCGAAGTAAAGTTCAATAATTTTGGTTCGTTGTTCAGTGCTATATTTTTCCATGATAAATTAGCAATGTTTATATCTGTAATATTCTGAAAAATAAGGAGAAAATTTTATTAAATGTGAAAGTAGTTACTGATTCAAACTAATGCGTGTTTTTTGCGTGAACAGAAATAAACGATTTATCAGACAGGTTTTGCGGTTTGTTTTCTCTCATCGTTTATTTCTGTTCACTTTTTCCATCTTTCGACAACAACATCGCATTGCTATAGCCTCGGACTACTAATCTGAACTTATATTTACCAGCAATGCTTCAAGCAAACTACAATCTCCTTTTATATATATATATATATATATATATATATATATATATATATATATATATATATATTATTTATAAATAAATATCAATTATTTATTACCTACAGACATCGATGTTTCATGTTTACGCAATCTTCGATCACAAATCGCCACTGATTCGCAGTCAAGAGCGTTACCCGTTGGCCACCACAAATTAGCTTGGAAGTTAGGAGTAATTTAACTTTGTAAATACCAAGTCGGCGCGGGTATTTACAACAAGCAGCGAAGAGTGATCAACAACAACAAACCGTGTTGGATCTCGCAATGTGCAATCATTGATAAATATTTATATATATATATATATATATATATATATATATATATATATATATAAATATATATCAATGATTACACAGTGTTCAGCAATGTTCAGTTAATGGTCAACAGTATTGGTGAAGGTATTTCCTTTACTAGATACAAATCTAGTCAAATCATGAAATAATCAAAAATAAAGAAAATAATAAAGAAAACAACAAATGCTTGCAGTTAATAAAGTTTAAGGTTAGATTTTATTCAACGACCAATTTTGCAGCAAGATGGCTTCTATAACGGAAGAATGTCAATTGACGCTATCTGCAGACATTTGCTGAGAACCAGCGCCAGTCCCTCCTCGAAGACAGCATGGGGGAGTGATCGAGATATTTTTGCTCCACGCAATCTCAGCACATTCGCCTTCGTCCTGTGTACACAACTGAATTATTTGCTCCTGTTCGAATGCATTCAACGCTTGCCACCGACGATTAGCCGGCGAGACAATCTGCATCTCTACTTCGATTCCGGGTCGATTCTACCCGAGTACTATCGAAGATAGGAGAAGAGGTGCTTTAGTGACAGAGTGGGGGGTCTGTGTTTGCAAGTTCTGTTGACATACATTGATAAAGAGCAAAATAGAAAAAAACAACTTAATATATATTCAACGTTCTATTTTGTAAAAATTCTCTTCTTCTCCAGCTGTTTTGTTTATTTGCTTTTGACACCTGAAGATGATTCGACGAAGTATCAGAAACGTTCTTGAAACCTGTGAAACCTATGGAACATTCATTAATTTTTTTGTTATTTCAATACAAAAAAGACCATAAAAAATTGAAAAATAAAAAAGGTATAATTAAACAGACGAATTCTGTTATTTATAACGATGTTTGCATAAATGAGAAAAGGCTATCTAAATACACACAATTAATATATATATATCTATCTATATATATATATATATATATATATATGTATATATATATATATATATATATATATATATATATATATATATATATATATATATATAAATTATAAGAAAATGCATGATGAAAATAAAAATTGGAATATCAAAAAATAAATATTTTCCTTAATCTATAGATTTTCAATACTTGTTTTGAATACTTGATGAATTAATAAATATTGTATTATTTTCTAATTTTTATTTGAATAATCTAATTTCTCATACTATTGCTCTATTTAGTATTTTAAACATTCACTTCTCACGATAGGATATCATATAAAGATATACTATTTGCCTTTGTAGTTTCCTTTATGTTTATATATATATATATATATATATATATATATATATATATATATATATACACTCCTAATATAAAAATAAAACTTTATATATTTATTCAACGTCTTAATACACACACACTATATATATATATATATATATATATATATATATATATATATATATATATAAATATTTGTTATTGTTTATCATCTATGTACGTATACGTTTCGTCTCTTTTCAATCAGGACTCATCAGCATATATATATATATATATATATATATATATATATATATATATATATATATAATTGTTTGTTTTAAAACATACATTTACAATATCTGCGACACTGACATGTCGATGTTATCGATCTACAGAAGTTAAAAGCTTACGTCTCATCAAGCAAAATTAAAATTTGATATTTCCCTTAAATAGTATTTGGGAATAATGAAATAATGAAATAATATATATATATTAAATGAAATATATATTATATATATATTATATAAGAAAATTAATCGTGAAAATAAAAATTGGAATATAAAACAATTATTTTCCTTAATCCAGAGATATTCAATACTTGTTTTGAATACTTGATGAATAAATAACTATGATAATTTTTCAAATTTATATTTTAATAATCCATTTTCTCATATCATTGCGTAATCTAGTATATCGAGTACGATAGGATCTAATATAAAAATATTATATTTGCCTTTGTAGTTTTCTTGATGTTCATATATATATATATATATATATATATATAGTGTGTTAGCTTATATTGAAAAGACATCAATAAAGTGCTCGATCGCAGAGGAGTGAGAGCTAATATAATTAATTCTGACATAGGAAAGATATAGTATTCAAATATTCTTCGATCCGCAAGAATTAAGATTTCCTACGTGATGATTCCATAAGCATGAAGCATCGACTTCCGTAGGTAAATAATATATATATATATATATATATATATATATATATATATATATATATATATATATATATATATATATATATTTATACAAAATATATCTCTATATATCTATATATCTATATACATATATCTATATCTATATATATATATCTCTCTCTCTCTATATATATATATATATATTTATACAAAATATATCTATATATATCTATATACATATATCTATATCTATCTATCTATCTATCTATCTATCTATCTATCTATCTATCTATATATATATATATATATATATATATATATATATATATATATATATGGATACTACGTCCTATGAAGTTAAGGGCGACTAATAATGCAATTTTCTGCATCTTAATCACTTAGGAAAGTTAGACAATCGAAATAATAGTAAGCAAAATAACAACGAACGCTACAATCACCAATAAAAATAATTACATAAAAATACATTAAATATTTAGGTGATAAAAATCGTACATATTTCTAGACGGAGCGTCTTGGTCCAGTGATAGAACGCTGGATAACAGACATCAATATCGAAGGTTCGATCTCTGTCTAAGTTAGCCATGCTGATGACGGCTGTGAGCCAGAAACACGTGTCCATTACTTTTATGTACGTATTAAATAAATAAAAAATATATATTAACGAAAAAATATGCCCTATAAAGTTAAGGGCGACTAATAATGCAATTTTCTGCATCTTAATCACTTAGATGAAACAATCGTGAAACAATCACAATTATAGTAAGCAAAATAACAACGAACGCTACAATCACCAGAAATTAATTACATAAAAATACATTATATATATATATATATATATATATATATATATATATATATATATATATATATTTATTAATATTAAATAAAGTGTTACAACAACATCCGGACCAAGGTTTTAGCGGAGTCGTATAGCTTAATGAGTGAGAACAACCGTTTGTTCTCACTCATTAAGCTATACGACTCCGCTGATGAAGGTCCGATTTTCTCGGATCTGAAACCTTGGTCCGGATGTTGTTGTAACACTTTATTTAATATTAATAAATATCATGCTCTTATTAATTATTTAGTTAATTTTACTTTTGCATTAATAATTGAGCACTCTGCTGGGAAACTCTCCCAATTAAGAAATACGGTATATATATATATATATATATATATATATATATATATATATATATATATATATATATATATATATATACATAACGTTACATATATGTATATATATAACTAACTTAACTTGAATAATTATATTTACACCTAACTTTATACAAATATACTTAACTTTACAGTACCTTTGCAGTAAACCAAAACTGTTTAGAACATTCTTAATTTGGTGCAAAAGAGTTCATGGAAAGCGTTTAACACTTTACTTTGTACTAAAACTGTTACGTCGTAAAAAATAGTTTGGTGCATGGAAAAACAATATGTCTGCCAGCGATGAAAACATCGAATTCAAGTTCCATTCTCAAAACTTTACAAAGTAAATTAGAACTTTATTTCAAGACTAGAAATGCATTCAAGACCAGCAATCAATTTTATCGAAAATTTTAGAAAAAAGTTTCAAATTAAAACGAAGTTAACATTTCTTTTTCGTAAACACACGCTTTTTTTCGCAGATCGATAATTGTAACATTTTCATATTTCGCATCGGTAGATTTTTCTAGACTTTTAATTTGTTCATATGGACACCTCATAGAAATGCATTGTGCAAAAAAAAAACATTCGTTGCAATTAGTTTAACCTTTTTCACTGATTTGACTGGACTATTGAAAGTGTCAAGCGGGATGACCGCACAGTGAAGAGATATGCAAAAGAGGGAAGGGTTAGAGTTAGGGTTAGGGTTAGGGTTAGAGTTAGAGTTAGGGTTAGGGTTAGGGTTAGGGTTAGAGTTAGGGTTAGAGTTAGGGTTAGGGTTAGGGTTAGAGTTAGGGTTAGGGTTAGGGTTAGGGTTAGGGTTAGGTTAGAGTTCAACGCCAAAAAGCATAATAGAAGTCGTTCACGTAAAAGAACATTAAAAGAGTACTCAGGAGTACCAAAGACAAGACGACATCAGAAGGATGACAAACAAGCGATAACTTACTGTTTGTTCCGTGGTGAGACAGACCCCATATCATTTTACACGCCCTTTCTCATTCTCCATTACTTAATATTTTTTCAAATTTAAACTTTTGGCTATTCCCCTGCCAATTTAGCGATCTATGTAATTCCTCTGATTTTAATCTTTGAAAAGCCTGGCTTAAGGAAAAAAAATAATCATGTTTTTATCGAGTACACCTGGCATTGAACAATCGAAGATGAAATAGATTTGTCATTCGCACATTTTTATCTCCGATCTTTCAGTTATCTTCATATATATATATATATATATATATATATATATATATATATATATATATATATATATATATATATATATATATATATATATATATATATTTGTGTTATAATGGGATAATTCCAGGAGGAAATCTGGGTATGAGAGCTCAATTTAGTAAACAGAGCAAGAATAACATAAAATATAATAACACGAAATCACATAATTGTCGATGCAATAATTTATTTCAACCGTGCGGTTTTTTCAAGCATCACTCAGACAATTACATTTTTGAGACTGATAGAAAATTGAATTTCCCTACGACAATTTAAACACAACTATATATATATATATATATATGCGAACAAATACATCGAATGAACTAACAAACATTACAAGGAGAGAGAGAGAGAGAGAGAGAGAGAGAGAGAGAAAGAGAGAGAGAGATAGAGAGGGGGGAGAAGGAGAAGGAGAGTGAGAGAGCATAAGCCATAGAAGAACGTAAATAGAAAGGAAAGATAGGAAAAAAGCGAAGTCGTTCAATTCGAATTGACGCCATGACAGTGGCTTTCATTTTGTGTTTGACAAAAGCAAATCTCTTCGCGGAACTCTCCTGTTTGAACGTTTGCCTGTTTAACGGTTGCGTGCCGAGAGGTCAGTGAGTTTTCGTTCTACTGGGAATTTATTGCAGCTTCAAGACAGATTCAAGAGATGGACTCGAAAATGCCGGTTCTCAGAAATGACGGATTCGCTGGCTCTGGAATTGGGGAAGGTTTATAGCAAGAACATCGACAAACTTCTCAAGTGAAAGGGGAACATAATACAACTAACAAGACAGAAGAGAGGCAGAAACCTTCATGAATAATATATATATATATATATATAAATATAGAGGCAAAATGCCTCCATAAGAGACCATGTGTTAGATGCAGATATTTTTTATTAAATCAAAATCAAAATAAAAACCTTTTTTTTCTTCTTCATCTTGACTTTTTAATTTTTTATTTATTTTTAAGTCAAGATGAAGAAGAAAACAAGTTTTTATTTTTTATTTTGATTTAATAAAAAATATCTGCATCTAACACATGGTATCTTATGAAACCATTTTGCCTCTATCTCTATATTAAAATTCAAAAGATGCTTAAAAAATGAAATTTCCCAAATTTATACATATATATATATATATATATATATATATATATATATATATATATATACAAATGTATATATATATAATAAATATTTGTTTTGGTTATTATCTATGTACGAATACGTATATATATATATATATATATATATATATATATATATATATATATATATATATATATATATATTATTAATATAGTATTAGCATATACTATCAGTGCCTTTTAATTAGCAGTCTCTTTAAAAGATTCAGCTCCATGAATGGAAAAAATCAAAATTGCGTACTAGTGAGTGATCCCCCACATGTGAGTTTGCTCTTTTCTTTGTTTTTTTATTTGTTTTCGCCAAAAAATGACCGACTGTATAGAGTAGGTTTTCAATCCAAACATTTTAAATTTGTTGTGGATTTTTCTGATGATTTTGTAGTGTTGCAGCGAAAATATTGACATAAAAATGTTGTTTGGCTCACGACAAATGAAACAGACCGTAAAAAATACATCTTACAGAAATGTTATGTTTTTAATGGAAATGTGAAAAAACATAGTTATTGGAATATAAAATGAACCTGACATATATATATATATATATATATATATATATATATATATTTGTTATTGTTTATTATCTATGTACGTATACGTTTCGTCCTTTTTCAATCGGGACTCTTCAGCATAGAGATATGACTATCCACTACCGGTCACACGATTGAAAACCCTGGATTACAAGTATTTTTCAACCGAAATCCAACGTCGCTAACCGATCGGCCAATTCTGAATAGCTTATTAGCAATGATAATTTTAACACATTTAAAGGGGAGAGACGTACAGACATTCTACTTCTATAAGGGAAGGAATGATGCATATAAAGCCAGTGACGTCATGCTGTGTTAGTACTACCATTTACAGTGCTCTACTTTTTTACGAGGAGCTTAAAATATAAATATTTGTTATTGTTTATTATCTATGTACGCATACGTTTCGTCCTTTCGTCCTTTTATATATATATATATATATATATATATATATATATATATATATATATATATATATATATTACAATCTCCTCTACATGTCGCGTTATGATAACAGAAGATATCTAAAGTGATAATGACGTAAAGATAAGTAAAAGTAGACACCAGTAAACAATAAACACTGATAAAGAATCTTTGAATGTCATTGTTATGGCGTTTGCGTTAAACCGAGATTCGTTGCGCCAACCACAATTTCACACAGTTTAGCCGCAATCATAATTACAGCTAATTAAAAATAATTTTTCATAACCGATTTGTTCTCATCGACGAGAAAATAAAAACAGTATTCGCACAGGCACATGAAAAGCTATTTAAAAAGACTAAGGAGTTTTGTGTAGCCTTTATTGAACTTTGGCTTAGTTGATTCTACCAGATATACAGACTTTACTTAAAAATACGTGTTATAGTGCGTGGATGTTCTTGTGTTTGACTATAGACACACTTCTTGAATTAATTCCCTTTGCAATTGAAACGTGTTATTTCACGTGAAGCCACCGGTCATATGAAAATAAAAGAACTAACTCGAACCTTAACCCTAATCCTAACCTTAACATTAAAAAAAGAACGTTCATGCAAGTGCAGTTTGCAGTTAAAGTAAGAAGATCGAAGTAGCTTATAAAAAGAGTTTAATTGATTTTGCAAAGAAAACACAGATAAAAGACAGAGAATTGTCGAAACATTAAAAGATTAAAAACAAGTTATTGTTCCACTAAACATTATGTTAAGACTCATTTTACCAATTTTGATTAGAATTCACTAAACATTATGTCAAGAATCATTTTACCAATTTTGATTAGAATCAACTAAACATTATGTCAAGAATCATTATACCAATTTTGATTAGAATCCACTAAATATTATGTCAAGAATCATTATACCAATTTTGATTAGAATCCACTAAATATTATGTCAAGAATCATTTTACCAATTTTGATTAGAATCCACTAAACATTATGTCAAGAATCATTATACCAATTTTGATTAGAATCCACTAAACATTATGTCAAGAATCATTATACCAATTTTGATTAGAATCTACTAAACATTATGTCAAGAATCATTATACCAATTTTGATTAGAATCCACTAAACATTATGTCAAGAATCATTATACCAATTTTGATTAGAATCCACTAAATATTATGTCAAGAATCATTATACCAATTTTGATTAGAATCCACTAAACATTATGTCAAGAATCATTATACCAATTTTGATTAGAATCCACTAAATATTATGTCAAGAATCATTATACCAATTTTGATTAGAATCCACTAAACATTATGTCAAGAATCATTTTACCAATTTTGATTAGAATCCACTAAATATTATGTCAAGAATCATTTTACCAATTTTGATTAGAATCTACTAAACATTATGTCAAGAATCATTATACCAATTTTGATTAGAATCCACTAAACATTATGTCAAGAATCATTATACCAATTTTGATTAGAATCCACTAAACATTATGTCAAGAATCATTATACCAATTTTGATTAGAATCCACTAAACATTATGTCAAGAATCATTA
>OY744538.1:80843985-80846485 GCA_963556195.1 Sepiola atlantica | reverse complement strand
AAACACGGGGGCCTCTGTGTAGCTTGATTGCCATATATATTTTCATTGCTTACTATAAATATATATATATAAGTCAGGTTCATATTATATTCCAATAACCATGTCTTTATCTTATTATTTTCATTTTTATTTTTTCACATTTCCAAAAAACATAAAATTTCTGTGAGATATATTTTTACGGTCCGTTTCATTTCTCTTGGGCCAAACAACATCTTTACGTTAATATCGTCTCTGCAACATTCCAAAATCATCAGAAAAATTCACTAAAATGTTCTTGGATTAAAGTGTCTTGAAAAAGCCTACACTATACAACGCTTCATTTTTGGGTGAAACCAAACAAAAAACAAAGAAAAGAGCAAACTCATACAGGGGAAACCCACTAATACGCCATTTTGAATTTTTCGTTCGGAGCTCATACATCCTAAAAATTCTAATCTACTTGAGGGTAATTTTTTACTTTCTAAAGTTACATCAATTGGCCTTCAGAAGTCTATTTAGGTCATCTGGATACGAAGCTAACAACGAAGCTGGTCTCTTTTAAGTTCAACAGTTTAGAACCAGTTTCATAGACTAGCCATCCATTCAAGCAACTATTAAGATTGTTATACTTCGGTGTTTTTGTGGAATATGTTTAGTATTTATTTATAAATCGTTTAAATCAATACTAAGATAACATTAATTACGCAGAATTCTTCACTTAAGTAGTAAGTTTCTATTAAATGCGAAACTAGGGGGGGATTTGTCCCTTACAACGAAAATAGTTTATAGTTACCTAGACATGAATCAAAATACTGAAAGGAGCTATTAAATATTTTTTTATTAAATGATCTTAATTACCTCATAAAGTATTATGAGGATTCAAAAGTTAGTTTAATAACATTTATACTTAAAGTCAATTGTGATTACGTTTTATATTTAACTCGTATTATGAGGTGAATACTGACAAGCAACAATGTCAATATCAGGTTCCACTTTAATTGTATGCCTATATCTAATAATAGGTTGTGTGCATTCTTTTATTTATTAATATGTTGATTAATATAAACATACAAAGAGATTCGAACGCAAAACACGATAAACGCCATTTTAAAAATCACGAAACTGTCCCTACAAAAAGGGTTGCATTTCAACACTCGACGACACCCCAACACTATGTTACATAATTTGATACCAAATAGTTTCTTTTGATTTCAATTAAAATCAGCTTTCATTCGAAGTCTAGATTTAATATATTCGGGTATTTATTGTTTAAGGTCTCAATTTAAACGAATTAGATTCATCGCGCTTTGCGTCCGAACCCTCCACACATATATACACATACATACACACACACATATATATATACATACTTATGAATATACATATATATATACATACATATGTATACATACATATATACATACATACATATATATACATACTTATAAATATACATATATATACATATGTACACATACATATATACACACATACACACATATTTATACATTTATTTTATTTTTATTTTTATTTTTATTTTATTTCATTTTTATTTATTTATTTATCTTTTACATTTTTTTAATTAATTTATTTTTTATATTGAACATTTATTTGGCATTATATTTTAAATGATTATTGCCTTATTGGTACTTACTCCTTACAAAAATTATCTTATTTACTAGTTACTATTTCTTTAGTAATTAGTACAGATGAAAACTTAAATGAAAAAATATCTGCTAATGCTTTCATGATCTGGCCCTCTTACCATTTCTTTTTCATATAGGCTAGGATTAAGCTTAGATACTTTCATATTTATGTTGATGAAAGTGTTCTGCCACATGCATTTTATATGGGTCTGTAACGGGATAGGATATATTCGGTTCTATGTAGACAGTTCTGAACCACTTCCTGTCTTTTATTTAATAAATTTTCTTTTGACATAACTATATTGTAAGATTTCAGAATACAGAGGTTACATATCTTAGATTTGTTAGGTTTATATTTCCCTGATCTACCTAGTATAGACGATTTTAGACTGTATTGTATATTTTTTACTGTTTAGTTCTCGTACATGTTTAGCTAAAGTCGAACGGACCTTCTTAGAATTTGTATTAGATTCTTGGAAAGTGTGTGTATATATATATATATATATATATATATATATATATATATATATATATATATATATATATATATATATATGTGTATCGAGGCAGCATTTTTTCTTTAAGACACGTATTATTAAAAATAACCGACAATTTTTGTCTGGCTATTTTAGTGTTGATCCCTTCAATTTTCCGGATTAAAATCTTAATCTCGGAAGGAAATTGGCTGATGAAACTGCCATAGTGTAAATGTTGGTCCAGAGTACTTTCCATAATTAATTATAAATCTCACTCCAGGTCTTTACCTGTTTGTCATTATTCCACTGACGATGGACCCAGACGGGTCAGAAAGTACTCTGGACCAACATTTACACTATGGCAGTTTCATCAGCCAATTTCCTTCCGAGATTAAGATT
>OY744538.1:80836485-80838985 GCA_963556195.1 Sepiola atlantica | reverse complement strand
GCAATAAGAAATACGGCGACTATCCAGCAAGCAGTCGAGAGAGAACTCAATACGCGTGGCCTAGAGTCATGCATTACGCTGAATGACGGGTTGTTGTTAACTTTACTTAAAGTACTCTATCATGCGGAAGCTTTGAATTATTATTTATAAATAAATATTTCTTTGAAAATAAAGCCATATACACATGTTTCATGCAAAACTTGCAATCGTCAGTATGGGAAGAACTAATCCCTGCCTGTCACACAGTTCGAACCCCGATGCAAAAGTCATGTTTGACTCAGTAGCCGGAACGTGTACCAATGTTCAAACACGCATTATCTAGAAATTGGAAAGAAATATAGAGCACTTCAGCAATTGACAATGTTTATAAACATTGAGATTTTGATTACTAACAGCAAATGGCTGATGATAGCCGAATGGTTAGGAGCCCAAATTCCCGACTAGACGGTCGCGTTTCGATCCCGGCTTGATGCACTTTCTTGTCTAGCAACACTGAAGAACTGTGATACAGCGAAACCGCCTGTCTTTGGATCACTATATATATATATATATATATATATATATATATATATATATATTCTTTGTAGTACAAAACTTTATAATGGCATGAAAGAGACAATATTTATTAATCATGATGAATTAAGAATTAAAAAGATGAAAGGGCAGCTGCCCGGTTTCGTACCTCGCTCAACAGAGCCAAATATCGAGGTATCGTATGAAACATATAATAAAGATGCTATGAGAATTATAGCGAGGGAAAGGGGTACAAAAAAAAACAGAAAAAAGAAAAAGAAGTTCAATCAAATAGAAACAACATTAAGCCCGAGGAGGGTTTCTCTTTGCAAGCAAAGAGAAGGTCTCAAGGACTTAATATAGATTATTTCTAGGAGCTTGAGATGATAGGGAGAGTGCGACTTACTAAGAATGGAGAATAAGTCGACACTGAAATTAGAGGCACATGTATATATATATATATATATATATATATATATATATATATATATATGTCACATGAAAAAGATAGTGTAATATCAATAACTAGAAACAGTTCCGAAAACCTAGGAATCTGGAAAACGACTGGGAGAAATTGGAATCAAAGGGATGATTTACACAACAGCACGCAGGGCACTGATCGAAACACTAAAAAAATAAGGAAAATAATTGACGGCAGAATCTAACCCACATAACAAGTAATGCCGATCAACTAAAGCTGAAGTTTCAAAAGCCAGAAAAATGAAGCAAATAAATTGAACTGGCCAGGCAACACGAAAGTTACTGTAATACCAATAACTGTATGAGCACTAGGAACAGTCTCGAAAGACCTGGAACAATGACTAAGAATAATGGGAGTCAAAGGGAAGATTGAGACCATATAACGAACGGCAATGAAGAAAACAGCGGAATCGTTTTGCAAATCCTAGAATGCGGAAACCAGCCCACATAATAAACGAATGTTACACGAGTAAGTTAAAATAGAAATACACCAACAAATATAGCAAGAACAGAGCAAGAATCTAAGGGATCTGAAACTGGCAAAAATTCATTAATCTTACCAGCCCTCATCTAATTAAATAATTGGCTTCGCAAAAAATTATCGTGAAAGGTCAAGGACGCTTGAAAGAATGACGAGGGAGACCACCAACCAGTCCTCAACTGGAAAGGCGTGGAAAATACTAGCAATTGATGACGCTTATTTATTTACCTCCGCAGGAGGTTAGGCACAATGCCAGTTTTATCTTACTCCCACAAGCTAAGATGTGACCCAAGGTCGGGTCGGGAAAGTGGGGTTTAAAAATTGCCTGAGCAGCCCCGTCGGCATTCCCCGGTAGAGGCGCCTCAGACAGTAAGCAATAAACTTACTCCTCCCCAAAGAGGGGAGGCAAAGCCTGGGAGGGTGCACCTCCTAGAACTGCACAGAACCGGCAACCCCCAATAGACCGGCGTAAATCCAGACCCAAAGGCCCGGACGATACCGGTAACGTTATGTTTAGCCTGGTTACGGATAGTTGTATTTATCTGTTGGGATCTTACAGCAGTGTAGTACTATCATGGGTTTTGCATAACATCAAGTATAAATAATTTCGCTCAACGTCTGACCAAGGCAGTTTATATATATATATATATATATATATATATATATATATATATATATATATATATATATATATATATATGATAATTTTATTTACACAGACATGTACAAAATCTGCGACACTGGCATGTCGATGTTATCGATCAACAGTTACTATAAACTGAGATCTCATCAGGCAGAGTTAGAATCCGATCTTAACCTCAGATCATATTTGGAGAGAATGAAATGGAGGGATAGGAAAAGAGAAGAAGAAGAAAAGAAATTTAACATTTCAAAAATTGAGGCCGTTAAAAAATTAAAATTAAAAATCTAAAAAACCAAAAAATCTAACAAAAAAAAAAAAAAAAAAAAATCTAAAATCTAAAATCTGAAACAAACAGGGCAAATAAATAAATAAATAATATATAT
>OY744538.1:80813985-80833985 GCA_963556195.1 Sepiola atlantica | reverse complement strand
GACATTCGATTAGAAAACGACCACTGTGTGATTTGCAGGGAAGCAGTCCTGTGGCAATGTGTTCCACATACATGACACACTTGTAAAGAAGCTCTTTTCGCTTTACGCTAGGCAGACGGAAGAAAAAAAGGAAAGTCTTTTCGTTGTGGTAGATTAAACGAGTTCTTGATGTGAATGTCTTACAAGGAGGGAAAAGGAATTAAAACTCAGTCGAGCACAATTCCATAGAAATGAAGATAGAGTAGAGAGAGACTAGCGCTGTATGTTCAGTAAAGACCAGAAAAGAAGAATTTATGTTCATGTGTGTGTGTGCGCAGCTATCATTGGGGTCAGTGTGAGACTCGCACCTGCTGAGAAGGAAATGGCGAATAGTTGGTTGAATCTCGAGAGGAAATGGCGCGATTGTTGGCGACTCTAAAAGTTAACCCGCAGAAACAAAATGGTAATTCCGAAAGTACCCAAATCGTAGAACAGATGATTCTGTTTGCGAGTCGGAAAGAACAACTTCCGGTTATTTAGAATGTCGCGAAGAAAAATGAGCCTCATTTTGTCGCCGAACAAAAATACTTTTTCGCGATTGTTAATCTCGAAACAAAAATCCTTACCACAAATAACCAAACTAATGATATCAAGTACGTCTATTTGTGTAGTTGAAAACGTGTCTGTATGTGGTTGTGTATGTATATGTGTGTACGTATTTGTGTTTGTCTGAATGTGTGGCTTTGCGTACGTTGTGGTAGGCCTGGATAATCTCAAATCCTTGAATGCGTTTTTGTCTCATTGAATATGTGTCGATGTGTGGCTGTATATGTCTATGTTTGTTTATGTCTTTCTCTAATATGGTGTGTGAGTGTGTGATTGTGCGTATGTTGCTGTGTGTGTGTAGATGGGCCTGTTTACTGCTCGTTCAATTGTCTTATATGTCTGTATTTGGCTCTTTGTGTGTGTATTTGTTTTGACTATGTGTGAGTATGACAGGGTGTATATGTGTATGCATGTACTTGTGTGTTTGATTGTGTATATGCGATTGAGTGTATGTGTATGTAAGAATATGCGTATGTGTGTACTTGTCGCTGTTTGTCTGTGTTGTGACAGTGTGTATTTTTGTTCCTGGGTGTGTGTGTGTATGTGTGTATGTGTGTGTGGATGTGCATCATAACACCATGTTCAAGTTTGTTTACATCTTTTTTTATACCATTCCACCATACCTTCTAGACATATTATGCTCACACAGACTTGATCATTTTGACGCAACGTGTAGTCCTAATACTTTCTATTTAACTACAGGGAATATGGAGGCTAGTTTCGTCTTTGATAAAATATAATTTACTCTACAGGGTGATTCATAAGTCACTTCACTTAGCTATTTAAAATGATCACCTCATGAAGCACAAACATACTATGAACTTTTGATGATTGTTATCTTACACTCTCATTACTGCTATTTGTTATTTTAAATTTGTTCGTTTATATATTTGTTTCTATATATATTATTTTCATAATCAATCAAATATGCTACAAAGAGTCGTAAATTCTTTGCAAAAAAGAATGGAGCTATGCATGCAGAACGAAGGTGGAAATTTTGAAAATTTGCTGTTATTTTAAATTCCGATAAATGAATTTGTTGAATAAACTTTCTGTTTTGTATTACCGTATTTTTTAACTTAAGAATTTAAAAAATAAATAGCTAAGTGATTTATGAATCACCCTGTAATATGAGCTCTTAACTATAACCTACACATTTCTATCATTATGTTATTTTGAAAGACGACTAGTTTTACTACTGTTTCGTCTGTCCATTTGACATATTCTAAACAATAGAGCACTACTGGTTGTAGATATCTGTTGATATGCTCAGTCTTTATTCGATGTGATATGCAGTTCACAATGTATCATTACACCGTAACGTTATACATTCGTGTAAGCCAGGTTGTTGACAACCGGACGCGCGTTGGTCTTCCGCCGGAGCCACTGTGGTTGTTGCTGTTGTCGTCAGCATGGTTGTAAGCCAGGCTGTTATTAAAACCACGTGGACTCTTCTTGTGTTTTTAATAAAGGTTTGATTTAAAAACAGAACAGAAAACTTCGTACGTGTGTATGTGTGTGTGTGTGTGAGAGAGAGAGAGAGAGGGAGGGAGGGAGGGAGAGAGAGAGGGAGGGAGGGAGGGAGAGAGAGAGAGAGAGAGGAGAGAGAGAGAGAGAGAGAGAGAGAGGGAGAAGCA
The DNA here is from genome assembly GCA_963556195.1 of Sepiola atlantica. NCBI lineage: Eukaryota > Metazoa > Mollusca > Cephalopoda > Sepiida > Sepiolidae > Sepiola > Sepiola atlantica. The sequence continues at coordinate 80,831,763 of OY744538.1, read as the reverse complement.
AACGGATAGATAGACAGATAAACTGTCTGCCTCGCTACACTCAACTACATTGTACGCGGACGCCCCTACCGGAAAGGCGACGTTTTGTGTCCACTCATTTCAGGTGTAACAGGAAAAGAGGCTGATAACCCCATCTGGCAGATATCACGTGGTTTCATCGACTTTCGCTTTTAAGTCCACCTTTTTAGAGCGCCACTCAAACCCCTTCATCCGGGCATCCGCTTCGACATCTAACACCAGCTTATTTTTGTTAAAACCTTCCTGTTCAAGACTAGTGCGGCGTTGTAATGCTTAATTAGTGTAATTCGTAACAGTAATAAGTAGTTAAATGCATAAATATTATCAATTCTTTCTTTATCCGTGGTTAGATTCAGAGTTCTAATGGTTTTCCTCACGCACCCGCTTGAAATGAAGGATTAGAAATAAACATATATCAATCAAATGCAAAATATACACAGCAAATATTACAAAAATAACAAAGATAAAAGCTTTATTTGTAAATATAGCTTTTTCTACAACAATAGAGTTTGTTAAAGAAACTAATTTGTACAAACATATTGATAAAAAGAAAGAAAGAAAAATAAAACAAAAAATCCAATATAAACAACATCTGACAAGAAACAAATACTTATTAACTTCTATAGAAATGTTAACTGTGTTATCACGGAGAAAACAATTTGAAAAAAACTGTTTTCAAAGGAATGGCCCAAATAATATTTCAAACGGATACGAACTCTAAAAATCAAACAAAAACGCTCAAAATTACTCACACATTATGAATAGTGAACTCCCACACTCTAAAGGCATTTTCACAATAAATCAAGAGATTGTATAAACTGTCTGAATCTGAATAAAAGTTTGACCTGAGATGACCTTGGAATCTTTGAAAGATCGTTGAACACACAACAACAACAAAAATTGGTTTCATCTGTAGTCGTGCACGTGCTTTTCCAGCAGATTATTTAAAAAACCTTATTTTAGTTCATTTTAAATTTTTTAAAAAAATCAAGAAATACTCGAAGGTTCTATCAGGAATGTCATCAGAATAACTAGGATGTTGTATTCTGCGTTCACCATTCGAAACTCTAATTCGTGTTTATTTGACTCAACTCTCCGAAAGCACCTTGTGAGAGTCAAACCCCCTACGGAAAAAGTCATGACTAAGAACTGTATGTATGCGATTTCATGTAAGTGTGGAAAAGTATACAAAGGTGAGACATGTCGTCCACTAAAGGTAAGGCGAGAAGAACACCGGAAAGCCGTAATACGTGGAGAAATCGAAAAGTCGGGTATGGCTGACCACATATGGAAGGAAAAGGGAAACCATCTACCCTTATGGGATGTAGTAAAAAATTATAGATAGAGAAGAACGGCGGAGAGTAAGACAACTCAAAGAAGCAGCACAAATGTTAGGCGACAATAACGTACTAAGCAGACCTAGTATAGAATTCAATACAATATGGGGACCTATAATTATAAATAATACATAAGTAGTGATCTATAGTGATAAGTAGTTAGATCAAAAACAAGAATAAGTTTAAGGCACCCAAAATTCATACTAGAATTGTCCGCAAGGATCCGTGGCGCAGTGGATATAGTACTGAGAATAATTCAGTTCTAAGTGACAGTCGGTTGAAGGTTCAATTCTCGGTGATACAAAGGATTACGAATTACTGAAGATGAAATGAGAGTATGCTACCCCCGTGGATTTAATAAAGGGTTCCGTTCGAAATTTCTTCCAGATTCCCGAGTTCGACAGAAAGATTCCCGAGTTCGACAGAAAGATTCCCAAGTTCGACAAGGTACACCTGAAGATGTCGAATGTTACATCTGCCGAAACGTTGTGATAAAAACACCCAAGATGAGAACAGTAGTCTGGATATATCAAATTCTACATGTTTATTTGGTTATAACAAGAACAATTGAAGCAGTTACAACACAGAAAGAAAAGCTGAAAAAGGATCCGCTTTTTTGTTAATAAATCAAAACTTATCAACGGTAAAACTGTTTTATGTTGATCCACAAAACAAACAGAAAAGTTATATTTCTTAATTTTTTAGATGAGGATTTCTAATTTGTATAATTTTGGTTAATCGGACTTCAAGAACAAGAATAGATTTAAGACTCCCAGTGGATATAGTACTAAGTTAAATTCAGTTCTAAGTGATAGCCATCTGGTAGTTGAAGGTTCAATCCTCGGGGTGGGCTATTGTGAATTACTGAAGACTTCTCACAGCCATGGCTGACAGAACAAGAGCATGCTACCGCCGTGAATTAAATAAAGAGTTATGTTCAAAATTCCTTCCAGATTCCCGAGTTCGACAGAAACATTCCCGCATTCAAAGAGATACACCTGTAGAAGGCCAGAGGTTACAGTGGTCGAAACGTTGTGATGATAACACTTAAGATGATAAATTTTATCCGAATAACCAAAATTATACAAACAGAAAAGTTGTCATGAAGTATCATAAATTTTGATTTGACCAAACACCGCTTAAAGTAGCGTCAAAAAGTTCCATACTTTTGTAAGGTGTTTAGTGATTTATAAGGCAAGCATTACTTGGGCCAACTCTTTCACATTCATCATCATCATCATCATCATCATCATCATCATCATCATCATCATCATCATCATCTGTCCCGTGGTCTAGATGATCGTTGTGGCACCAAAGATGACCTGGCAACAACTTTTTTCTAACCCTCCCGATGTTCTGCCTTCCTGAGTGTGCTACTGAGCGCCAGCCCTGTCCAATATGCGAATGTTGTCTTCCCATATCTTTCTTTGTCTGCCCCTCTTTCTTTCTAACTGTAGAATTCCTCGCAGAATTGTCTTTGAGAGACCCGATGAATGTGTAACATAACCGTATTACTTCATTTTTCCTTCTTTTAACAGCAGTCAGTAGATCTTCATATAACCCCTGTTCCTCACTATCTCATTAGTAATTTGGTCCCTGTATGAGATTTTGAAGACTTCCAGGAATCATCGCATCTCTGTCGCCTGTATCATCTCCAGGTCTACAGTTAGGGTCCAGAGTTCACATTCATTAGAGGTCAAATCGGTTTCAGAACTCATAGATTCTGATAGAATGGTGGCAACGTTCTTGTGTGTATATCTCTTGAGTTTATACACACACACACACACACACACACACACACACACACACTAGATAGTACCACTTCCGGTCGACGCTATTAAATAAATAAACCAACCAGAGTTCTTTCTTTCTCTTCTCCTTTTTTAGTGTTTTGCTTAATAAAAAGATATGAAACAATCATCTAAACGCAAACTAAAAAGAAAACTACATTGCAACATGCAACCAACAGTACGCGAAAGGGTTTTGCTTCGTTCATAATCTTAACCCTTTCACTCAATATGCTGGACCTAACTCGTACCAGGTAGGTAGGGTACTCAAAGCAACATCAAAAAGTTCGATGATTTGGTGACTTCTAAGACCAGCATTACTTGGACCACCACCACCACCACCTCATCATCATCTGTCCCATAGCCTGGATGACCGTTGAGACCCCAAAGATGACCTGGCAACCAACTGTCTCGATGTTTTACCTTTCTGAGCCTACTACTTAGTGCCAGTCCTGTCCAATCTCCGAACTTTTCCTCCCATCTTTTTATTTGTCTACCCCTCCTTCTGTACAGTTCCTTGTAGAATTGTCTTTGCGAGACCTAATAAACGTGGGACATAATATACCGGACCTCTTCAGAATACAGAGGCAAAGATGGTAGTTAGGAGATTAATTATAAATTTGAAAAAAAAAGGTAAATTGCACTCTATTTAAAACCATTTCACGCAAATTCTTGTTACACACAAGCAAATACAAAAGTTGCTGTAACTTATCATGACTTTTGATTTAACCAATCATATTCGTTTTTGTAGGAATACGTTTTGCCTCCATTATAAGTCGTTACAGACCTTTTCGAAAATAAGAACAATCATTTTTTAAATAGATTTTCTTCGTTCCAGAAAAATAAAATAAAATCAGACAAAGAATATCTCAATGGAGAATGTATTATAGAAAAATTAAAACATTGTAATAATTAAAAGGAGGTTGTAGTTTGCTTGAAGCATTGCTGGTAAATATAAGTGTAGGTTTGTAATCCGAGGCTGGAGCAATGTGATATAGGACCGGAAGGTGGAAAGGTGAACAAAAACAAACGAGAAGAGAAAACAAGAATGAAATCTCAAATCAATTTATTAATATTTGAGATTTCATTCTTTTTTTCCTTTCTCGTTTGTTTTTATTCACCTTTCCACCTTCCGGTTGCTATATCACATTGCTCTAGCCTCGGACTACAAACCTACACTTATTGTAATAATTATTTAATTGTAATTTTTAAGATGAAAAATAAACGAATTCGTTTCGATTCGTTAAAGCCGTTTGCCGTTTTAACGATGTTTGTCATGATTTTTTCAGAACAGTTTCTTTATTACTTGAGATCATATTTAAAATGTGAACGTTAACTTTTATTTCAAGACAAAATTTTAAAACATGACAATATTTAAATTATTTCGGTCCGTAAGGCTAAAGTTCTAAATCGCCCATTCGTTGTTCCGTGACGCTTACTTTTGAAATGGCCAAACGCGCATATCGAATGATCGTATTTGTTTCAATCCGTTGATAAGTCGATCCGATCGACTCTTATTAGTCGGTATGGCCCCTTTTCATCGAGGGCTTTGTCACCAAAAACTGACAGGGGTTGAATAACTGATTACGTTTTGCTTGTCGACAGTATATTGTCCACTTTTGGGAACAGACTTTGCCACCGGCATACCTGACGTGACTTCAACGTCTTCTATTGTTGATAACATGTAACATCCGGCGAACGACTGACCACAAGATCAAAAAATAAATGATTTAAAAAAAATAAAATACAAAAAAAAAACATGTCTGGTGGCATCTGTTTAAAAAATGCACGCAAAAAATCTCCATGAAAAACAACAACAAACTAAAAAAAACCCAAAGGAAACGACAAAAAACAACATCAATAAAAACAATAACAATAAAAACAACAACCAAGCAAATCAACAAAACAATCACAACTCTCTAAGATGCGTCTACAACATTTCAGTTTTAGCGATAAAAAAATTATTTAAAAATTAGGCGTGACGGACAACGGTGACAGACGATTGAAAATATTGTTTCAGACCTGAGTCCGATAATTTAATGTAAATATGTTTAAAAGCATATGTACGTTAAATTGTCGGACTTAAGCCTGAAACAATACGTTCAATGTTCTGTCACCGTTGTCCGTCACGTCTTATTTTTAAATAAATTTCAAATGAGTTTTAAAACTTACGTATGTCTGATCGAAGAAAATGGTATTTAAAACTTAACTGTTACAGACCGACGAATATGACTTTTTAAAGCACGTGTGACCGACAAACCCAAAGGTTATTTCAAACTAAAGTTTAACAGACCAACAAAAATGCCTTTTTAACCGAACGTGTGACCAACCAACTAAAACATTTCATTTTTTAACTAAAGGGTTACAGACCGACGAATACGACTTTTTAAACTCACGTGTGACCGACCAACAAAAAAGCTATTTCAAACTTAAGTGTTACGGACCAGCAAAAATGACTTTTTAAACTTACGTGTGACCGACCAACCGAAAGGCTATTTATAACTTAACTGTTACGGACCGACGAAAATGACTTTTTAAACTCATGTGTGACTGACCAACAATAACAGCTATTTCAATCTTAAGTGTTACGGACCGACAAAAATGACTTTTTAAACGCACGTGTGACCAACCAACTAAAATGCTCTTTCTAACTTAAAGGGTTACAGACCGACGAATACGACTTTTTAAACTCACGTGTGACCGACCAACAATAAAGGCTATTTCAAACTTAAGTGTTAGGGACCGACAAAAATGACTTTATAAACGCACGTGTGACCGACCAACCAAAAGGCTATTTCAAACTTAACTGTTACGGACCAACGAAAATGACTTTTTAAACGCTATTTCTTACTTAAGCTCACGTGTGACTGACCAAACAAAAGGCTATTTAGAACATAATGGTTACGGACCGACGAATACGACTTTTTAAACTTACGTGTAACCGACCAACAAAAAAGGCTATTTCAAACTTAAGTGTTACGGACCGACAGAAAATGATTTCTTTAAGCATCACATGTGACTGACCAAACAAAAGACTATTTAGAACATAATGGTTACGGACCGACGAATACGACTTTTTAAACTGACGTGTGATCGACTAACCAAAAGGCTTTTTCACACTTAAGTGTTACGGAACGTCGAATATGAATTTTTAAAACTCACGCGTGATCGACTAACCAAAAGGCTATTTCAAACTTAAGTGTTACTGACCGTCGAATATGAGTTTTTAAAACTCACGTGTGATCGACTAACCAAAAGGCTATGTTTAATTCAAGATTTACGGACGGATAAAAATGCGAGTTCAAACTTAAAGCGTTACGGACCGACGTAAATGATATTTCACATTTAATTGTGACAGACCGAAGACGGACTGCACGTTTATCAACGAATATTTTAGTTCAAGCTTAAGCGTCACAACAAACCTAACAGACTTACGAAAATAGTTACAACTAGCAGGATGACCCGACGTTGCTCGGGATTGAATTGAGATAATAATTATGTACTTTTTTACTATGCTCATAACACTATATTACTTTTTTTTGTTTTTTACTGACCCCCATCCCTGTTTCGGCCCCTAATACTGTCAGAAGAAGCTGAAATTTAAGAAAACTCTGAAGTAATGTCTTTCAGATATGGTTAAACATTCATTAAAATCGGACACACGTATTTGAAGTTTAAGGGGTTTTTTTTGTCCCCATGGGCTACTTGGAGATGGGGGCACCTAGCTATTCAACACATATAAGATAATGTAGATATTCTGGACGACTTCCATTGTCTTCCCCATACAATTTTATGCATATGGAGAACTTATAAATATATAATTTTCATCAAGATAGGATATATTTGAAGTGTTAAAGGAGGTTCGGACGACATAGCTCTATAACGTAAGGAGGGCACTATTAGATTCGGGACCACTTCCATTGTCTTCCCCAGGCAATTTCATGCATATGATTTAAATTTCATAAAAGTAAAATATATTTAAAGTTTTAAGTGGGTTGTTGTCTTATAGCCCCCTTATAAGCGCACTTAGAGAAATGGGAACACTTCCCTGCAAACTTTACATGCGAATACACTTTTCGATTTCATGTAGATTCTCTAACCTTTCTTTCTATAGGAAAAGCACACATATCACACATAAATACACGCAGACGTTGAGTTATATATATATAATTATTTCCACAATCATACAGCGCCGCAGACCACACACACCATGAAAGCCACAGACCGAAAATCCGAGATTTGAGTTTCGCCTCTCTTGGGGATCATTAGTAGAACATATCCGCACTCAGGATTCGAAACCTGAGTCACATGCATGCGAGGCGAGTACTCTGACACATGAGCCACCACGCCAAACTCTAGAAGGTCTATTAACTAAAACAGATTAAGCAAACTGAGGCGAAAGCCGACTGTGGAATGTACTTATCCTCCTCAACAAGAGGTGTAGTTATCCAACTACTAAAGAACCCAGGCGGATGTTTCATAATTAAGGTCTTATACTCTCTAGGACGATGTGATTTAGTAATGTCCTAGCGAGTGTAAAATCCTCCTTGTGAGACAAAATTACTTTCTATTCGAATTCTATTCTGAATTATCAGAATGACAGATAGAAATCAGCCTTTTAAACATATCATTAACCCTTTCATGCATACTAACCCTAAGCCCAACCCTAAACCTAACCGTAGCCCTAGACCTAAGCCTAACCCTAACCCCAACTCTAACCCCAACCCTAACCCCAACCCTAACCCTAACCCTAACCCTAGACCTAACCCCAACCCCAACCCTAACCCTAACCCTAACCCCAACCCTAACCCTAACCCTAAACCTAACCCTAGCCCTAACCTTAACCCTAACCCTAGACCTAAGCCTAACCCTAACTCTAACCCTAACCCTAACCCCTAACCCTAACCCTAACCCTAGCCCTAGACCTAAGCCTAACCCTAACCCCAACCCTAACCCCAACCCTAACCCTAACCCTAGACCTAAGCCTAACCCTAACCCTAACCCCAACCCCAACCCTAACCCTAACCCCAACCCTAAGCCTAACCCTAACTCTAACCCTAACCCTAACCCTAACCCTAATCCTTACCCTAACCCTAACCCTAAGCCTAAGCCTAGCCCTAACCCTAACCCCAACCCTAACCCTAAACCTAACCCTAGCCCTAACCCTAGACCTAAGCCTAACCCTAACTCTAACCCTAACCCTAACCCTAACCCCTAACCCTAACCCTAACCCTAACCCTAGCCCTAAGCCTAACCCTAACCCTAACCCTAATCCTTACCCTAACCCTAAGCCTAACTCTAGCCCTAACCCTACATCATTGATGCATACTGTTGTTCTAACTACAACAAATATACAAGTTTTCATAAATTATGATAAATTTTAAATTTGACCAATTATATTTGTTTTTGTGAGATTCAAGAACGTCGAGGAATACGTTTTGTTGACATTATTAGTCGTTAGTAGCATTTTTGGAATTCAGCACAATTTGAACGCACGTAGTTCAAGAAGAACTTAGCTCAAGTACATACAATTTCTGTAAAAAAAACATACAATCAAAGATTAATATACACATGTCCGATATGTTCACTTCGTGACACTTCGTGACACTTCGAAAATAATTTAGAAAAATTCAAACTGACATTTAATGACTTTTATTTAAACTATTAAATGGCAGTTTCAATGTTTCCAAATTGCAGTCACAAAGTAAACACGTCAGTCATATTTCTATTAATGATATATTAAAATGGCTGATTGCTTTTCACTATTGTGATAATTATAACAATTACTTGATCCAAGAGTGATAAGACATTACAATACCATCACGCAAGAGTATAGCTTTCTGATCATGTAAACATATCCTTTGTAGAATATATGGTCTCATTAGTCGTACAATACATTTTAAAGATGCATCAAGGGTGGTCTTCAGTGATGCACTGTCTTCACTGCCAATTTCGGCTCAGATAGCAATCCCGACCTGACTCCGGACGACTCGGGTTGCCTCCTTGAAATCGTTTAGCTACACGCGTCGATATTGCAAAAGAATTCATTTTTTGAAGAGAAAATCCTCACCTGTTTCTTATAGAGACATATCAGCAGCCATCAGAAAATTAAAATACTTGCTTTCCTTCACTTTTTCCTATGTCGATGATTTTGTATTGAATTCTATACTAGGCGACAATGACTTACTAAATAATCCTAGTATAGAATTCAATACAATTCGGGAACCTATAATCATAAATAATAGATAAGTAGTGATCTATAGTGATAAATAGTTAGATCAAAAACAAGAATAGGTTTAAGGCTCCCAAAATTCATACTAGAATTGTCCGCAAGGATCCGTGGCGCAATGGATATAGTACTAAGTATAATTCAGTTCTAAGTGACAGTCATCTGTGCGGGCGATACGAAGAATTGCGAATTACTGAAGACTTCTTCCCAGTCATGGCAGATGGAACGAGAGCATGCTACCCCCGTGGATTAAATAAGGAGTTCTGTTCGAAATTCCGTCCAGATTCCCGATTCGAGGGAAAGATTCCCGAGTTCGACAAGGTAAACCTGAAGAAGGTCGGAGGTTACATCGGCTGAAACGTTGTGATAAAAACACCCAAGATGAGAACATGATTCATAATATACCAAATTCTACTCTCATCTAAAAATTCCGAAACATGATTCTATGTTATTTACCTAACTCTATTAACGAAAGACAAACAGTCCAATAAGTCCGCTGCACGACTGATTCTACGTACACAAACTATTTTCTTTTCGTAACGGAACTAGAAAAATAAACGCTATCACTTAGGTGTGATGTGGGTGAGGATTAGGGTTAGGGTTAGGGTAACTTAGGTGTAATGTGGGTTAGGATTAGGGTTAGGGTTAGGGTCACTTAGGTGTGATGTGGGTTAGGGTTAGGGTCACTTAGGTGTGATCTGGGTTAGGGTTAGGGTAACTTAGATGTGATGTGGGTTAGGGTTAGGGTGACTTAGGTGTTATGTGGGTTAGGGTTAGAGTTAGGGTGACTTAGGTGTGATGTGGGTTAGGGTTAGGGTCACTTAAGTATGATGTGGGTTAGGGTTAGGGTTAGAGTCACTTAGGTGTTATCTGGGTTAGGGTTAGGGTGACTTAGGTGTGGTGTCGGTTAGGGTTAGGGTTAGGGTCACTTAGGTGGGATGTGGGTTAGGGTTAGGGTTAGGGTCACTTAGGTGTGATGTGGGTTAGGGTTAGGGTTAGGGTCACTTAGGTGTGATGTGGGTTAAAGTTAGGGTAAGGGTCACTTAGGTGTGACGAGGGTTAGGGTTAGGGTCACTTAGGTTTGATGTGGGTTAGGGTTACGGTTAGGGTCACTTAGGTGTGATGTGGGTTAGGGTTAGGGTTAGGGTGACTTAGGTGTGATGTGGTTTAGGGTTAGGGTTAGGGTTAGGGTTAGGGTCACTTAGGTGTGATGTGGGTTAGGGTTAGAGTTAGGGTTAGGGTTAGGGTTAGGGTTAGGGTCACTTAGCTGTGATGTGGGTTTAGTCACTCTCTTACATACTATATGAAAACCACAGTGTGACACGCTAAGCCATAACAATATATACCCACTGGGGAGGGGCGTGGAAAGTCCACAATTGTATCCTTCATATGTTATATATTGCTGTCATTCTTAAAAGCATATCCATTCTATTATCGTCCGGCGTTAATGCAGACCCCACAATATTATGTACCACCTTTGTTCAAACTGAAATATACTTATCTAAGTACTTTAATTGCTGTACTTTCAGAATATATTTCCATTCTATGGACGTCTCGCGATATTACTGTGCCATCCTTGGACAGAACAGATACTACACTTGCTCAAGAGGAATAGAAGTGTATTTTAATTCGAGTTTCACGTATGTAACAACAACGTCATCAGATGGAATTTAAAAATTACTATTTTGTTTTGTATCTTCGGCGATCGGCCACTCTCATATTTTATAATAGTGGATTAGGGTGATAACGTACGTACACACAAGAAATGACCATAACGTATTATCATAAAGATTCAAAAAGAGACAACCCGTGTATTATTGTAGAAAAAAAAATACGTGCCATGATTTAAACTCTGTTGTCGGACATTTTTATTTGCGTGTTTGAAATCCCGCATTGTTTTGTTGTGTTCGATTTTCCAAAGGCGTCAGTCCAGATGAATGAATGAATGAACACTTTTCAATAAACAATCGATTCTTTCTTTTTTTCTTATTGTGTCCCCAACCCGTCGGTCTTGCCTCCCCAAACCCTGTCGCCACCGACCAGGTCATTCCTATCATTTAACGGATAATCCCAGGGAGATAACAATAGATCGGAATCAATTTTCATCTCGAAAGGCAAACGCTCCTTGTGTCAGTTTTACAAATGAAAAGAACAAATACCAAAGAGATATATAGTAAATCAATAGAGCGACAACAGATCCGATGCCAGGCGAGAAAAAAACACTTCTGATGATCGGTGATACCGTGAAACTGCAGTAAAGTCTTAAAACTATTTACATTTGATTATTATACTATTTATTATATTTTTCTCTCACTAAATATATCTATATATATATATATATATATATATATATATATATATATATATATATAAATGTATATCTATCTATCTATCTATCTAACTATCTATCTATCTATATATATATTTATAAATATTATATATATATATATATATATGTATTTATATATATTATATATATATATTTTTTTATTTACTTATTTTTTAATATATTTTTATATATTTTTTTATTATATTCTTTTTTTAATTTATTTATGAATTTCCCAACGAATGTTAAGTCTGCAATATCTTGGATTTAGTTAGTTTCTCTGGGAATTTAAACTGCATTTTACATTTTTTACAATGACTCAAAGCTTCTTTAGACTACACACACACACACACACACACACACACACACACACACATATATATATATATATATATATATATTACTACATGTATTGTACTAGTTTCTGTATATGTAAATCCGTTGAAACTCAAGTGTTTATAAAAAGTGCTCAATAACAAGTAGAGCTGTTTTAAGTATAAATCATTATTTATACAAACATTATTTGTTACATATGTGCATACATGTTTCGGTTGTACTCTTCACAGAGAGTCAACCACTTCTCTGTCTTCTTTGAAACATGACTCGTGTTCCGGGGTTCGAGTCCAGCGACCGGTATGAATAATCTTCTCTACACTAACGATTCCCGAAAGGATGAAACGTATATGCATGTAGATAAAAAACAAATATCTATAATTAATATATATATATATATATATATTTATATATATATCAAGTTAGAATGCAAAACGCGATAAATCCAATTTTTTAAAATTAAAGAATAAGACTTTACGAAGACGAATATTTTTTTTCAAATCTACAGTTCACACGCAAAAACAATTTTAATTAAGGCAGATATCACATTACTTTAACAAAAACATTTTAAGTTTGTGGATGAAATGCAACACTTTTCGTATCAGTAATTTTAGAATTTTGAAAATAGCGTTCATCACGTTTTGCCGTCGAACTTTTCATATATATATATATATATATATATATATATATATATATATATATAGTCTCGGAAGTTCTTTTAACCTTCAAAACTGAAAAAAAAAAAATTTTCGTTGAAAGATTTTAGTCTAGTAAGTCAATCAATCTACTGCAATCACTATTTTAGTTTACTTCCAAGAATATACTCTAATATAAATATATTTTTATATATGTTTTTATATATAAGGGATCGTCAGTTGTTTACCATGAAAACTGTTTCGGGATTTTAAAAACAAAACAGTATTTCTTTATCATGGCTTCCCAGCAGTGTTGATCAGACACCACCTCCCTATTTAATAATTATTTTTTAATTTAAAAAGTTTACAAATATTTAATTTTGTTTTGCCTCCAGATTTGTTTTTCTAAAGTATTAAAATATAGTTTCTCCTTACCTGTGTTGTTCCTTTCAAAGTGAGTATTTACTATTTTACAGAACATCTATTTTATAGAGTTAGATGATTCCATTATAATAACCCCCCCCCCTTTTTCCCATGGTTATTTTCTTTGTCTACAAATGTTTTAAAATTAAAAATATATATTTATAAAAATATTTCATATATACATATATATATATACATTTATTTATTTATTTCATCATGGACTATTTACATATGTTATACATTTTTATAGTAGAGTTTTGGATTTCTTTTATCAATTTCTTTTGATTTATTTCATATATATATATATATATATATATATATATATATATATATACGTAACTATGAGACAATGAAGATAAATTATATATCTTTATATTAGACCATATCTTGATATGTCAATACTTGATATACTAGATAGAGCAATAATATAAGAAAATGAACGATGTTCTGCCATGGAAGCATTACAATCAGCAATAGATTTATTTATGTCCCGATTCTCGACAAACCTTCTACAAAGATATATTTTTGTAGAGTCATTTACTTACCAATTGATTTTTATTTTTGATTTTATTCGAATTTTCACATACCTTGGACTTTGAATATTACCATCTAGACTTCATCAATTACAACTTAATGTTCACATTATATCTGCTTCCTGGGATATTTACATGCACACATTATAGTTTTCTAACCAAATTTCATTTTACATGTTTTTATGCTCACAACTTTTTTATATTTTCAAATTTATGTGAACGAGAAATACCGTTTTTGCTGTTTTCCTCCTCTGATGAAAATAGCTTATTTTTGAAAATCCATGGATAAAGGAAAAGAAAAAAAAGCTTTTTATAATTCATTGTTTGAATATTTGATGAATTAATAAATATTGTATTTTATCCAATTTTCATTTTCATCATTCATTTTCTTGTAATATTTATAAATACATATCAATTATTTATTACCTACATACATCGATGTTTCATGCTTACACAATCTTCAGTGCAGAAAGCTAATTCCCGGCGGTCGGTGGGCGCGAACTCCGATCACAAATCGCCACTGATTGGCAGTCAAGAGAATTACCCGTTGGCCACCACAAATTAGCTTGGAGGAATTTAACTTTGTAAATGCCAAATCGGCAGGTATTTACAGCAAACAGCGAAGAGTGATCTACAACAAACAAATATATATATATATGTATATATATATATATATATATATATATATATATATATATATATATATATATATATATATATATACATAGAGAGAGAGAGTGAGAGAGAGAGAGAGAGAGAAAGAGAGAGAGAGAGAGAGAAGGACATTATACCAAGGCTGGGTGAATCTACGTTTGTTACTGAAGTTTGTTTCTTCCATATATTTTAATGACGAAATATGCTCACTCAAATATTATTTTCTTCTGTGACTTATTCATGCTTGTACAGAAAGTCCATTTTAATCATAATAATTACCCGTAATTTGTAATTAGCTGAACAAGTTATTAATCTCTCATTTTGCTATGTATATATTCCTTCTCGTTCTTTAGTTATGTTGAGTTAACCATTCTCTAATAGTCTTTATTGTCTCTGTGAACATTTGGAGAGAGAGAGAGAGAGAAAGAGGGAGAGAGAGAAAAAGAGGGAGAGAGAGAGAAAGAGGGAGAGAGAGAGGGAGAGAGTAAGAGAAAGAGGGAGAGAGAAAGGGAGAGAGAGAGAAAGAGTGAGAGAGAGTGAGAGAGAGAGTGAGAGAGAGAGAGAGAAAGAGGGAGAGAGAGGGAGAGAGAGAGAGAGAGAGAGAGAGAGAGAAAAAGAGCCTCTTTTTTCGGTGCTGCTTTTTAATTGCTTTATTTTGCCATTTAACTTGCATAGTTTGTTCGTACGCACCGTACACACACATGTAAATTAGATAGCAAAATAATAAGTCTCTGTACTTCTATATTACTCTTATGGATTATATAGAAGTAAATGGACTTATTATTTTTAGTGGTTCAAGAAGAAGTGCTCAAACTACAGGTTAGATTTTATAAGTTTTAGAATGAAACCGGAGTATTGATTTACTCCTCTCCAGATGTTAGGCACAAGGCCAGTTTTTATCTTACTCCCACAAGTAAGATGTATCCCAAGGTTGGGTCGGGAAAGTGGGGTTTAAAAATTGCCTGGGCAGCCTCGTCGGCATTCCTCGGTAGGGGCGCCTCAGACAGTAAGCAATAATCTTACTCCTCCTCAAAGAGGGGAGGCGAAGCCTGGGAAGGTAGGCCTCCTAGAACTGCACAGGACAGACCTACACGAAGGCCAAGACAATACCAGTTTATGTGGGTGCAGTATCCATCGGAACAGATACTACACTTTGATCTTAGCCAAAAGGTCAAGAACGTCTTTATTTACTCCTCTCCAGGAGTTAGGCATTAGGCCAGTTTTATCTTACTCCCACAAGTAAGATGTGACCCAAGATCGGGTCGGGAAAGTGGGGTTTGAAAAGCCAGCGCCCGAGAGGTTAGCATTCTGGCCATTAAAAATTGCCTGGGCAGCCCCGTCGGCATTCCCCGGTAGGGGCGCCTCAAGCATTAAGCAATAAACTTACTCCTTCCCAAAGAGGGGAGGCGAAGCCTGGGAGGGTGGACCTCCTAGAACTGCACAGGACAGACCCATAGACCGGCGTAAATCAAGTCCCGAAGGCCAAGACAATACCAGTCTATGGGGTGCAGTATCCATCGGAACAGATACTACACTTTGATCTTAGCCAAATTAGCCTGGTTACGGATAGTTTTATTTATCTGTTGGGATCTTACAGCAATGTAGTACTATCATGAGTTTTGCATAACATCAAGTATAAATTATTTCGCGCAACGTCGGACTAAGGCAGTTTATATATATATATGTATGTATATATATATATATATATATATATATATATATATATATATATATATATATATATGTATAAATATATATATATATATATATATATATATATATTAGTCTAAAGAAGCTTTGAGTAATTTTAAACAAAAGATAAAGAAAAAAAAAGAAAGGAAAATGCAGTTTAAATTCCCAGAGAAACTAACTAAATCCAAGATATCGCAGACTTAGCATTCGTTGGAAAATTCATTAATAAAAAAAGGGGATTCAAGTATCTAACAGTGCAACAAAAACAGGGGACCTTAACTTAAGCGTGAAATATTAAACGGGGATAATCAGCTGTTTACCATGTAACTGTTTCAGAGATTTGAAAACAGGACAGTTATAATATTAATGGCTCTCCAATGGTACTGATCGGACAAACATTTGCCCATGAAACATAATAATATCTAAACACTACACCCAAGAACCATTCTGCGATATGGTAGCTAGCTATAAAATTATATAATAATAAAAGTTGCATTTAAAAAAAAAGCTTAAGTACCGGATAGGCAAGTAGATAAGATGAAGGAAACCTGGCCATACACATCTAAATAACCAATATATATATATATATATATATATATATATATATATATATATATATATATATATATAGTCTAAAGAAGCTTTGAGTCATTAAAAAAAAAAGTAAAATGTAGTTTTAATTGCTAGAGAAACTTACTAAATCCAAGATATTGCAGACTTAACATTCGTTGGAAAATTAATAAATAAAAAAATATAAGTAAATAAAAAAAATAAAAAGGTGGGGGTTAAGTATCTAAGAGTGAAACAAAAACAGGAGACCTTAAGCGTCTCATATTAACACGGAGATCATCAGCTGTTTACATGTAACTGTTTCGGAGATTTAAAAACAAGACAGTTATAATATTCTTGGCCCTCCAATGGTACTGTTAAACTACCATTTCCCCAATAATCAAGTGTCGAAATAATTCAGCTTAAAATTTCACTAATATATAGATAAATAAATAATAATAATAATAAAAAATAATAATAATAACATATTACCCTTAAGACTACCGTATGATATAATAATTTGCATATCAAATAACATTAATTATAACAATAATAATAATAATAATAATAATAATAAGAATAATAATAATAATACTATCTAAACACTACACCCAAGAACCATTCTGCAATATGGTAGCTAGCAATAAAATTATATAAGAATTAAAGTTGCATTAATATATATATATATATATATATATATATATATATATATATATATATATATATATATATATGGGGATAAAATCACGATATATCATAAACTAAAAAAATCGTAAAAGACAAGATGTGTGAAAAAGACAAACTGAAAAAAAAAATTAAAATGCAGGAATAAAATCATCAAGAAACGAGAGATTTGACTGGTTTCGGGCACAGATTTTCCGTTATCCCATTTTAACGTCTCTCTGCACGCATTTTATTATTCGTCGTTTCTATGGTTTTACCGATATCAAATAAATGTAAAATCTGCATCTTTTCTGAAAACGTTCGCTGATCGGAACGAACCGGTAAAATCTCTCGTTTCTTGGTGATTTTTCCCGTATTTTTATTAATTTTATCTTTTGTCTTTTTCACACACACATATTTATAGATATTTTACAAAATTTTCAAAATGTTTGATTGTTTAGTCTTATTTATGTATAAGTGAACACAAAAAATACTACTCGCATGAATCGGAAATTTTCACCCATTACGTCCCACCCCTAATATAAGTTTTATTTATACAAACATATGGCTAGAATTAAGAAGATATATTAATCCAAGCT
>OY744538.1:80803985-80808985 GCA_963556195.1 Sepiola atlantica | reverse complement strand
AAAAAATTTTGCTTTCTGTCGGCTGATGTTCATTTTTGAAACCGTTTTTGGTAAACTTTTATGCATTGTGATTTTGTTTGATATTATCTGTTTATTTGTTTTTTACTGTTGTTTTTTTTTCTACATGTATTCGTAGATCGTTCCATTGCTACCACAATGAAAACTTGTCTCCACCCAGGCTCGACTTGAAGTCGTCGTACGGTCGGAAGACCAATTTTTTTTTTTTACTTAAGGGCCATAATTTACTCAACATCCGATTCTTGGCCTGACAACGCTGTCACTTACCGTAATTCTTTAAAGATGGATCCAAGTTGATCAGAAAGTCAGCTTCACATAACCGCCCGCCGCCTCCCGGGCTTGAACTCCTTTTCTGTCTCCGGTTCCTTCGTTTATGGGGGGCGAATTACGACACAATCGTACAAGAAATCCGGTTTACGAGCAAATAAATCGAGGTGACAACGAACGGAAATTTAAAACTGTCGGGGTAGATATTTAACCGTTTTTTTTGTCATTTCTTTCTTTTTTAATGCGTCTTCGTATTTTAATGAGCGGCTTTGTCCTTCGGTCGGCCCGTTTCTCCATCACGTTTGAAATAGAATCTCCATTGCTAATCGCGTATATTACACGGGCGCTGTTAATTTTAAATGTATCCCAGCATCTCTACTAGAACATACTCCGTCCGTCGATCTGTCACATTTAGCATACAAGCTGTCACCCCCCCCCCCCCAAAAAAAACACTAATAGAATCGTCTATAACCCTTTCTCCGACGAAACCATATTTGGTACACATTCGATTGAACTGGAGGAGGACCGCTTTCTCAATCAGAACCCTTAGAACTTGCAATGAACTTCCAGGAGGTGTAGTAAATGCGCCAACGACGCAGCAAGTCAGGGCGAATTTTTTTTTAACGTAGTTCACCCCATACAAGGCAAGCCGCCACTGTAGACGTAAGGGACTACTGAGAAGAAAGAAAAGGGGAGAAGTTGGGGGGGGGGGTCAACCTAAATTGGGATCTTCGCAGCGAGATGTCTGTTTACATTAATTTTAAATTTCTGCATGTCAGTACTGTCGGGGAAACAGGGGGCAGGGAGGGAGTTCCAGAGGCCAGCAGCACGAGGAAAGAAGCTATTTGAGTAGAAAGCTCTCCGGCATCTGGGGACCTCCACAGTGAATGGATGGGATTTAGTTCATTGTCGCGTTGGTCTAGTGAATTTACGTCGAGGGGGCACCAGAGTAGCCAATTCATCGGAGCATAATCCATTGAAGTATTTGTAGAACAAGCACAAGGATGCTACATTGCGGCGATGGGACAGGGACTGGAGCTGGGTTGACAGTTTTCTGACAGGTGCAAGGCTACTGTATCCTCTTCTGTGTAAATTTCTACCACCCTTTCCCTACATGGCAGATGAAGCATGATTGTTTTATTTTTTGACTAATTAATTAAATTGAATTGAATTGGAATAAAATTGAGTCTATAGCAAATTCATCCACAAAGTTCAGGGCTAGGAGTAGTGGCATTGTGGCCAACTCAAAACGTGGCTGAAGACAGCGAAGCAGGATGTAAAACTAGTTACCAGAGCGCGTATCTATAGTGTTCGTCGGTGGAATCAAGACTGGTTTTGTATCGTCTCTATGGCGGTAATGGACTACCGTGCTAGGTAAGCTTTCATTCGGAATGCGATGAATTCATTGTATGGAGATAGTTCAACTGATCAAAATCAGCGACATTGAATGTTCTAGCTCACACGCCCCTATTCCGAATCCGTGACCGTAGGTCGCCATCAATAGACTGCCTCTCCTGTAAAAAAACTGACACCGATCGTAGAAATGCATTTTTTAAACGCGCTGCAGATCGTAGAAATTATTTTGTCCTAAAAATGATCGTCTGCTTGCTTGGAACCTTATTGTGTAATGCCTCCTGCAACCTGATTGGTTAATGGTTTCGTCAACTTTCGGCCACTTCCGAGACCTGCACGAACGTTGACGACGTGAAGACACGGTAACGCGGTACGTTCTCTACAAGAGTACCGATTATCCACCAAGTTTCAGTTAGTAATATCCAACAGTCTTTGTTGTATTGCCGTTGAATTATATGCGGGGACACTTTGTTGACCGTCTCATTAGTAAGACCTGTGATCCTAGACAGGCTCCACACTTATCGGGTCTTAAAACCCAACATATTTTTATCAGTGGAGTTATATCAATCATAATTCTGATCAAAACAATTAAAAACACTATTCCTGAATCTAAGGAGGCAATCACAGACTAAATCAGGACATTGTTAAGAGATGCGGGTGTCAGAGTAATTGACTATTTTGCACGTTGTATTCAGACAATGCACCAAAAAATGTGCAGCTAACTGCTTTAGACACCCTCACCGGGAGATGCCGATGGGGCTGCCTAGGCAATTTATAAGGAACCAGAGTGCACTTCTGTGCTGGCTTATTTTGCTGGCCTTGTGTCACACATTCCCGCGGTTACAGGAAAGTTAATACTGTGATGTTATTATCACACTTTAACTTTCGATATATATAGAGAGAGCTAGCTTAAAAAAGAACAAGCCGCGCGTGCGTGGTCCCACTCTGTATGTGACTCGATGTGGCGAGTGTAAGATTCAATAAATTTGGGCAATTTGGGGCATTTTTGACCCCCCCCCTTTGACCTGGGGGCGCGAACCATAATTTTTCGTAGGTCAAGGATGCTCATTTTATATCCAGAACAATTGCCTCTACATTTTGGCCAAGTTTCAGAAGAATTGAAGGGATGGATCAAACGTTATTGGAGAAAAGGGTAATGTTTTTGCCATTCTGGGGGGTTTTGACACCCTGGGTGCGCGAACCAGATTTTTTCCAAGGTCAGCGATACTTATTTTCTATTAGGAACAATTGCCTCCACATTTTGGCCACGTTTCAGATAAATTGAATTGATGGATGAAAAGTTATGGGGCAAAAAAAGTCATTTTTTGCCATTTCGGGGCTTTTTGAACCCCTGGGGGGGGGGGCTAACCAGATGTGTTTTCAAAAATCGGAGAATGTCACTTTCTAACCTGACCAAAGTTACAACTTCATGCAAAATTTCAGAGAAATTCAATGGATGATTGTTTTGTATCAATGTTTTTTTCTTTTTGAGAATATGGTGTAAACTAGCTAGCCTGAATCTAAATTCAAGTTCTATTCGGTTTGTATAAGTTTGCCGATTAAATTGTAGAAGCCGTTATGTCGTTTAATTGTGTTACAGTTTATAATAAGTGCTGATTCAAGAAGTCTTCGCCGAGATTAATTTAAAAATGAATTCAAGGAGTCTAGCTTGTTTGAAGTTAAAAGAATGATCACGTTGTAATGCATGAGAGAATAGTGCATTTAGAGAATTGTTATTTGCTATATCTTTTGACCAAGACTTTTCTTTAGTTTCCGTTGCGTTTGAACAACGTATATCTGATGACAATAATATATATATATATATATATATATATATATATATATATATATATATATATATATATATATATATATATATATATGTGTGTGTGTGTGTGTGTGTGTGTGTGTGTGTGTGTGTATTGGTCATTATTGTAGTGCAATGATAGAGAGAGAAAGAGAGAGGGAGACAGACAGACAGACAGACAGACAGACAGACAGACAGACAGACAGACAGACAGACAGACAGACGGAAACAGGAACAATTAATTCAGATTCTATATTCTATTTATCTTCCTCTCACAGCGGTAAGATGTGACACAAGGTCGGGAAAGTGGGATTAGAAAAGCCAGCGCCCGAGAAAGTTAGCACTCTGACCTACAAAAAATGCCTGGGCAGCCCCGTCGGCATTCCCCGGTAGGGGCGCCTCAGGCAGTAAGCGATTAACTTACTACACCCCAAAGAGGGGAGGCAAAGCCTGGGAGGGTAGATCTAGAACTGCACAGGACAAACCCACAGACCGGCGGAATCAAGACCCGAAGGCCAAGACGATACCGGTCTATAGGGTGTAGTATCCATCGGAACAGATACTACACTTTGATCTTGGCCAAAATGCTATCTATATTGCTTTCTATATTGTAATATATTTTGTCTTCTCTTTGAAAATTTAAATAATTAAATTAATTCGAATCTATTTTCTTATTCTTCTCTCTTTCTCTCATTCTCTCTTTCTCTCATTCTTCTCTCTTTCTTCCACTCTCTCTTTCTCTCGCTTTTGTATATCTTCATCTTTTAGTTTTTCGCTTTACCTCCGTATCGTTTTGCTCCCACTTCCAACAAAACCCATCAATCTCAACTGCTTTCATTTTCCTCTTCAGCGCTCCACACACCGTTTTCTTATCGTCGGCGCCATTGCTTCCCCCACCATCCAAGATGGCGTCCGAAATCGCTCAACAAATTCGCTGTCACCGATTAACGAGTGTCACCTCAGAACAACGGGACAAATTAACAACAACTGAAAACCAAACAGAGAAAAACAGAATAAAAAGAGAGTACTCATCGAACGCACTTATTAAGTATGCTTGAGTGCGAAAGTAATTGGATAACTTTTAAGCAACTAACACTTTCGCTCACGCTTCGGCGATTCCATATCCGGGCCCATCGCCCCTTGCGTCGGAAACTGCCGCTTTTAATGCAAACAATGAATTATAAATAAGTCCTGAAATGACGGATGCGATAGGCTTTTAACTTTCTACATTCATCTTGCCTTTTTTTGTTTGTATAAAAGCGATTCTCTCTGATTGACAGACAAAAGTCAGTTAAAAGAAATTGTTTTTTTGGCACACAATTCTTTACATTTTCGTAATAGATATGGAACATAGTACCAATAAATTGTTACATATCTACTTATTTATCAATCTATATACCTATCTGCATGCACACACACACACATATATATATATATATATATATATATATATATATCTATACATTTATATATAGATATATATATATGTATATATATATGTGTATATATATGTAAGTGTATATATATATACATTTATATATATATATGTATATAT
>OY744538.1:80793985-80798985 GCA_963556195.1 Sepiola atlantica | reverse complement strand
CATGCAAGCACGGATACATGTAGGGTAGACATGTTGGGAAGAAAAATAAAATAAAATGAAAAATAATGGCAGCGTCTAGCTGGGCGTCCGTACTTGTTAGAGAATGAAAAATGAGTGGGAGAAAAAAGGGGAAGGGTGGAGGGAGCAAGGACTACTGTGGCTGGCGATGAGAGAAAGAGGTGGGGGATGAGCAGGGGTAAAATGGATGGCAGAGAGAGATTGGAGGAAAAGGGGGAGGGGGTGTCTGACCAGATGGCTGCGGTCGAGACCGAAGGGGAAGAGTGATTTGGAACGTTTGTGTGTGTGGGGTGTGTGCAGGGAAATGGGGATGGGCAGAGAGGGAGGGGGGGGGCTGTGATCTCGGTGGATGGGCGAAAGCCATAGTCCCAGAGAGCGTTTGAAGAAAATGAGGGAATTTAAGAAGAGGCATGGGAGAAAACGGATGAGAGGGGGAAGAGGGAGGATTTGTCGTGATAGGGTGTGAAATATTTGAAATATTTGGAAAATGATAGCAATGAGTGAGGGATTGGAGTGGGTGGGGGAGGGGGGTGATTGAAAGGGTGGGTGAGGAATATATTTGAAATATTTGGAACATGAGAAAGTTTATTTGGACTGTAGTATTAAAAATGTGAGGGAAAAATGAGGAAAAAATAAGAGAAGATACAGGGAGAAAAGGGAAGGGTGTGGGTGAATGGAAGAGTGTCATAAGGTTAGAGATGAAAATAAAAGTTAGCCATGATCAGGCAAAAGACTTTGTTCAGTGAGGATGATCTTGCTTATTAAGGGTGATAGGTTAAAGAAACCATTTCGCTGCTTGATAGTAGTGGAGGATGTGATGAGTGCAGTTTCCAATAATCTTCGCCGAGATTTGTTGTGGATGTGTTTAGTGATTTTGGCTTGTATCCGTGCTTGCATGATATCTTTTCCCTATATCATCATCCTGATGAAGTCTTATAAATAAAGACGAAACGTTGATGTACACATAAAAAAACATCCAGTTTTTTGGTTTTCCTTTTTCATTTTACCATCACGTCGGATTACCTTCATCCTTCTCTTCCCATATATATATATATATATATATATATATATATATATACATATATAGAAGCAATTATTTTTTGTTTGATTATTATCCAAGAAATTGCTAAAAACAAATAAATAGGTAAATGAAGAAATCAGGTTTTAAATAATCTCTAACTACATCTTAATCTAAAAAAAAAAAGGTCTCCCAAAATACAGTGAAGGAACATAAATAAAAGTATTAAAGCATCCGTAGCCCCAAATTAAAGAAAAAAAGCTACAAATAAATACGTAAATGGAGGATCTGTATTTTCTATTCAGGGAACCTACAAAAACTAGACTCACAAAAGTAAATATATAAAAGAAGCGAAACGAAATGCATATTAAACCGTAAAAAAATGCGTCTAAAAATGTGATAAAAAACGGTTATAAAACAAAAACAGAAATTAGGGGGGAGAAAAAACGGAACGCAAATAAAAAGAAGACGAGATGGAAAAAAAAAAGGGCGAGAAACGCATCGGCGGACTGATTCATATTATTGCATTGACATGTCATCCGCCTCGGACTATTTGATTACGAGGGAAGCAAAGCGGCAATTGAGTTAAACTCGCGGAGAAATAGACTCGCCCTTTTTTTTCTATCAACTGAAATACTTTAACAAAAAAATAAAAATAAACGAAAAAAAAAACAAAAAAAACAACACAATTTAAAACTCCTACGTTCAGAGAATACTAGCCGAACATCTCCGTCTACTCAAGTTTCCAAGATGTGGCACAAGGCTGTTTAATATTGGTAGTCAGCTCCCCCAAGGAAGTACACTGGCAGGCGCAAAAATAGCCGAAAATAGACCTGTCATCATTTCCTTGTCGGAGTGCCTTAGGTGAACGCTAATGAGTATTTATTTACTCCTCTCCAGGAGTTAGGCACAAGGCCAGTTTTATCTTACTCCAACAAGTAAGATGTGACCCAAGGTCGGGTCGGGAAAGTGGGGTTTAAAAGCCATACTTAACTTTAAATATATATATATATATATATATATATATATATATATATATATATATATATATATATACCGAAGGAACTGAAACTGTCTGGTAGATATTTAAGAAAACAAACCGCCATCTGAACCGCATCCCCACCGCACAGATAAAAACGGTGTGGCATCAACTGATGTTTGTGCCACAGAAAATAGTCGTGAAGTGCCTTGGAGGATTCAGTGAAACGGGACTGAGAGTACTGGAGTCTTGATAATGCTTATTGACACTCAAATCTCAGATAAACCCAACGGCCGTTATTAGCAAGAAGTCACCGGTAAATAAAGAACACATAGTGATCTGAGTAACAACATGTCATCCCATATTTCGTGAACCCACCGTTCCTGATGTTTCCAGCAAATAATGATTCGTATTAGAATTCCTACTGATTAGAAAATAATAATAATAATAATAATAATAATAATAAACCTATATATATATCAGTAATAATAATAATGATAATAATAATAATAATAATAATAATAATAATAATAATAATAATAATGATACTAATAATACTATATATATCAGTAATAATTATAATAATTATAATGATAATAATAATATTATATATATATATCAGTAATAATAATAATAATATAATAATAATGATAATAATAATAATAAAATTATAATGATAATGATAATAATATATATCAGTAATAATAATAATAATTATAATAATAATAATCATGATCATCATGATAATAATAATTATAATATTATATGTATCAGTAATAATAATAATTATTATTATTATAATAGTAATAATAATGATAATAATATATACATCAATAATAATTATAATAATAATGATAATCATATATATCAGTAATAATGATAGATACAATGAAATAATAAAAATAGATAATGATAAGAATGATAATCAATTATAGATAATAATAAATAATAATACTACTAATAAAGGAAATAATGATAGACAAGAGTAATGATAATAAATAATAATAATAATAATAATAATAATAATAATAATAATAATAATAATAGATAACAATTGGTAGTAATAACAATAGGTATTAATAAATAATAAATTAATAACTAATAAATAAATAATAATCGATTCTACTACTAATAATACTAATACTACTACTACTACTACTACTACTACTACTACTACTACTACTACTACTACTACTAATGATAATAATAATAGCCTCCTAACCCTCCCTATAACAACCCAGTGGCATCAAAATTGAAGGTCTAGGAGGATGGAAAGATAGAGGAAGGACAACCCTAACCCTAAATCTTAACCCTAACCTTAACCTTAACCTTAACCTTAACCCGTAACCCTCACCCTAACCCTAACCCTAACTCTAACCTTAACCTTAACCTTTACCCTAACCCGTAACCCGTAACCCTCACCCTAACCCTAATCCTAACCTTAACCTTAACCTTAACCTTAACCTTAACCCTAATCCTAACCCTACCCCTAATCCTAACCCTAACCCTAATCCTAATCCTAACCTTAACCTTAACCGTAACCCTACCCCTACCCCTACCCCTACCCCTACCCCTAACCCTAACCCTAATCATAACCTTAATCTTAACCGTACCCCTACCCCTACCCCTACCCCTACCCCTACCCCTAACCCTAACCTTAACCTTAACCTTAACCCTAACCCTAACCCTAACCCTTCCCCTAACCCTAACCCTAACCCTAACCCTAATCCTAACCTTAACCGTAACCTAACCCCAAACCCTAACCATTCATACCTCGCTTGAAAGTGTACAGAGAGTATTACACCCCCAGGAGGTTTATTGACACTCAAATTCCACAGAACTCGACGATTTATAAACAGTTGTTGCAATAAGACCAAGCGTGTCGATATGATCATGGAAAGACGTGAATATATTGGATATCCATGGATACTTGGTGTCACTCAGACTCCAGGGACTGATACCTGTGTTTGCCAGTGAGCGATCACTTGAAATGGCTCACGTCAGAACTCCCAGCGGGTAAGAAATAACAATAAAACACAATGAAAAGAAGAAAAGAAAAAAAAATTGAAAAAGAAAGAAGAAGAAGAAAAACAAGAAGAAGAAGAAGAAGAAGAAAAAGAAGAAGAAGAAGAAGAAGAGACAGAGGAAGAATAAATATTTTAAAAAAGAGGATGAAAAATGAAAAAAAAGACGAACAAGAAGAGAATAAAATAATGATAACATAATTCCGACATATCAAGAATAAGAAAACGACTGCAGTAAGTAAATAATAATGATTATAATCTAATAATATCTTTGAAGATTAAAAAAAAGAAGACAATGACAGTTTTTCATGAAACAAGAAATGGCTGTTACGATTCCAAGTAGAAATTATACTGAAACGTCGATCATTACGACTTGGCTTCATCTTAAATTCTTCTTGAAGTTCTATTATATATATATATATATATATAAAAGTTCGCTTTCAGTACACCACTTTATATATATATATATATATATATATATATATATATATATATATATATATATATATATATATATATATATATATATATATATGTATATATATATATATATATATATATATATATATATATATATATATATATATATATATAAATAAGAACAAGGGGTTAGGTAAAATAAAATACCTTTTAAAGCAAGTTTAAAGATGCGATATTTTTTTTTTATTACAAACAAAAAAAAGAAAAATCGATACCGATTTTTTTTCTTTTTCCTTTTTTTATAAACTTCATTTTAAGTTTATATTACAGATAAATTTCGCCAAGATAGAATTGGCCTCTTCAGTGTAGTTGTAGGTCCGATCTTATTGGACAGTCGGTGTAGTTGTTGAAGCCGGTTAATGAGGTGTTTTTTTCTTACTAACGGTACGAGATCACCGGAATATGTAAATATTTGAAAAGTTCATACCTTCTTTAAAGCATCCAAATTAAATTTAAATTGTTCTTAAATTTAATTTAGATG